>CM072526.1:55132328-55602328 GCA_036898135.1 Oncomelania hupensis
CCATATTTTCTTGTTCTGGCCGCAAGCCTCTTCCAGCACCTTCACCTTGATACTGCCCTAATCCACCAAAAACAACTTTTTAGAAATATTAATTAAGATGCTAAGTTGATAATTATGACAATTCGTTGTAACGAACATCCATTGAAACGACCATCGCTGAATCGTCCAAAAACATCGTTGAAATGGAAACCCTTGACAGTGAAGCTGCAGAAAAGGACAAAAGATGTTGTCGATGCATACAGGGAAATCAAAGAGGTCAGTAACTGCATGTCTTCTATTAAAAGAGATGTCGACACAGCGTTCGTTGTCTGGTTTGGTGAAGTCAGCAAAATGGCAAATGCTTTGACAACTGGTGTTATTGTTCCTCGTCAAGCATCCCGACAGACTCTCGGTGACAACCAACCTGCGGCCACTCCAGAAGAATATTTCAAGATTACCATTGCCATTCCTTTCTTGGAACACCTGTCAACCGAATTGAACTCGAGGTTAAAAAATGCTGGCATAGCAGTTGGTCGTCTCTGTCTGGTGCCAAGCACTTTAATAGACAACCAGGATGGTTTCATGCAGGTTCCAGAAGGGGTGAAGACACTGGCAATGTTGTGGGAGTCTGACCTACCAGACAACGCTACCCTTGATGCAGAATACCAACGGTGGGTTTGCAAATGGCGAAGTGCTGCTGAGAATGCGACAGCTATCATCCCATCCACGGCATCAGAAGCACTGAAACATTGTGACAGGGATTTTTATCCCAACCTGTTCATCATGCTAAAGAACCTTTGCACCCTGACTGTCCCTACTGCCGAGTGTGAGCGTTCAAATAGTCAGTTGCGCAACCTGAAAAACTACCTGCGCTCTACAATGGGGTAACAGAGACTCAATGGACTTGCTTTACTGAAAGTGCACAGGGATGTTGATATTGACTTCAAAGAGGCAGTGAACTGTTTTGCCAGAAGATACAATTCACAAATGGTACTAATGCCGATCGAGGAACCTAGTACAGCAAGATTGAAAATGAAAGCAGGGCGGTGATGTTCATAAACTATAAAGTAAAGCTTTTATACCGTTAACGATCAACAAAAAGTAGTGAAATATAATAGTTTACAAAACATCCCTGCTGATAAATAAACGTGTGTGTGTGTGTGTGTGTTGTTGTTGTTGTTGTTTTTAAAGGGAGTTAGTTAGTTATTATACGTATAGATTAACGTCAAGGATAACTTTTGTACCCCAGAGTTTGTCAGTTCAATTGTTCAAAAAGTTCAAAGTCCCAGACCATCACAAATGGCTCTTTCAAGGTTCAGATTGCACCATTTTGCATCCTTGAAAAAAAAATTCCGGGGGAGCATGCACCCCTTCCCCCCTCCCCTCGACTTTTGTCAGGTCCGGCCCTGTAACTTTGTGGCTCCCTGCAGGGAACTCAAACACTAAAACAGCGTTCAAAACAGCCCAAACCACTCATTCCATCAAAGTTACTGAGGTCAATTATATTATAAAGCTGTTTGGCGCTTTATCTCAAAATGGCCTGAAGTATTTTTCGATGACGTTTTGTTTGCAGATACCGACCCATCCTTCCATGCTTTAATTTTGGTTTGTTTTTTTTTAGGATAAAACCCAGGCACAACATCTTCACCCAAATTAACAATTTTGATAATGGTGATTTTGAGTGTCACATGAGCAAAATACATGTGAATGACTTGCGATCTTGTAGTACTTGCATCACACTGTGCCACTTTCTCCATGGTGATCAGCCATTTAGAGATAGTGGTGTTGAGGACTTGTTCGCAGTTGGAGATAATTTTCGGGCAGGGTTTTAAAGGGTGTTGACGTCGGAATAACTGTCAACAAAACACAGCAAGACCGTTCCTTACAGCTCTCTGCAGAGTAGCACCATGCTTCAGTCTGACAATAATAATAATAATAAAAATAATAATAATAATAATAATCAGAAGAAGAAGAAGAAGAAGAAGAAGAAGAAGAAGAAGAAGAAGAAGAAGAAGAAGGAGGAGGAGGAGGAGGAGGAGGGCATTGATCTAGCACTTTTTTCTACAGGTAAATCGGTTCAAAGCATAGTAAATGAAGACCAATGTCAACCCCAGTGTCAAAAACGTGGGCATAATTAAGTTACCTCAGTGGTACACAGCTTGTCTACAGTACAGCAGAACCTGGGTTAGCAACTTCAGTAATGACAGGATTTTTTTTTTAATCATCTCCCACGAGTTGACTTCTATAATGACTCTATAATAAGTATTTCACTTTCTGCTACACCCAGCAAGTGGTTAAAAATCCTGTCATAAAGGGCTGGTTAGTTAGCTGGTTATTCATTGCTTACGGGGTCCAGCGGACAGCAAAGAGCCGAATCAGGACCACAAAATCAAGACCACAACTTGGCTGAAAGAGGACTCACCCCTGATCCGCATAAAATATCTGCTGAAACAACCCTAGTGGTAACATTGAAGGTACTCCACCAGCCGGTCAATACTAAAGGCATCCCTTGCAGGGGATGCTGAAGCTATACTCTAATTTATCGAACCCCCGTTTACAAAAACAAAATAGAACACAAACATCATTATAAAATATCAACAAAACATACATATAAAATGCCTACATTGCCAAAAAATAACATCATAGGAAGCCCCAGTGAACACAGAGTCCAATCTTCTCCATGATTGAACGTTTTAAACTGTATCTTACTAGGAAAATCGCCTTACAGAATTCCTTATAAATAATTTAATATGTATTCATCATTTATGTATTCGGCACCCATCTTTGATGGGCACTGACAAACAATTTTTACCCTGTTTCTAAACGGGTAATATATGTAGAGAACGGAATTTTTCCAGTTTCAGTTCAGTTCAGTGGGTAGATTACCGTCCCCGGACACAGTAAAATCAGTAATAATCAGCTACATAAATTATAAATCTATACTAATAAACAGAAATCATTAACAATTTTTCATTGTTTGCATGAATTCACTCACCTGCAAGTTATACACTTTTGTTGTAAATACCTTTGATGCTAAACTGTCTAATTTTACTCATATGACTGCAATATTATCATTAAAACGAGTCAATCTGTAAGGTAAATAATCCAGCTAAGGGGAGATTATCCGTTATTTCACTGCAAATTAGAAGGTTTCTAGATTTGTTTAGTTTACAAGTCCTTCAATTTGCGGATGACATTGATGGATTGGCTGGAGAAGAACAAGAACTTGAACAGCTGGTACAGAGGTCTGACACCTCCAGAGCCTTTGGAATGGGAATAAGTGCAGAGAAAACCAAAATGATGACCAACAACACCAATGGCATCAACACGGACATCAAAGTCCAAGGCCAATCCCTCAACTCGGTGCATAGCTTCAAATATTTAGGATCATTGTATCGGACAATGGGTCCGGACATGAAGTCTTTTCCAGGATCGCACAAACAACTGCTGCCCTGACAAGGTTCAAGAACATTTGGAAAGACGTACAGGACCGTCAGTAGTTTACACTTCAAGGTAAGGCTGGTGTGCACCCTTGTCATTTTCATCTTCCTAAACGCTTGCGAAACATGGACCATTATAGCAGACCTACAATCGAAGAATACAGAGACAGTGATGAGAGAGTGGGTGACAATTGTAGTCATCAATGGTACAATGTCAGATAGACACTGTTTAACAAGTAGTGGTGGTTATGGTGATGATGATGGTGATGATGACGATGGTGATGATGATGATGATGATGATGATGATGATGATGATGATGATGATGACGACGACGATGGTGATGATGATGATGGTGATGGTGATGATGATGATGATGACGACGAAGATGCTGTTGATGATGACAATTTGCTTACTATGTAAAAATGATTGTTTGTAACGTCATTTCTAACACCTACAACAATCTTTCCCCTCATTACAACACAAAAATAAGCCGACACCCGCATTTGAACACACAACACACTCATGAATACAGGCCAATATACCGTGATGTGTACAAGGCACTCTACAGAAACACTTGAATACATGATTGTCTATACACAGTGATGTGTACAAGCCACACTACAGAAACACATCAATACATGTGTTTTCCACAAGTGTCACAGCTAACGTTTCCCTCTCCTCCCCACTCTCCTTTCACTCCAACACGCACTAAGCTATGTGGCTGCTGAAGCTGAGGCTTGCACCATTTGTTTGGTGATTGTTCTGTTGGCTTGGAAGTAACCTTCCCTAAAAGATTTATCTCCATAGTGATCTATCTCCACAGTGGCTGGACACATGCTCTCCGAATGCACAACACATCAACAATATGCATGACCACACTAACAACAATAACACAATTATCATCATCATAGTCATTAATGATGATTATGATAGCAATAGGCGCCCCATAACTGCTGTCTTATATATAAACTTTGTGGCTCCCTGCAGGGAACTCAAACACTAAAACAGCGTTCAAAACAGCCCAAACCACTCATTCCATCAAAGTTACTGAGGTCAATTATATTATAAAGCTGTTGGGCGCTTTATCTCAAAATGGCCTGAAGTATTTTTCGATGACGTTTTGTTTGCAGATACCGACCCAACCTTCCATGCTTTAATTTTGGTTTGTTTTTTAGGATAAAACCCAGTCACAACATCTTCACCAAAATTAACAATTTTGATAATGGTGATTTTGAGTGTCACAAGAACAAAATACATTTGAATGACTTGCGATCTTGTAGTCCTTGCATCACACTATGCCACTTTCTCCATGGTGATCAGCCATCTAGAGATAGTAGTGTTGCGGGTTTGTTCGCAGTTGGAGATAATTTCCAGACAGTTTTTTTTTTTGTTAAGGATGTTGGCGTCGGGATAACTGTCAACAAAACACAAGACCGTTCCTTACAGCTTTCTGCATAGTAGCACCATGCTTCAGTCTGACAATAATAACAACAACAACAACAACAATAATGGTAATAATAATAATAATAATAGCAACAACAACAACAACAACAACAACAACAACAATAATAATAATAATAATAATAATAATAATAATAATAATAATAATAATAATAATAATAATAATAATAATACAGTAAAACCCTCTCTTAAACGACTTCCTCCAACATACGACCGGAAAAAAATTCACAGATGCTTTGTACTATATAAACGACTTCTCTTAAACGACTACCTCTAAAACGCGACTTGCGACCTTCAAATAATTAAATTTTACGACCTAGCATCTGAAAAATTCAGATTCCAAAGCAATACTATCTTTGTGCGCTTGTAGAAAACAGTTTCGTTTACAACTTTTAACAGCAGACGATGCATTAAAACAGCTTGAAATACTCTAAGGAGCTGACCAGATTTGCCCTGAACAGGGTCCTGTCAGATATTGCAGACACCATTTCTGGTGTTCAAAGTGACATACTAAGAGAACATGCACGGGTTAGGGGATCATGCAAACAAACAGAAATAACCGCTTTCTTTAGTTAAAAAAAAATCAAAAATACAACAAACTATTCAATAATTGACTAAAAATAATTACAAAAATATTAATGGGGTTATCTTATAAATAGTTATAACTCCAAAACATGCACTCAGGACTTACATACGCTTTTAAACAACTATCATACCAACATTATTTTTTTATTTTGTAAATAATGAGGAACAGGAAGATATTGACTGTATTGGTTGTGAGACAGAGTCTAATCTATATTTCTGAAAGATGGTAGATGTTCCCTATACTTAATGGTATGTGTACGTTTTGTACATGTATTTATTTTACTTAATTAATGTTCTAAATGTCTTTTTCGAAAATGTCCTACCTCCTTTTTAAGACACCTCCAATTTAAGACCTCGTTATAATGGCAATTTTGTAGAGAACGGGATTTTTCCGGATTTTTATAAATTGAATATTGTATATTATTTTTTGATTGGCTAAAATTCTTCAGCCAATAGGATAAAGATTAGGTCGTAGTATGGGCAAGGTTACTCAGTCGAATTGTGTGTGTCAGGCTGTGTGGTCAGATATGTGGTAGGCCAGGAAAAAGGAAAAAGATTTAAAAAAGAAAGAAAAGGAAAAAGTTAATTGTGAAAATAAAGAGGTAGAAGGCATTGAAACCTATCACGGTGAATTGGTTTGTGGTCTTTCTCTCTGAAAGAAGTAATTGTCTGCTGTAAAGATTACAGGTATTTATAATGTTTTTCATGATTGTGAAATGTCGGATAAGTATGTTTTTGTATTGCATTTGTTGTATTGAAAGGGGGTGAGCTGTTGTCCACTAGGATGGAATATATTTTTCATTGATGTAATAGTATTGGTAATTATATGGGGCTACAGTATAGAGTAGTAGATATTGAAATATGAATGAAAGGCGCAAGCATGTTTGATAGTAATTTTCATTCATGAAGTAATTACCTATGAGTTATGGATAACATCGTGGAGGAAGGAACGATCGCATATAGAACGGAAATGGAAAAGTGAATAAAAAAAAAAAGGGAGGTCAGCAAGGTTGAAACAAAAGAAGAATAATGAAATTATAAAGGTCAGAAAGTTGACGTTTGTGTATATTTATTGTGTAGCTGCCTACCTGGGAGCGGGCGTGGATCCATACGCCTATACACGGCAGTGACCCGTACAACGGGGATTACATTACATTACATGATTATTGCTTTAGGTCCAGCGGACTCTTCTGAGCCAAATCAGGACCGGACAACCCCCGATCCACATAAAAGATCTGCTGAAACAACCCTAGTGGTAAAACTGAATGCTCTCCACTGAAAAGTGAAATGCAGCCCTTTTTTAATATTCCTAGAAATAAAATAACTTATATTTCATCTTGAAGGACTCTGAATTACTGCAGTAAAACAAATTTTGCCCATTTTGCATATTTTATAACTGTCAACAAGTAATGATCATGATCAATCCGGGTGTTTTTGTATTTACTGATTCCTGTTCGTACCAGAGTTGTTTGTAACTTGAACCCTAACCCAGTAAGAAACAGGAATGGGAATGAAACCACCACCATGATGTGGTTGAAGTTCCAAAACAACTGTGAAAAGGGCATTGAAATACCACCAAAACACATATACTCTCTCACCTTTTCTCATCTTTGGGAAGCAAAAAACGCTTAGCCCTTGCAGGCTAACTTGTAACGGGAATTTTTGAATCCAAAGGCGGTGCAATGAGTTCATCCTTGTTTACTCCTATCCCCTTCCTTCTTTCAGCCACGATCCATTTTGAATTATAGACATGCAGAGAGAAGGGGCATAACTCTTTTTTGCTTTCCTCAGATCTAAATTTAAATTCCATATCGTTCCTTGCCATAATCTTTGATACAAGCCACTCTATGGAAACAAACGAACACATGCCTATACACAGTGATGTTTACAAACCACTCTACAGAAACACATGAATACATGCCTATACACAGTGATGTTTACAAGCCACTCTCCAGAAACACATCAACACATGCCAATACACAGTGATGTGTACAAGCCACTCTACAGAAACACATCAACACATGCCTATACACAGTGATGTGTACAAGCCACTCTACGGAAACATAGAAGGAGACAAACAACACAGTCCATAGTTTACACACAGTGTTCCACATCTTCTGCACAATGTTCAACAACACAGTCCATAGTTTACACACAGTGTTCTACACAATGTTCAACAACACAGTCCATAGTTTACACACAGTGTTCCACATCCCCTACACAATGTTCAACAAGTCACACCTCACTTTCTTAGCGATAAAACATGTTCCTACCTAAATAGCCACTAAGGTTGGCAGTTTTTGTTTACTGCCATAATAGCACAAGTCGTACATAATTTTCCACAAATTATACAAAACTGTTCCATCACTCAGATACCATTTGCACAGTTTACTGACAATGTGCACCGCTCATACTCTAGTGTCACAGTCGTCACAGCTAACTTTCCATAACATTCCCCACCCTCCCACCCCCTACCTCTACCAGGCATGCCTACCCTCAATTTGAAGTTTCTGTATTAGCTTTTCCAAATTTCAGTACAGTGGAACCTCCGGTATACGACCTTCCAAAATCTGAGAAAAAACGGTCTTATAATAGAGGTGGTCTTATACCGGAAACAAGGGGGGGAGGGGGGTCAGGCTCGGAGGGGTATAATCATAATTTTAACACTCACCAGCATGTATTCTCTGACAAAGGAAACTGTAAAACATGTTTCATTTTTAGATTTGTCTTTTATTCACAACTTCAAAAACAGAAAACAGTCGAACCACTGCCAGACGCGTTCATCCAAGTCTGTCAGTGCAGAAGCTCTCAGTTTCGATGTTTCCCTTTTCGCCACTTTCTCCACTCTCCCATCGTAGTTTCACAGATTCCTTATCCTTTAGGATGAGCTGAATTTGGGTCTTCCCAACGTCTAAACTTCTTGCAATAGACAAACAACTCTCCCCATTTTCACTTCTTTCAATCACTTTCATTCTCTCTGCCAAACTCAAAACGTTCCTCTTGCGCGACGCCATTTTGACAGCCAGTGTAGGCGAGTAATGTCCCTTATTTGCGAACCGGAAATAGCAGACAACAGCAGGCGTACACTAACATGAGAGAAAAAACGAAAGGTACAGACAGCAAATTAACTGATATCTCTTTTAAATTGCCCTAAGACGGTCGTATAAAGGGCTTAAGAAACGGTCGCTGGTTGCATAAACGAGGTTGTCGCATACCAGAGGTCATTTATTATTGGAAGTGAATCCGTCAGAAGTTTTCAGGTCACATAACGGAGGGAGTCGTATACCAGAGAGCCTGATACCGGAGGTTCCACTGTATTACTATTACGATTTCTGTATTTACCTTTACTACCTATTGTTTTTGCACTCATTCTTTTTTATATTATGCGAAGAATCCAGTGATAGATTGCTTTGCTGCCACAATTTTTTTTTCTTCTCCAAAGCCTCGTAATTCTTGATATGCTGTGGGCCTTCCGCGTGCCGCTTCATGTCGTTCATATCACCAGCGGAGATGCCAAACTGGTTGGCACAAATCGTACTTTATGAGTTAGTGCGAAAGGACATTTTTCCGAATACGAGGCAAGATATGTCTGCCCCTTGCGCGATTTCTTTGAAGATTCAGATTCACAATCACTTTGCTTAGCCATTCGTTTGGACGCCATGTTTTAAATTCTGTCTCACGAGCACCGATCTTCACTGCGACTGTGCAAAAACTGGTTCAGCAAACTTTGGTGCCTCTACCGGAAACTTTGATGCCACGTGTCTCTTCTGCGACTACGCATTGCGGCATTAAACCGGGTTCGGCTGTCTTGGAAAAAATGTCACGGGGTGCATTACCACCGGCCAACGAGATTTTGATTTTTTTTTCCCAATGTTGTTTTTATGTATTTTCCGACCGTGAAACAAGTATCCGTATTTCCCGCAGCGTTTGCCGAGTTTTTCACATTTCCGGAAAAAATACGAAAATTCTTTACGGGCGTACATATGCCTGCTCTACCCCATCCTCCATGATACCCTAAGCTACGTGGCTCCTGAAGCTGAGGCTTGAGCCATTTCTTTGGCAATTGTTCTGTTGGCTTTGAAGTAACGTTCCCTAAAGGATTTATCTCCATAGTGATCCACCTCCACAGTGGCTCGGCCCATGCTCTCCACCTGCACAACACATCAACAATATTCATGACCACATTAACAACTATAATAAAATTGTGGTTATCATAGTCATCAATAATAACGATGATGATAACAACAACTGGTGATTTATATAAACGTTGGTTCTCCCTAGAGAAAGCTCAAACAATTAAACAACGCACAACACGCCCCAATCCATCAAGGTCACCGGGATCAATTATATTAAAAAGATGATTTGTGTTTAATTTCAAAATCAGCTAGTATTTTTCAATGACGTTTTGTTTGCAGATAGTGACCCACTCTTCCATGCTTTAATTTTGCTACGTTAGGATTAAACCCAGGAACATCTGGATGGAAAGTAACAATTTTGATAACAGTGCTTTTGAGTGTCACATGTGCAAAATACATTTGAATGACTTGCGATCTTGTAGTACTTACATCACACTGTGCCACTTTCTCCATGGTGATCAGCCGTCTAGAGATAGTGGTGTTGAGGACTTGTTCGCAGTTGGAGATGATTTCCAGGCAGGGGTGTTTTGGTATGTTGGCGTCAGAATAACTGTAAACAAAAATAAGGCCATTCACCGTGCCTCAGTCTGACAATAATATAATAATAATAATAATAATAATAAGAAGAAGAAGAAGAAGAAGAAGAAGAAGAAGAAGAAGAAGAAGAAGGGCAAAGCCCATATGACTCACATGCTCCTTATGAATCTCACAATATTTAGCATGAAAATCCGTGCCCAGAAAAAAAGAATTGAAATGGTGGCATTAAAATGCAAAGTAATACCAATTTTGATCTTTCTATGCTCTTGATCTTCAACTTCAACTTCAACTTCAACTTTTATTGGCTCCAAATACATAGAGAAATTGCTTAGCGCATAGAAAGAACATATAAAAAAAAACGTTACAAATGTAAAAGACATTTAAATTTTAAAAAGACATTCACGCAACATCGACTCGCACACCGTCATTGTATCACAGCAAAAGAATATCACACTGCTACTTATTGTATCACATCACCTGTGTTATACGGGAATTGTACCTGGAATTTACGGCTAGCTCTGAAGGTTCCGACCCAAAGTTGAACATGTGTAGTGGTGATGTGGTTGTGCTGCTAAAAGTGTTGCTTATTGCTGAGTTTCCATGAATGACGGATACCGTATGTCTGCAGGGGAGAGGGAGGTGCGTATTTTATTGGTACGTAGTGTCCGTGTATGTGAAGTGAAGTCTCGTGTGTCGCTTGCCTCTAATCTAGTCTGCTCGTCTGCACAACGGGTTTCCCAGGGATACCCATAGGGGGGGCGACTTCCCGGATATAAACACCGAACAGCTGAGCAGTCATATGCAAAACATTCAACCACAAAAGAGCAATTGAATGGGGCTAATACTATTGAGTAATAATATCAATAATAAATAGAAGGTCATTGTATTAAAAAGCTAGTTTAAATCGCAACATATTGGTGTCTAAAAGTTCAGTCGCAGAACATATAAACATGTAAAACCCTAAAACAGTTACAGGAAATAATAATACAGTGGAACCTCTCACAACGACCCCCCTCTATAACGACTCCCCCGCTACAACGACCCATTTTATTTTAACCGATGTATTCCCTTATATTGCTGTCATCAGTATAGCGACACCCTCGCTATAACGTCTAACGACCGATCTTTGCAGACCATATAGCGACTTTCTCGACATGACTGCACAATAAAAACTGTCTACGATCTTGTTCAGCACAGTCAGACAGGTACCTATATGTGACACGCCAGCCGATAAAGTAATCTTCTATAAGTTTGACGTCATCTTGTAACGTCACATTCTAGATTCTACTCGTTTGGGGTTTGCATTTCACTTTATTCACATCACGAGCGCGGCACTGAGAAGAAGCAAAGAAAGCGTGATGGGATGATGGAGTCTACAAAGAAACGAAAATTTTTATCTCTGGAAGATCGAGTTAATGTTGTAAACAGACACAAAAAAGGAGAGACTGCCATTGCGATCGCAAAGAGTCTTAAAGTTGGAAAAACACAAATTCAAGGAATTATCCGAGACAAAGATGACATTCTTAAAAGGTGGGAAAGTGGTGATAATGCCGATCGTACGCGATCAAAACGGAGGAAGACAACATACTCGGAAGTAAATGAGAGAGTTTGGGATTGGTTTCTGGATGCTAGAAGAAAGAATATTCCGATCACTGGCAAATTGATTCAAGAAAAGGCCATTATGCTCTCTGTAAAGACCCCTCTCTATAAAGACCCCTCTCTATAAAGACCGATTTTTGTCAACATTTTCAAGGTCGTTGTAGAGAGGTTCCACTGTACTAACAATACTAACAAAACAATAGCAATAATAATAACAATAATAAATTTCATATATGCACTGTGTATCATACTAACAAAACAATAGCAATAATGATAACAACAATAATAAATTACATATATGCACAGTGTATCATCCTGTTCAGTGCGCACTGAGACACTACCAATCTCTGAGACAATTAAGAAGATCTAGCATAACAATTATAAGACTAAAAACAAAAAGCAACTACATGTTTCAACAGTCTCAGTGATCAAATACAGGCACAGATGTAGGTATAAAGACACAATGACAATAAATAATAATGATGATAGGAGCACTACTACACTATACACATGGTCACATTACTGCAAAATGTAGGTTATGGGGGGTAGGGGCAGCTCATTGTTCCAGCTACCTTATACCATTCAGGACCGAGATGGCGGATGGTATGAAAGACTTCTGCATGCGGGAAGTTCTACACTTGGCAGCACGGTACCTACGCCCAGATGGCATTAGTGCGAACTGATCATGCAGGGGGTGCGACTCATCTCCAACAATTTTGTGTGCTTTGGTGATGGTTCTGTGGTGCACCAATTCATCCAGGCTTGGAAAAACAACCCCCACTACCCTCTCTGCCTGTTTGACTACTCTTTCTAGTCTGTGTTTGTCCTCTGCAGTGCTACCAAAGTACCACACCATCAGGTTAAAGGTCAGAACACTTTCGATACTGGCTCTGTAAAACAATACAAGGATTTCAGGACAGACTTTAAACTGTTTGAGCTTTCTCAAAAAATACAGCCTTGAGTTACACCTGCTAACTACTTTGTCTATGTGTTTTGACCATGTGTGATCAGAGCTGATGGTAGTGCCCAAATATTTGTACTCTTGTACCTGTTCTACCTCCACCCCCCCTAACACCAATGGTTCTGTGACTCTTTTCACCTTTCTAAAGTCACTTGTCATCTCTTTTGTTTTTCCCACATTGAGGTCCAGGCTATTCCTGTCACACCACTCTACCAGTTTGTCGACATCCTGCCTGTACATTGTGTCGTCGTCGTTCTCTATCAGCCCTACCAGTGCTGAATCATCAGCGAACTTTGAGAGTGTGTTCTTCTCACTAATGGCTCTGCAGTCATTAGTATACAAGGTGAAGATCGTCGGTGACAGACAGCATCCTTGCGGACTACCTGTGCTGATCATGATACTATCTGAGATGACACCGTCCACGGCAACGTGCTGGGACCGACCGACCAGAAAGTCGATGATCCACTTGATGATCTGGGGACTGACTGACAAGGCGTTCAACTTGTCGTACATGAGACTAGGCCTAACAGTGTTGAATGCAGAGCTGAAATCAACATATAGTACTCTCGCTGAGGTGTTGGGCTTCTCCAGATGCTTCAGAATGCTGTGGACGATATGACCTTAACCTCCTGCTCCAAATACAGTGGAACCTCTCTACAACGACCTTGAAAATGTTGACAAAAATCGGTCTTTATAGGGAGGGGTCTTTATAGAGAGGGGTCTTTACAGAGAGCATAATGGCCTTTTCTTGAATCAATTTGCCAGTGATCGGAATATTCTTTCTTCTAGCATCCAGAAACCAATCCCAAATTTTATCATTTACTTCCGATTATGTTGTCTTCCTCCGTTTTGATCGCGTACGATCGGCATTATCACCACTTTCCCACCTTTTAAGAATGTCATCTTTGTCTCGGATAATTCCTTGAATTTGTGTTTTTCCAACTTTAAGACTCTTTGCGATCGCAATGGCAGTCTCTCCTTTTTTGTGTCTGTTTACAACATTAACTCGATCTTCCAGAAATAAAAATTTTCTTTTCTTTGTAGACTCCATCATCCCATCACGCTTTCTTTGCTTCTTCTCAGTGCCGCGCTCGTGATGTGAATAAAGTGAAATGCAAACCCCAAACGAGTAGAATCTAGAATGTGACGTTACAAGATGACGTCAAACTTATAGAAGATTACTTTATCGGCTGGCGTGTCACATATAGGTACCTGTCTGACTGTGCTGAACAAGATCGTAGACAGTTTTTATTGTGCAGTCATGCCGAGAAAGTCGCTATACGGTCTGCAAAGATCGGTCGTTAGACGTTATAGCGAGGGAGTCGCTATACTGATGACAGCAATATAAGGAAATACATCGGTTAAAATAAAATGGGTCGTTGTAGCGGGGGAGTCGTTATAGAGGGGGGTCGTTGTGAGAGGTTCCACTGTACACTCATGTACCATCAAGTACAGCAAAAGTTGTTTTATGTCCTCCCCACCCCCAAAAAGTGACAGTGACCTTGGCCTTCAGTGACCTTGACCTTCATATGACCTTGATTTTCATTTGACCGATCATGCACATATATGATAAAATAACCCAATGTTGTTGCATACTATAGATTAAATATACAGCTATTCCATTGCACTATGGCCAATTTTTATTGTTTTTGCAAGGCTTTAAATGACATTGACCTTCAAGATCAACACAAAAACAGAACAAATATGAAAGATCAATCTATCATCACTAAATGCAACAAGTTTGGACTTTACAGCTCTCATAGTTTTGGGTCAAGGTCACTTCAAAGTACCTTTACTAACCAACAGCTCCAGTGACCTTGACCTTGGAGTGAGGTTGACCTAATTTCACAGTATGTGTGTCTCATTGATATATATCATGCATCAAAAAATCAAAAGTTCAATATTAAGAACTTTTTGTGAAAAATTGTCCTATTGTGACTACCATGTCAGATGCCCTTGCAGATCACGAAGGCACAGTCAGCATAGGGGGTAGAGCAATCTCTCCAATCTTCGTTTTGTGGATGACATTGATGGATTGGCTGGAGAGGAACAAGAACTTGAACAGCTGGTACAGAGGCTTGAAACCACCTCCAGAGCTTATGGAATGGAAATAAGTGCAGAGAAGACCAAAATAATGACCAACAACACCAATGGCATCAACACGGACATCAAAGTCCAAGGCCAATCCCTCAACACAGTGCATAGCTTCAAATATTTAGGAGCCATTGTATCAGACAATGGGTCCAGACAGGAAGTCCTCTCCAGGATCGCACAAACAACTGCTGCCCTGACAAGGTTGAAGCCCATTTGGAAAGACAGGACCATCAGTCTACATTCCAAAGTAAGGCTGCTGCACTCCCTTGTCATCTCCATCTTCCTATATGCTTGCGAAGCATGGACCCTCACAGCAGAT
This sequence comes from Oncomelania hupensis, assembly GCA_036898135.1. Taxonomy (NCBI): domain Eukaryota; kingdom Metazoa; phylum Mollusca; class Gastropoda; order Littorinimorpha; family Pomatiopsidae; genus Oncomelania; species Oncomelania hupensis. The sequence continues at coordinate 55,147,441 of CM072526.1, forward strand.
CTAAAACGAAGAATGCAAAGCATGGAGATGAGGTGCTACAGAAGACTTCTGGACATTTCCTACACCCAACACATCACCAACAACGAAGTCTGAGAGACCATCACACAAGCCATTGGACAACACGATGACCTGCTCACAGTGGTGAAGAAACGGAAACTCTGATGGTATGGCCACGTCACCAGATCATCAGGCCTTGCAAAGACCATTCTGCAAGGCACAGTGCACGGAGGTAGAAGAAGAGGGAGACCGAAAAAGAGGTGGGAGGACAACATTCGAGAATGGACTGGTTTGACACTGAGCGAAGCCATCAGGGCTGCTGAGTACAGAGAAAGATGGAGTATGCTGGTTAAACGATCCTCTGTGGTGCCCCTACGATCTCTGAGTTACTGGTCAGGATAGGATAGGATAGGATAGGACTACTATGTGCAGGCATGGCAATTGTCCTATTGTGACTACCATGTGCAGGCATGACAAGTGTCCTATTGTGACTACCATGTGCAGGCATGACAATTGTCCTATTGTGATTGTGCAGGCATGACAAGTGTCCTATTGTGACTACCATGTGCAGGCATGACAATTGTCCTATTGTGACTACCATGTTCAGGCATGACAATTGTCCTATTGTGATTGTGCAGGCATGACAATTGTCCTATTGTGACTACCATGTGCAGGCATGGCAATTGTCCTATTGTGACTACCATGTGCAGGCATGACAATTGTCCTATTGTGACTACCATGTGCAGGCATGACAATTGTCCTATTGTGACTACCATGTGCAGGCATGGCAATTGGACAAGCAAACAACAAAGTCGGAAAACAAAGGGATCTCTCCTCCCCCACCCCAAACATTTTGAAACCTACATTAAAATCTGTGCAATCTGGCACATTCTGGGGGTGTTTCCCATGAGATTTACACAGCTAAAAACTGACTAATTTCTAAACACATTTTTAATTCCATGAACAACAATGGAGCATCCCCAGGGAAGAGCTACTGCACCGTGCTTGCCTTTTTCCAACAAAAATTAGCTTTATGATTACAAAAACAAATACTTTTTTTCTTTCTATTAGTATTAGTTATTTCATCACTATACACACCATACACACCCCAAGATTACAGTGGAATCCTCTTACAGTGAACTCTAGTTTAAGGGAAGCAAAATTTTGTTTTCAAAATAACCAGCATAATAAAAAACAAAGTTTTAATATATAAAACTGAAAGTAGGTGCCCATCCGCTGTTTGTCCACTTTGACAGTCAGCCACTCCCACCACCATGAATTGTCACAGAAACTATTGTCGAATGGTTGTCCATGCTGAACAACTTGTGCGAACACCGCTACTACTCCTTTGGATGAGAGTATAAACCGAGGTCTAGTCTGTGTTGCATACATTTCATCATAACGGACTTTAAAGATAATGACGCTCATGCCCTAGACAGGTGAGTGCCAGTGACAAGAACACACCCAGCATGCACTTAGGTCCTTCTCCCCCATCCCTGGTTGCCCAGGATTGTGCTCAGTTGTCTGGGGCGTTATTATGGTGCGCCCAAAGGCTGCAAGTTGGCGCTCGGGCAGCTTGAGTTAGATCCTGTATCGGCCAGCGCCTTGAGCAGCTCTTGAGCTGAAAAAGCGCTATATAAGAACGATGAAATAATAATAATAATAATATTACAACTGCTTTGAAGTCATGCAAACACTGCCATTACAACTCCTTTGAAGTCATGCAAACACCGCCATTACAATTGCTTTGAAGTCATGCAAACACCGCCATTACAACTGCTATGAAGTAATGCAAACACCGCCATTACAACTCCTTTGAAGTCATGCAAACACCGCCATTACAACTGCTTTGAAGTCATGCAAACACTGCCATTACAACTGCTTTGAAGTTATGGAAACACCGCCATTACAACTCCTTTGAAGTCATGCAAACACCGCCATTACAACTGCTTTGAAGTCATGCAAACACTGCCATTACAACTGCTTTGAAGTCATGCAAACACCACCATTACAACTGCTTAGAAGTCATGCAAATACCGCCATTACAACTGCTTTGAAGTCATGCAAACACCGCCATTACAACTGCTTTGAAGTCATGCAAACACCGCCATTACAACTGCTTTGAAGTCATTCAAACACCGCCATTACAAATGCTTTGAAGTCATGCAAACACCGCTATTACAACTCCTTTGAAGTCATGCAAACACCGCCATTACAACTGCTTTGAAGTCATGCAAACACCGCCATTACAACTGCTTTGAAGTCATGCAAACACCGCCATTACAACTGCTTTGAAGTCATGCAAACACCACTATTACAACTCCTTTGAAGCTTCCATTAAAAATTGCTAACACAGGTGTAGCAAGTTGAACTCCAGCTCTTGTCTGTGGCGTCTGTCGGAAACAAAGCGGCCATGTTCAGCATTTTTGCTGCACAAAAAAATTAATAGTTGCTTTGTCGTACCCATGTGGTGTGTTCGCTTAGGTATGGCGTAACTGAAGCGGGCGGCGAACATCTAGCATGCTGACTTTTGAGAGAGCGGAAGAGGACCAAAGCACATGCCCGGTGGCAATGGGTGAAAATAAAACCGGTGCTACGATTTTTTGACACCCCAGATATTTGTTTAGGCGAACAATTTCTTTTATTAGCCAGAAACGCAGTTTGATTTTGGCAAAAATGTGCCTTCAGGCCAACAAATTCCATGACTGATTTGTTGACCTTGACCTTGAAGTAAAGTCATTATCACATGGATATACACCATCTCACCAAGTTTGGTTGTGATAGTTGAAATAGGTTGAGATATTAAGCCACTTGCAACTTTTGCACAGACAGACGGACGGTGAACAGACAAACAGATGGATGGACAAATGTTCTTGTTTAGTTTTTGAAATGTCATTTTTGAACTATTTAGGGGTCAGCTCGCAGATTTGCAAAAACCTGGAAATTTTTATTAATTGTTTAAAAAATGTAAGTTTTGGACTATTTAGGATTCATCTAGCACAGTTGCAAAAGCCTGAAAATTTTCTTCCTTTTTGTTTTGTTTTAAGGGTGAAGGGGGGATTTGGGGAGGAGTGGGGAGGAGTGAGTACATAGACTGACATTGCTATGCATGTGAGTCAATAACAAGTCCATTGGTGTAGCAATTTTTTTAAACTAATGGTAAATGAGTTGAAAGCATAGTAATATGAGTCCAATGTCAACAACAGTGTGAGAAGTGAGGGCAGCAGCTGGCTCAGTGATACAGGAGAACCTGGGATACCATCTTCAGTACAGCAGATGGATCAATGCTACAGGAGAACCTGGGATACCATCTTCAGTACAGCAGCTGGCTCAGTGCTACAGGAGAACCTGGGATACCATCTTCAGTACAGCAGATGGATCAATGCTACAGGAGAACCTGGGATACCATCTTCAGTACAGCAGATGGATCAGTGCTACAAGAATAACCTGGGATACCATCTTCAGTACAGCAGCTGGCTCAGTGCTACAGGACAACCTGGGATACCATCTTCAGTACAGCAGATGGATCAGTGCTACAGAATAACCTGGGATACCATCTTCAGTAATGATAGCTTTTTTTTATTTTTAATCTCACAAGAGTTGACTTCTGTAATGACTCTTTAATAGGTAGTTCATCTTCCCTTACCCCTGTACTGTTGCAACAGGTGGTTTAAAAAGTGCTGTAATTTTGTCAAAAAAGGGAAGGTGGCAGGCTGAAATCAATCCACAATGTAGGTCATTGATTGGCTGTTTAGCCAACTGACAGCACTTGTTGGTGTCTGGGATGGCTTGTGCTAATCTTCATTTCAGCCAGCACTGTCAACAGACAGGCTCAAACAGTTTCTACAAACTCACAGGGATCCTTTGTGTTTGCACACAGCGATACATTGATAACAAAGACCTTTTTCTGTGCCTGTGCTAAGGACAAGGAAAATCACTGACTGAGGGCGAAAGACAGGAAGCCAGTACACCAGCCTGCCCTTCAGCTTGAGGAACCTGGCTGCAAAATCCAACAAATCACGGAAACTGTCCGACAGGTTGTACTTCACACTCTGTGGATGGTGGTTGTCTTTGCTGAAATCACAACATCAAAAATACAAAGTAATCATAACATCAAAAATACAAAGTAATCACAACATCAAAAATACAAAGTAATCACAACATCAAAAATACATAAATACTTCAAGATGGTGGATAGTGGTTGTCTTTGCCGAAATCACATCAAACATACATAAGTAATCACAACATCAAAAAATACATAAATATTTCCAGATGGTGGATGGTGGTTGTCTTTGCTGAAATTACATCAAAAATACATAAGTAATCACAACATCAAAAATACATAATTACTTCAAGATGGTGGATCATGATTGTCTGTTGAAATCACAACATCAAAAATACATAAGTAATCACAACATCAAAAATACACAAATACTTCTAGAAAATAAATAAACAAAAAACAAAAAAATTTAGATATAGGTAAGCACTTAATTAATAATTAGGTAGATAAAGAGGTTTTGTATGCAATAAAGATTACATCCAAGGTGTTTTAATAATTTGCTCAGGGTAGACTACTTTCATTGCACATGCCACAAACTTTTAGTCTCCCAATAAGTACCCAAATGGAGTCAGACAAGGTACATAACCAAACAGGATGTTTTCAAAGATATACTGTGAATTCTTTATTTTGTTACAATTATGATGATGACGATGACAACAATGCCATCTGATAAAAAGGAGGAGGAGATGCATGACATCAAAATTGATGATGATGATGATGATGATGATGATGATGATGATGATGATGATGATTATGATGATGATGATGATGATGATATTGATGCCTACTTGTAAGAGAGGGGAAGGCTTAACGGTGGACAATTAAAAAACTTAACATTCATAGGTGCTGCTGCACTTACCATTCTTCTGGTACAAATGCACTCTCTGGGTTCTCAGCACCAATTTTCAACGAGGCCTCTCTTATGCCATAAGGTGCTGTGAACAAAAGACAAAACAAGCGATCATAAAATACAGTACTAGGCATCCCATAAATATTGTTATTTATTTATTTATCCAACAAATATTAATATTTTATTTCTTTACTACATTTTGAAATGAGCAACCACTCCAAACATTGATGTGGAGCACTGCAATTTAAAGCCCAAGTATACTAGTATGCTAAATGAGAGTTGTACACAGCCCAGCATTGCAGAGCTAACAGACATCTATCTTATTCCTTCCTGCAAGACACAGGGATCTGTCAACTATCATGTGCTGATGGCTTGAAAGGTGTATGGTTATGTTTGAGGTCAAACAGGAAGATGAACAGTCAAAATACCATAGGACAGCAGTGTATGTTTGCAAGGCAGAACAAAAAGTTAATGTCAACACTACAACACAAATAGTAAGATGAACAAAGTACCATAGGACAGCAGTGTATGTTTGCAAGGCATAACAAAAAGTTGATTTCAACACTACAACACAAAAAAACACAATAATAAAGGCATGGGAATGGGAAATAAGCAAAAAGGAGGAAATTGTGGCAAGGAAAACCACTTGCTCAGCTGTTTCCCACTCATCCTTGGATTCTTCTCGGCAAATTTCATACAAACTACATTCAGTCCAAATAAGAATATGCCAAATGAGAATAAACTATCACCAACTTGGGCGATGGAATCTGTTATGCGGACGCATGTACCATACCCAACCCCATCCCAACACCCCTCAATTTTCTCAACGGATTTAGACCCATCTCAAATATGATCCTAGAGCTCATGAAAAGGCAGTTTTTCGCCAATTGGCGGAAGATTCTCATAAACCATGATCAAAAACACTGACGGTCAGTGATGATGGCGTCAAACAGGGACAAGTCACGCCACAGATTGTGTTTTGAGGCATCGGCCACCAGGACGTCGAGGTATTGACACTCCATGCCGTACTGCTTCAAGTTGGCTCGCACGCTCTCGTCCTTCTGACGTTTCTTCTGGTTGTGTCTGCTCGGTCTTGCTGTGGGAGAATTTAAAAAGAAAACAAAATTAAGAATGGATGAGCAACAAATAATAATAATCATAATAATAATATTATTAATAACAGGCAATTTATACAGCACTTTCCAAAATCACAAAGAGCTTTACACAAACAAGTGTAAACACAACATGCATACACTGGTCAATAACAGCCAACCACATACACAAACAAGTGTAAACACAACATGCATACACTGGTCAATAACAGCCAACCACATACACAAACAAGTGTAAACACAACATGCATACACTGGTCAATAACAGCCAACCACATACACAAACAAGTGTAAACACAACATGCATACACTGGTCAATAACAGCCAACCACATACACAAACAAGTGTAAACACAACATGCATACACTGGTCAATAACAGCCAACCACATACACAAACAAATGTAAACACAACATGCATACACTGGTCAATAACAGCCAACCACATACACAAACAAGTGTAAACACAACATGCATACACTGGTCAATAACAGCCAACCACATACACAAACAAGTGTAAACACAACATGCATACACTGGTCAATAACAGCCAACCACATACACATCCCTACACCCAAAAACACTCACTCCGGGCGCCTAAAAAAAAGGCCTCCCTAAAAAGATGCGTCTTCAAGTTGATTTTAAAAGACACCAGTGAAGGACTGTGACGTACGGACCAAGGTAGCGAGTTCCAGCTCTGAACGGAGAAGAAACTGACGGCTTACAATGATACATAAATGATACAATGTGTAGGATACAACACAGTGCAGTACAACATTAGCCTCTCATTGTACACAGGGCGGCTCAAAGCACTCGTCCTGCCATCTGTAACATTTCTCTTGGGCGACCACTCAACCATAAAATTGTAGATGACTGGCCTGACTCATAACGTTTGTTGCCGTCCAGGCTCCAGTCTATTTTGAACTCACACACACATTCTCTCTTATAAAATAAAAGTAATTGTGTACCCACACAGACTCCATGATCTGTAAACACACATCAACACACATGTAAGACATCATTGTCTGATCTTTGACATGTATCAACCTGTAGTCTATGTCAGTGCACATGATGTAAGCTCCATAGTGTAAGACATCATTGCCTGACCTTTGGCATGTATCAACATGTAGTCTATGTCAGTGCCCATGACGTAAGCTCCATGGTGTGCACAAGCCACGAGCAGACTGCCAGTACCCACAAAGGGGTCAAAGACGATGTCGTTCTTCTTCACACCGCCCATGTTGGCCATGATCAGCGACAGCTCCGCATCCATACTGGTGTTACCTGTCACCACACAGCACTAAATACAAAACTTCCAGCCATTATTAAACATCTGACTTAGGGAATTTATTTTTTAGAAAATATTGGTCATCCATGCAGGCAAAATAGGGTTGCTTCCTCAGGGAAAGCCCAGCAGCCACAGATAGATATATATTCAATGTTTATAGGGTCCAGTGGACTGCCAAGAGCCCAATCAGGACCAAACAAAAATAAGCAAAATCAGACTAAACTACTGACATTTAAATATGAGAAAAGATGTCAATAAAACCAGCCTTACTAATAAAATGTAACCAAGAATATAAACAAGACAACATGACATATATGCAGTAAAACAAACCAACCTCATGTAAAAATTGAAACAGGTATTTATTATTGCAAACTTTTAAAATCTCATTAAAAGGTCTCGAGCCAAAATATCTTTCTCTTTCATCAATCAGATCAGCACATTCAGACATAAAATGGTGGACTTATTACATGCAAAGCACCATGGTGGTTCTTCTCCTTTTAAAAGAAAACTATGGGTGACATAAGTATGCCCAATATGAAGGCCAGCCAAGTTTCTTCTTTGTTGGACGCAAAGTTAGGCAAATGATTGATTGATTGATTTATTGTTGCTTTAGGTCCAGCGGACTCTTCCGAGCCAAATCAGGACCGGACAACCCCCGATCCGCATAAAAGATCTGCTGAAACAACCCCAGTGGAAAAATTGAATGCCCTCCACCAGCCAGTCACTTTACAATAAAGACATCCCACGCGGGGGACGGCTGAGGGTTGACCTCAACTACGCGAACCCCCGGTTACAAAAACAAAATAGAATACAAACATCATTATAAATCATCAACAAAACACATACATATAAAATGCCTATATTGCTAACTAATACAATCATAGGAAGCCCTAGTGACCACCCGGCAGAAAGCGTCCAACACTCCCAAGCTGATCCAACAGACCTCATACACAAACAAGGAGTCTTGTCCAGGAAGAGTTTTCAAGAAAAAAGGTAGGTCATTGATCTAGCGAAGAAGAAGATAGTATAGCAGAGTGATAGGACAGAGCAGGAATGGGAAAGAGTAAATGAGGAAGACAGCGACAGTGGGAATTTAAAGCACTAAATTTCCATAAAGTGGGGATACTATTTATACTGAAAACCCCCGGCACTCCAACGGGGGTACTGTTGCCGCAGTGAATTTGTCTTGCCTACAAAGGAAAGACAGGTTTTCAACTGTGGCTTTCACTTTTCCCTTTATAGGTTTGAACAATCTACAGTGGCAAGATTGCTCATGACCCCAAGGGGTAAAGTTAGGCAAAGAATCATACAAATCTGGAAGAATTTGAAATTATTTGTTATTCATTTGATTAGACCATTCGGTCTGCCACAACTGTTTACAATAAGAGCCAGTCATACAATGCAGGTCAGAGTATGGAACAAATTGGAAAATCTTTTAAGAGAAATCTAGATGCAGAGCTTCTTTAGCCGCTTTAACCACTGCAATATTGCCGCGGATGCCCATGTGATTAGGTACCCACATAAAACTATCTTTTTACTCTCAGAAACAAGTTGAGTGTGGAGATCATGGATCTCTGCCAGAAAAGGGTGCGATATCTTTCTCGTGGAAAGAGCCTGAAGTGCTGACAGTGAATCAGACATGATTAAAAACGAGGATCTTTTGGATTGATAAACCGGTTTCAGAGCTAAATGAATTGCCTTGAGCTCAGCTGTATAAACAGAACAAAAATCAGGTATTCGCTGTTGCAAAGGCTGGTTGAAGTGTGTCCCAGAGACTGACACAGCAGCAACTGAGTCTCTTTTCTTCCACCCCTCTGTAAAATTGTCATATCCTTTCTACAATGAACATCCTTCTAGATAAAGTTGCATATAAACAGCTTCGGAAGTTTCGGTCTTTTTGAAGGATGTGAGATTGAAGTTGATAATGGAATTGGTGAGGTTCCAAGATGGGAGCACAGTTAGCAATTGGTCATCATTAACAAGAGTCAATATCTATGCCTGCAGTGTCAAGGTGAGGATGTATTCAGACACCAAAAGGTGGAACTTCTGTCGGTTTGTTGGAATATTTAAGTGTAAATAACAAGTTTAGAACACAATCATAATAGTGATTTTCAGGCTTAGCTTTAAGTTTGAGAAAATAGTTAATGGCGAGCTGAAGTCCACAGATCTCCAAGGGAGGTTCGCCAACCTCAGCGTAAAGACTTTCCTTCAGGGAAGTGCGAATCACCCCCAGGCAGATCCGGAGACATTGGTGATGGATTGGATTCAAGGCTTTCAAATAGGCTTTCCTAGCAAAACCTATACGATGCTACCATAATCCAATTTAGGGCGTACCAGAGAACGATAGAGTAGCAGAGTTTGCTTGTCTGCTCCCCAGTCGGTGTAGCTGATAACTTTCAAAACCTTTACTTGTTTAGAAACTTTTATTGGTTGGCCATAAACATGGAGAGAAAGGTTCAAAACCTGGTTCTGTTTGAGATGAAAATGAATGCATTCAGTTTTAGAAAGTGAAGATTTGAAGCCGTTTTCTTCTACCCACCATTGAATTTTATCTATGCAAAGCTGAAGTTGATGCTCCACCCCTGCCAAAGTTTTACCGTTAGCTGAGATGGAAAAATCGTCAACACTCAAGATTTATATATGCCAGATTTGATGCTTTTAACTATGTTGTTGATCTTAATGTTAAACAAAAGAGGAGAAAGAATGCTACCCTGAGGGACACCCATCTCCTGCTCAAAAGGATCTGATAAAGTGGAGCCAAGTCGGATCTGGAACTTTCTATCGGCTAAACAATTTTCTATAAAAATGGGCAAGTTCCCACAGAAGTCTAGGAATTCTAGATCTTGGAATTCTGAACTTCCAAGTCATGTCATTTGCCTTTTCTAGATCAAACACCACAGAAACAACTCAAAACGAATGAGATGATCTGAGGTGCTCCTGTTTTTGCGGAAACCACATTGAGAGATATGAAGAGCACAGAAATGCACCACCTGGGACATGGTACATAGTGCCTACTGGGTGTGTTGCTGTATCTAACACACACATCAGAAACAGCGTCACAATCTGGAAAATCCTTGCAATGGATTCTATGTGTGTACAGGCTAGACCTGGATGTATACCCTCACCTGAAGGATCACACACAAAGACTGAATGTCCACTGTATTGATACCAAAACATTAAACCTGCAAAATAAAAACCTGTATGATCATTTTCTGGCTGGTGACTATTTTAACAAAAGACTTGCAAATAATGTCATAACAGATGAAAAAAACAGATCAATTAATTATAACAGTCACAGCACATTGTTGTGGCTTAAGGCAAGACTAACTTGCCTTTTTTAGAAACCAATGGCGCCCAACAGGTATTGGATCAATCCCACATTAACGTATTAGGTTTCTTAGAATATTATTTCTTTTCGGCTCGGGCAATGTCTCTGGGGATTTCTTTGAGTACTCTGGTTTGCTCCCCCAGCAAAATAAAAAAATAAAAAAACCAACTAATATTAGGTAGGTTGGGTTTGGGCGCACCACAGGCTGCGACTATGCCTTCTCCATGGGAGGCGGCCCAGAATTTCCCAGATAGAAAGGGACAATAAAGTGTCCCCCCAAAATCTATTATAAAATAGCACAATTCCTACCAACCTTTAAATAATTCTATGAATAATACCTATGAATAGTACCTATGAAGTGGCGCTTCTGTAGATGAAACTGCCTGATCTTGTGTCTTTGGCCATCAGCTACCTGAAAACAACATTACAACACAGTCAAGTAAGATAGCAGATAAAGAAGCTACCTGAAAACAACATTACAACACAGTCAAATAAGATAGCAGACAAAGAAGCTACCTGAAAACAACATTACAACACAGTCAAGTAAGATAGCAGATAAAGAAGCTACCTGAAAACAACATTACAACACAGTCAAGTAAGATAGCAGACAAAGAAGCTACCTGAAAACAACATTACAACACAGTCAAGTAAGATAGCAGATAAAGAAGCACAAGGAGGAGGAAGGGAGCAGGAGGAGAATGAGGAAGATAAAGAAGAAAAAGAAGAAGAAGAAGAAGAAGAAGAAGAAGAAGAAGAAGAAGAAGAAGAAGAAGAAGAAGAAGAAGAAGAAGAAGAAGAAGAAGAACAACAACAACAACAACAACAACAACAACAACAACAACAACAACAACAACAACAACAAATGAAAGCCACACAAAGAAGAAAAGAATGAAGCAGCAGCAACTAACCCAGGTAAAAATAGTAGAATTGCTGGGCAGGCTTACACAAAGAATAATATGAGATGCTACACAAATACTTTTCTCCAAAATTAAAATAAAGAAGAAGAAGAAAACAAAAACGAAAAAGAACAAGAAAAAACAGTGATGACCTACCCATCGTCCAAAGTAAACCCAGTAAGGTTGATCCGGAGGTTTGGTGCCTTCATGACCGTAATATTCCAGCAAGTGGAAGCTGTGGTCTGGAGACTTTAGGTTGATTTTTCCTTCCAACATAGGGCAGCACTGGAGAACTGACTAAACACACAGTTAATACAACTTTATACAGTGCCTAACCATCCTACAATTCCTTCCAACATAGGGCAGCACTGGAGAACTGACTAAACACACATTTAATACAACTTTATACAGTGCCTAACCATCCTACAATTCCTTCCAACATAGGGCAGCACTGGAGAACTGACTAAACACATATTTAATACAACTTTATACAGTGCCTAACCATCCTACAATTCCTTCCAACATAGGGCAGCACTGGAGAACTGACTAAACACACATTTAATACAACTTTATACAGTGCCTAACCATCCTACAATTCCTTCCAACATAGGGCAGCACTGGAGAACTGACTAAACACACATTTAATACAACTTTATACAGTGCCTAACCATCCTACAATTCCTTCAAACATAGGGCAGCACTGGAGAACTGACTAAACACACAGTTAATACAACTTTATACAGTGCGTAATCATCCTACAATTCCTTCAAACATAGGGCAGCACTGGAGAACTGACTAAACACACATTTAATACAACTTTATACAGTGCCTAACCATCCTACAATTCCTTCCAACATAGGGCAGCACTGGAGAACTGACTAAACACACATTTAATACAACTTTATACAGTGCCTAACCATCCTACAATTCCTTCCAACATAGGGCAGCACTGGAGAACTGACTAAACACACATTTAATACAACTTTATACAGTGCCTAACCATCCTACAATTCCTTCCAACATAGGGCAGCACTGGAGAACTGACTAAACACACATTTAATACAACTTATACAGTGCCTAACCATCCTACAATTCCTTCCAACATAGGGCAGCACTGGAGAACTGACTAAACACACATTTAATACAACTTTATACAGTGCCTAACCATCCTACAATTCCTTCCAACATAGGGCAGCACTGGAGAACTGACTAAACACACATTTAATACAACTTTATACAGTGCCTAACCATCCTACAATTCCTTCCAACATAGGGCAGCACTGGAGAACTGACTAAACACACATTTAATACAACTTTATACAGTGCCTAACCATCCTACAATTCCTTCCAACATAGGGCAGCACTGGAGAACTGACTAAACACACATTTAATACAACTTTATACAGTGCCTAACCATCCTACAATTCCTTCCAACATAGGGCAGCACTGGAGAACTGACTAAACACACAGTTAATACAACTTTATACAGTGCCTAACCATCCTACAATTTTGTCATAAGGGCTCATTCACAGGCAGTCTTTAATATCGCCTGTCAAAACAATACTGTCACTATTGAGACATTATAATTGTGAACATTTTGTTTAGCTAAGCGTGCAATGATTACATTCATTTACCTTTGGTTTGGTTCTATGTTGGTGCTTAATGTTGGTTTTCTTCAGTTCTTATTGTTGTAGCAATATTTTTTAGATCTTTATGGAATTTCTTGTTTACCATTAACAGAAGATTCCAGATCTATCTCACAAGAAGTTACCAGATTTGGGAATCTTGAAGAACATTAAGATAAGATAAGATAAGATAAGATAAGATAAGATAAGATAAGATAAGATAACAATTTTGTTTAACAAGGTAAAAGAGTAAGCACTGGGTGTGCTTTTTTACATCTTGCCCTTCCCATGGGTTTGTAACTATAACAATTAGTACAACAAAATAACTTTAAACTGAATCCTCAAGCTGATCCTGAATTCATGCTTACAAATATGGGAGTTGAAAAAAAACAAGGAAAAAAACTTTAAAGCAAAAATTGTTGTATTACCTCAATTCTTTGCAATTTTGCATTGTGAGGTAGTCGTTTGTTGAAACCTTCAACGTGTAGTCTGAATGTGGAGTGTGGGGGAACTGTCTGAGACCAAAACATCATTAACATCACTAGTTTACACAATAATAAATATGCATTTATACAGATGAAATCTTCATGACCCACTCATTCATAGTACATACTCCAGCACTTGTTCAATGTAACAAGTGTACCTCCCATTCACAGATGTACAAGTGTATGTAGGCATAGTTTTGTATCTTTAAACTTAACATTATTATACTCGCACATGTAAACATTCTCTACAAAAAAATAAAGAAAGAAAAAGCATTTCTTGTCCTAAATAACAAAAAGAAAAAGAAACCCGACTGGCAACTTACCTTTTGTGAGTCTGGGAGCTGTTTTAAATTTTCACACAGTTCTGCCAATGTCCTTCCTTCTGCTATCAATTCAAATAATGACCTACAATTACAAATACACAATGAAGATAGTAACCTGCAATTACAAATACACAATGAAGATAGTAACCTACAATTACAAATACACAATGAAGATAGTAACCTACAATTACAAATACACAATGAAGATAGTAACCTACAATTACAAATACACAATGAAGATAGTAACCTACAATTACAAATACACAATGAAGATAGTAACCTACAATTACAAATACACAATGAAGATAGTAACCTACAATTACAAATACACAATGAAGCTAGTAACCTACAATTACAAATACACAATGAAGCTAGTAACCTACAATTACAAATACACAATGAAGATAGTAACCTACAATTACAAATACACAATGAAGATAGTAACCTACAATTACAAATACACAATGAAGATAGTAACCTACAATTACAAATACACAATGAAGATAGTAACCTACAATTACAAATACACAATGAAGATAGTAACCTACAAATACAAATACACAATGAAGATAGTAACCTACAATTACAAATACACAATGAAGATAGTAACCTACAATTACAAATACACAATGAAGATAGTAACCTACAATTACAAATACACAATGAAGCTAGTAACCTACAATTACAAATACACAATGAAGATAGTAACCTACAATTACAAATACACAATGAAGCTATTCACCCATAATTACTTATTTCAAATTCTGCTATCAATTCAAATAATGACCTACAATTAAAAATACACAATGTAGATAGTAACCTACAATTACAAATACACAATGAAGATAGTAACCTACAATTACAAATACACAATGTAGCTATTCACCCATAATTACTTACTTCAAATTCTGCTATCAACTCAAATAGTAACCTACAATTACAAATACACAATGAAGATAGTCACCTACAATTACAAATACACAATGAAGCTATTCACCCATAATTCCTTACTTCAAATTCTGCTATCAACTCAAATAGTAACCTACAATTACAAATACACAATGAAGCTATCCTATCCTATCCCATAAGTTGTTGTGGCACCACTGATGATCGTTTAACCAGCGTACTCCATCTTTCTCTGTCCTCAGCATCCCTCATGGCTTTGCTTTGTGTCAAGCCAGTCCATTCTCAAATGTTGTCCTCTCACCTCTTTTTGCCTCCCTCTTCTTCTGCCTCCTTGCACTGTGCCTCCTTGTAGGATGGTCTTTGCAAGGCCTAATGCTCTGGTGACGTGGCCATACCATCGGAGTTTCCCTTTCATCACCACTGTGAGCAGGCCGTCGTGTTGTCCAATGGCTTGTGTGATGGTCTGTCAGACTTCGTCGTTGGTGATGTGCTGGGTATAGGAAATGCCCAGAAGTCTTCTGTAGCAACTCACCTCCATGCTTTGTATTCTTTGTTGTAGGTCTGCTGTGAGGGTCCATGTTTCGCCAACGTATAGGAAGATGGAGATGACAAGGGAGAGCAGCAGGCTAACCTTGGAGTGTCGACTGATAATGTCGTCTTTCCAAATGGGCTTCAACCTTGTCATGGCAGCAGTTGTTTGTGCAATCATGGAGAGGACTTCCTATCTGGATCCATTGTCTGATACAATGACTCCCAAATATTTGAAGCAGTGCATCGTTTTGAGAGACTGGCCTTGGACTTTGATGTCTGTGTTGATTGGTGTTGTTGGTCATCATATTGGTCTTCTCTGCACTTATTTCCATTTCAATGGCTCTAGAAGTGGTGACAAGCCTCTGTACCAGCTGTTCAAGTTCTTGTTCCTCTCCAGCTAATTCATCAATGTCATCCGCAAAATGGAGGTTGGAGATTGCTCTAACCCTTATGCTGATTGTGCCTTTGTGATTTGCAAGGGCATCTGACATGATACGCTTTATGAAAATGTTGAAGAGTGTTGGAGAGAGTAGGCATCTTTGACGCACACCTATTGTGGTTTTGAACCAGTTCCTGAGGGCGCTGTTGTGGAGGACTGCACTGGTAGCCTTGTCAGACAGGCTATTGATGACTTCAATAATGTTAGGAATGATGTTGTACACTCTCATAGTTACCCACAGAGATGCATGCCAGACTAGGTCAAACGCTTTCTTGAAGTCTACAAACACATGATATAGATGTTGTTAGTGCTGAAGGTAATTTTACTCGCAGATTATTCTGAGGTTGAAAATCTGTTCAGTAGTACTTCACCCTGCCCTGAATCCTGCTTGTTCTTCAGCTATGATTTGTTCAGCTTGGGGTTTCAACCTATTTTCAGGGGGACCTTGCTGTATGGCTGATGAGGCTGATAGTGTGGTAGTTTTCATACTCCTGAAAGTTACCTTTTTGGGGAAGAGTGACGTCAAGCGACATGGTCCATGGTGTAGGCCATTCCCCACTCTGCCAGATCTTGTTACAGATAATGGTTAAGTGTCAATCATCGCTTCTCCTCCTGCTTGAAGCAATACCGCTGTTATGGTGTCCACTCCTGCTGACTTCCCTTTCTTCAGCGATTGCGCTGCTGCCTCAACTTCTCCTCTGGGAATTGGGAGGATTTCTTCTTCTTTGTTCTGGGGACATGCTAGAACTGATGGGTCTCCATTTAATGTGTGGTGGTAAAGGTCAGAGCAGTACTCTGTCCATCTATCCAAGACTTCTTGTTCATTTGTAAGGCACATGCCAGACTTGCTTCGTCAGCTGCTTCACAGTCTGGTAGGCCTTCATTTTGTTGTTCATGCATTCTTGTTTAGACTGTTCTCTATTTCCTGGCATTGATCTTCTATCCAGTTCTCCTTTGCTGTGTGCATGCCTTTATGGATGTCACTGTTGATTTTTCTGTGGGCATAAGCTCCGTGTGAGGTGTTCTTTTTCCTTTTCATCTCTCTTCGTTTATCATACAGGTCCAAAAGTTCAGGTGTGATCCACGGTTTCTTCCTTGGGCGGTGCTTGCCAAGGATCTCAGTGGCGGTATCTGTCACAGCTGAGTTGAAGGTGGTGGTCATGGTGTTGACATCTACTTCACCAGCTCCCAAAATGAGCAGTGGTGCAAATTTCCCAATCGTGGTTTGGAATATTTCTGCCACTCCGAGTCTTGCAATTTGTCCAGGTCGAACTTCAGTCTTGCACACTTTGCTGTGTTTATTTTCTTCAAGTGGAGCCATAAAGACAACATCACGAGATCGTGGTCACTTCCGACGCCTGCTCCTGGAAAAGTGCGTGTCCTGCCAATGTTGATGCTTGATCTGAAGCGTTTCTTGGCCATGATGTAGTCAATCTGGTTGTGATGCTCCACGCTGGGACTGTGCCAGGTCCATCGTATGGGTTTTTTGTGGGGACCAAGCGTGATTGCCAGTATCAGATTGTTGTATCTGGCAAATTCCAAGAGTCTCAGATCTCTGTCATTTGATTCATTATTGCAGTGAGGGCCAAATGTCTTCCCAGTTGTGGTACGCATCTTGGCCAACCTTGGAATTGCAGTCACCTTGCACTAGGACAATTTCCATCTTGGCCAACCTTGGAATTGCAGTCACCTTGCACTAGGACAATTTCCATCTTGGCCAACCTTGGAATTGCAGTCACCTTGCACTAGGACAATTTCCATCTTGGCCAACCTTGGAATTGCAGTCACCTTGCACTATGACAATTTCCATCTTGGCCAACCTTGGAATTGCAGTCACCTTGCACTAGGACAATTTCCATCTTGGCCAACCTTGGAATTGCAGTCACCTTGCACTAGGACAATTTCCATCTTGGCCAACCTTGGAATTGCAGTCACCTTGCACTAGGACAATTTCCATCTTGGCCAACCTTGGAATTGCAGTCACCTTGCACTAGGACAATTTCCATCTTGGCCAACCTTGGAATTGCAGTCACCTTGCACTAGGACAATTTCCTTTCTTAACGGAGCTAGCTAGGATGGCAACTAAAATCAACCTTCTGCTTGATCCGGAAGATTTGATGGACAGAGCAGAAATTGTTGGCGAGAAACTGTGTTCGTTTGCAAAGAACATTAGACAACTCTGGCGCAACATGCGGGCAAGCCTGCCAAAGTTATTTCACCTCATATTTTCAAGCATGGTCTATTACTTCATATCATGTCTATTTCATAAATCAGTACAAACCGCCCAAGAGTGCTCCTCTGCATTAGTTGTCTCCCTTCTTCTTCTGACTGAAGTTGTACCTCAAGAAATGGGCACTGAAACAACCAACATTTCTGATAACAACAACAACCACAAAAAAACTAACAAAAGTCACTACAATGGCAAAGATTATATGACTCACGTGTTCATGATGGAACCTGCAATGTTCTACAGGAAAATGAGCACATAGAAAAACTGAAACAGTTTCATTAACATGCAAAGTAATACTCTGATCTTGACATGATCTTGACCTTAACATGCCTGTCACATCCACTGCCTCAACAGTGGGTACATAAGTGTATGCTAACCACATGACAGACAACCACCCCAAAAATCAACACATAAAACACAGAGGCATTAATTTCAACGTTTTTATTAACATAAAATCTAACTAAACAATACATTTATATATAGAAATATTTAACCCACCTGTATACCCACAATCACACTTAACTGTAATCAAAACAAAACTGGAAAACAAACAAGGATAAATAAGATCATAATTTTGTGTCAAGTCTTTCTTCCTTATACAGTTTTACAAGTGGCTGTACAATTATTAATTACTTAACTGATGATTTGTACAAGATATTAACTATACAAGATATTAACTATACACAATCCCTAATAATACTGTAAACAATCTAACTTCTTTCCAATATTTATCAGTGGCTATAAATTATACAAGATGGTTGAATATATAGAAAATGATTCTCCTTAACCTAACTGTACATGTGGCTTTATACAACTGGCACCTGACATTTATTTATAGTTCCTTATAGTTCATTCTTCAGCACATTTACAGGGAGTTGAGATGTACAGAGGGCTACAATGTTGTTAGGTCAAGGTTACACCCAGCTTTGATGGTACAGTGCGGGTGAAGATCCCAGTACCAGTACATTAACACATACAAAAGAGTACTTTATAGCATTATTAACCAACCAACACAGGCAAAATACCCATATACTCTTCTGCATCTTAGTGCCCGTTACCACCCCTCTACGTTCTATTCACAAATTACCTCCCTTTATTATATTTGAGATGAACAAACTTTCCCAAATTATTTTTCTTTATTATAATCGGAAACAATTTAATTGCAATTTAGGAATTATTTCCATTTACAACTGTTGAAAACAATGATCAAATTCCATTGATAAATTAAATAACTTTTCTTAATTATCGACAAACGAATTGTTTTCATTTATATTTTTTTTCTTTTTACAACGCTAGCAAAGAATTTAAACTTCCTATCCTATCCTATCCTGTCCCATAACCCGAAGGTCGTAGGGGCACCACAGATGATCGCTTAACCAGCATACTCCATCTTTCTCTGTCCTCAGCAGCCCTCATGGCTTCGCTCAGTGTCAAACCAGTCCATTCTCGAATGTTGTCCTCCCACCTCTTTTTCGGTCTCCCCCTTCTTCTACCTCCTTGCACTGTGCCTTGCAGAATGGTGACGTGGCCATACCATCGGAGTTTCCGTTTCTTCACCACTGTGAGCAGGTCATCGTGTTGTCCAATGGCTTGTGTGATGGTCTGTCGGACTTCAACGTTGGTGATGTGTTGGGTATAGGAAATGCACAGAAGTCTTCTGTAGCACCTCATCTCCATGCTTTGTATTCTTCGTTGGAGATCTGCTGTGAGGGTCCATGCTTCGCAAGCATATAGGAAGATGGAGATGACCAGAGAGCGCAGCAGTCTTATTTTGGAATGTAGACTGATGGTTCTGTCTTTCCAAATGGGCTTCAACCTTGTCAGGGCAGCAGTTGTTTGTGCGATCCTGGAGAGGACTTCCTGTCGAGACCCATTGTCTGACACAATGGCTCCTAAATATTTGAAGCTGTGCACTGTGTTGAGGGATTGGCCTTGTACTTTGATGTCCGTGTTGATGCCATTGGTGTTGTTGGTCATCATTTTGGTCTTCTCTGCACTTATTTCCATTCCATAAGCTCTGGAGGTGGTGTCAAGCCTCTGTACAAGCTGTTCAAGTTCTTGTTCCTCTCCAGCCAATCCATCAATATCATCCGCAAAACGAAGATTGGAGATTGCTCTGCCCCCTATGCTGACTGTGCCTTCGTGATCTGCAAGAGCATCTGACATGATGCGCTCTAGGAAGATGTTGAAGATGTTGAATTTAAACTTGTCATGCATAAATTACTTCTCTTCACAAACGTTAAAAAATAATTATCAAATACATTATTTATCTCCATGCATACAAACGTTAAAAAATAATTATCAAATACATTATTTATCTCCCTGCATACAAACGCATACTTTATTCAGTGACATTTTCTTTCATTCAAAATATAAACTATATACATGTTTATACAAATATGCATGCGCTCGAGCAAAATGGACACCAAAGACCGTTTGCAGGTACATACGCTACTCCTCGATAATCCCCAGCCCAGACAAGACGACACAACAAACAGACAAGACAGTTCCGAGTGGTCACAGCAATGCTTGCAGCTCTCTTCTTCTCTCAGGGCATCTGCTCCAAAACAACTGGAACTGCCTGGCAAGGCACACTGCTTGGGATAGGTGGCAAATAGACAAAATTACACCCTAACAATCGCCCATCAACAACTCTGCTGGCACTAGAGTAAACTTATCTTTACCAGTTTCTCTCTGTGACTGGCCAGTTTGCCTAAGTACAGCAGTTTTATTTGCTTGCACCCTGGAACTAAGTGTGCATATTATTCACAGCAAAACTTGCACAGCTCATGATAATACACACCTGCCCTCATGCCCACATAGTGGCAATTTTGACCAATTTAGGGTGAGGAAGCAACACTAACAATGCACATGTTCTAAGTACACTATTTGCAAACTTAGCAATAAACATTCATTTATTTTCTCTCCCTCACCTTCCGTCCTCTATAAGAGGCTTAGAAACCTTATCATCACAGGCTTAGAAACCCTATCATCACAGGCTTAGAAACCCTATCATCACAGGCTTAGAAACCCTATCATCACAGGCTTAGAAACCCTATCATCACAGGCTTAGAAACCCTATCATCACAGGCTTAGAAACCCTATCATCACAGGTTTAGAAACCCTATCATCACAGGTTTAGAAACCCTATCATCACAGGCTTAGAAACCCTATCATCACAGGCTTAGAAACCCTATCATCACAGGTTTAGAAACCCTATCATCACAGGTTTAGAAACCCTATCATCACAGGCTTAGAAACCCTATCATCACAGGTTTAGAAACCCTATCATCACAGGTTTAGAAACCCTATCATCACAGGTTTAGAAACCCTATCATCACAGGCTTAGAAACCCTATCATCACAGGTTTAGAAAACCTATCATCACAGGTTTAGAAACCCTATCATCACAGGTTTAGAAAACCTATCATCACAGGTTTAGAAACCCTATCATCACAGGTTTAGAAACCCTATCATCACAGGTTTAGAAACCCTATCATCACAGGCTTAGAAACCCTATCATCACAGGCTTAGAAACCCTATCATCACAGGCTTAGAAACCCTATCATCACAGGTTTAGAAACCCTATCATCACAGGCTTAGAAACCCTATCATCACAGGTTTAGAAACCCTATCATCACAGGTTTAGAAAACCTATCATCACAGGCTTAGAAACCCTATCATCACAGGCTTAGAAACCCTATCATCACAGGCTTAGAAACCCTATCATCACAGGTTTAGAAACCCTATCATCACAGGTTTAGAAACCCTATCATCACAGGTTTAGAAACCCTATCATCACAGGCTTAGAAACCCTATCATCACAGGTTTAGAAAACCTATCATCACAGGTTTAGAAACCCTATCATCACAGGTTTAGAAACCCTATCATCACAGGTTTAGAAACCCTATCATCACAGGTTTAGAAACCCTATCATCACAGGTTTAGAAACCCTATCATCACAGGCTTAGAAACCCTATCATCACAGGTTTAGAAAACCTATCATCACAGGTTTAGAAAACCTATCATCACAGGTTTAGAAAACCTATCATCACAGGTTTAGAAACCCTATCATCACAGGTTTAGAAAACCTATCATCACAGGTTTAGAAAACCTATCATCACAGGTTTAGAAAACCTATCATCACAGGCTTAGAAACCCTATCATCACAGGTTTAGAAACCCTATCATCACAGGCTTAGAAACCCTATCATCACAGGTTTAGAAAACCTATCATCACAGGCTTAGAAACCCTATCATCACAGGTTTAGAAAACCTATCATCACAGGCTTAGAAACCCTATCATCACAGGTTTAGAAAACCTATCATCACAGGCTTAGAAACCCTATCATCACAGGTTTAGAAAACCTATCATCACAGGCTTAGAAACCCTATCATCACAGGTTTAGAAACCCTATCATCACAGGCTTAGAAACCCTATCATCACAGGTTTAGAAAACCTATCATCACAGGCTTAGAAACCCTATCATCACAGGTTTAGAAAACCTATCATCACAGGCTTAGAAACCCTATCATCACAGGTTTAGAAAACCTATCATCACAGGCTTAGAAACCCTATCATCACAGGTTTAGAAAACCTATCATCACAGGTTTAGAAACCCTATCATCACAGGTTTAGAAACCCTATCATCACAGGTTTAGAAAACCTATCATCACAGGTTTAGAAACCCTATCATCACAGGTTTAGAAAACCTATCATCACAGGTTTAGAAACCCTATCATCACAGGTTTAGAAACCCTATCATCACAGGTTTAGAAAACCTATCATCACAGGTTTAGAAACCCTATCATCACAGGTTTAGAAAACCTATCATCACAGGTTTAGAAACCCTATCATCACAGGTTTAGAAAACCTATCATCACAGGTTTAGAAAACCTATCATCACAGGTTTAGAAAACCTATCATCACAGGCTTAGAAACCCTATCATCACAGGTTTAGAAAACCTATCATCACAGGTTTAGAAAACCGAGTCGTGACATTGATTTTGACCTCTGGCTCCAAATGAACACTATTCTATTGTACGATCAAATAAACTACATAAATGGTGACCTTGACCTTCAATGACCATGACCTTGGGATGACCATGACCTGCACTTGAAATCTGATGCTCACGTATGATCAAAAACCCCAATGCTTATGCATACTATGGGTCAAATATAGAGCCATTCCACTGTATGATCAGACGTTTCATCGCTGTCAGACAAAAAAACCTTGTATCCCATTTTTTGCTGTTTTGAAAAATAATTTAGAAAAACTTATTCAACCCGTCTGGTAATGCCAAACCAGCAACTTCTTTTTACTTCAAAGGAAGTATAAAAAGTCTGGACATTTGGCCGTATGGGATAAAAAGTGGAAGAAGTGTTGAGAATTGGAAACAAATAAAGACCTACGAGGTTTGCATTTTACAACTCAGTCAACAAGTATGAGTTACGAGGTTTTTTTAATAAAACAAAAGATCCTGGTACAACGCAAAATCATTGAAAAATGCTGCTTAAAGGGATATTTATTGGTGTCACAAACTGTCAAAACACCCAGCACAGAAATACCCTATGTTCAAGCATTTACTATTTAACAAAGAAAAAGAACAAAAAAATATAACTTCAAATAACATCACATTCATTCTTTAAAGGCTTCAAAAACTTAGCTGAAAAGGTAACTACAGTACGCACCTGCTATAACCAGTGGTCAAATAAAGATCAGTTATATGGGTCACGAGACTAAATTGGCTGGTATATATAGGCTTTTTTCTAATATAGCGGCCACTGGCCGGTACATCTGATGCAATTTGATTGCAAACGCTATTATATAAACAAAGTTTCGTTGTGTACTGATTTTAAATATATATATGTCGGTTTTAATTGTGGTATTTTGGGTGTTACTGTTAGTGTTTTCGTGCTGCGGGATGGGAGCATGCATACATTATTTTTATTTTTACAAGTTAATAATTGCTTTACATGTGTTTTTATTTATATGTACCTGATAAATGTCAATATTAATTTTTTTTATACAGTGAAATCTCTTGATGTATTTAATGCTTGTGCAAAATGTCTGTTGATGTATTTAATGCTTGTGCAAAATGTCTGTTGATGTCTTTAATGCTTGTGCAAAATGTATTGCTATTTTCAATTACTTTTGGAAGAGAGAGATAGGGATGGAGGAAGAGAGAAAAAACAAGATGATGGAGAGAGAGAGAGAGGCAGAGAGAGAGAGAGAGAGAGAGAGAGAGAGAGAGGAAGGAGAGGGGGAGAGTTAGAGAGAGAAATGGGAAGGTAGAGAGAGAGAGAGGGAAAGGTAGAAAGAAAGGGGGATGTATATAGAAAAATGGGGGAGGTAGAGAGAGAAAGGGGGAGGTAGAGAAAGGGGGAGGTAGAGAGAGAGGGAGGAGGTATAGAGAGAAAGTGGGGGAGAGAGAGAGAAGGGGGAGTGAGAGAGAGAAAGAGACAGAGAAAGAGGGGGGAAGGTAGAGAGAGAAAGGGGGAGGTAGAGAGAGAAGGGTGGAGGGAGAGAGAGAGAGAGAGGAATAGAAAGATCAGAGGAAGAGGTGGGGAGGAAGAGCAGTTTTAGTCAATTCAAGTTTTTGTCTGAGTGAAAGAGAGAGAGAGAGAGAGAGAGTGTGTGTGTGTGTGTGTGCCTTGGAATGGGTGTGGGTGTGTGTGTGTGTGTGCCTTGGACCAGCATGTATGTGTAGGGTAAGGGAGTTGGTGTAAGTACCTGAATAAATGCAAATGTTTGTGTAGTGTACTCGTGCATAAACATAAACATAGCTCATTTTAAAGTGCATGACATCTGTCAGTTTTCAAGGGTTTTGTGTGTGTGTGTATGTGTGTCACTGTGTGTGTGTTTGTATCATTCATTATTTTGGTCAATCTTTCTTTTGCATACATTGTGTATGAGTGTGTGTCAGTGTGTGTTCTGTCTGTATGTGTTGTCTTCATCTGTTTAACAAACTAGATCAAAAACGCAGACATTACCTTTTCAAAAATAAAGCATCCCTAAAGACGAAGATACAAACATTTCTAAACATATATACAAGGTTTGTCCCTTAAAAGATGTAAGCCTTATACACAATAAAAAAAACACCAACTTGATAAGGAAATACGAGGTTTGGTCTGCCAGTAGAGAGATACAAGGTATAGTTTCTATGATTTTAATGTATTTTCTATTGGAGACGCAATGTTCAGCTAAGCTCACAACATAGGCACGAGACCTCGGGTCACAAGCATGAAGAAATCTCCAAACTGCCATTTTGGGACTTATAATGTGAAGGTTTTCCTTTCAAAGCAATGATTTTAAAAATGTTTTTGTAAGACCTAAAATTACCTTGATCTTCAAGATCAACGCAAAAATTGAATATATATTATTTATTATTTAATTATTAATTAATTATTTTTATATAGCGCTTTACCAGCTCAAGAGCCGCTCAAGGCGCTGGCTGATACAGGATCTAATTCAAGCCGCTTGAGTCTCCTATTTGCAGCCCAGATGACGGTGCACAATCCTGGGTGACCAGGGATAGGGAGATGGGACCTAGTGCATGCTGGGTGTATTTGTGAAGCTGGCATTCACCCATCTAGGACATGAGCGTCAGGATCTTTAAAGTGCATGCGATGGAATGCGTGCATGCACAGACTAGATCTGGGTTTACACTCTCATCAAACAGAGCAGGA
The DNA here is from genome assembly GCA_036898135.1 of Oncomelania hupensis. Classification (NCBI taxonomy): domain Eukaryota; kingdom Metazoa; phylum Mollusca; class Gastropoda; order Littorinimorpha; family Pomatiopsidae; genus Oncomelania; species Oncomelania hupensis. The sequence continues at coordinate 55,173,197 of CM072526.1, forward strand.
GTGCAGTGTGCCTCCCCCCCTTCCCAATCTTTGCCCTCAGCCAATATCAACATTATCATCTGACATTCAATCGAGAACAAAGCGTACACCACTGAGTTAACTGCGCTATGGAAGATCAATCTATTATCTCTACATTTATAACAAGTTTGGACTTTATATCACTCACTCTCTGGGTCAAGGTCTTTTCAAAGTACCCTATGCACTGACTTTGGACAGTCCAGTGACATAGATATTTGAGCAAGGTTGACCAAATTTGTGCAGCAAGTGTGTCATTAGTGTATATCATGCATCAAAAAATCATAAGTTCAATACCAAAATCTTGGAAAAAAATTTACATTTTGTAAAATATTTAAATTTTTTTTTTTTTACTAATGGTTGCCGGTCTGGTGACCTTTAATTTGTCTGAAGTGAAGTCATTCATTCACTTATCATTTTCTAGGTCTCATTGATACACACCATCCTACCAACTCCAAGTTTGGTTATGATACATGAAATAGGTTTAAAGTACTTAGCCACTTTCCTATCCTATCCTATCCCGTAACTCGGAGGTAGTAGGGGCACCACAGATGATTGTTTAACCAGTGTACTCCATCTTTCTCTGTCCTCAGCAACCCTCATGGCTTCGCTCAGTGTCAAACCAGTCCACTCATAAATGTCGTCCTCCCACCTCTTTTTCGGTCTCCCTCTTCTTCTACTTCCTTGCACTGTGCCTTGCAGGGTGGTCTTTGCAAGGCCTGATGATCTGGTGACATGGCCATACCATCGGATTTTCCCGTTTCTTCACCACTGTGAGCAGGTCCTCGTGTTGTCCAATAGCTTGTCTGATGGTCTGTCAGACTTCGTCGTTGGTGATGTGCCACTTTAGTTTAAAGTTTTTCACAGACAGTCAGACGCCAGATGGCAGACGGCTGCACTGACAGGTGTTTTCACAGACAGTCAGATGCCAGATGGCAGACGGCTGCACTGACAGGTGGATGGAAAGACACAAAGTCACAGTCAGACTGTAGGACTTTTTTTTTTTTTTTAATAAGTTTAACAAGTACAATTTTGGGCCTAATTTGAATTCAACTTGCACAAATCTGGATAAACCTTTTTTTTTATTGGTGATGCATGTAAGTCAAAAAATAGCCCTCACCTTGACTCCCCGTTTATATTTTAACTGTTACATATAGGATACAATTAAAATATACCTCTTTATCAATTCAACAATTAAAACATACCTCTTTATCAAACTTGCTTTCATCAATCCTAAGACCACATCCAACAGTCGTTGCAATAGACTTCAGTTCCTGCAAACATAACAGATAGACTGTAATATCAGTGTTCAGGCACAGAAACTTTGAGGATGAAAGTTTACAATTACATGTAGAGAAAATAGAGAATGACTCAGAAAGAGAGTCAGAGAGAGAGAGAGAGAGAGAGAGAGAGAGAGAGAGAGAGAGAGAGAGAGAGAGAGAGAGAGAGAGAGAGAGAGAGAGAGAGAGAGAGAGAGAGAGAGAGAGAGAGAGGCTATGAAGATTGCTTCTCTTATATCCTTTCCATAAACTTTGCATCAATAAAATTATGTTTCAGATACATGTATGGTTTTATTCTATTTTACTACTACCTATTAGTATTACAAACTAACCCTAATTTAGATCTTCAGGTTTGATTCCAAGAAGACTTCATCTATTCTCCCAATAGTTCATTAGCAACCCCCAAACAGTGCAGCAAGTTTTTTCAACAAATTGAAGTTTTGTAAGGTACACATGCACACCAAACACTGGATCACCAATCTCGCCACTGCCAAGCACCATGCACCTTCTTTCACATTCTCATTCACTGCAGATACAATAAACCATACTTACAACGCTTCCGAGCTCCAAACATACCTGTCTAACCTAACTATCTACTATCTTCGTCAACCGTCAGTATCTACGGTCCAGTCACTGTCTCTGTGCTTTTGGGGTGAAGATTCCAACAGATGCAATGCAAACAACACATCACAGACAAGGTTTCACTTCCTAAACACAGTGTGTGCTCTCATTCTGATTCACCCTTACATTCTTTCCTCTTTTGATGAAAAGACACCCCTTTTCATCGAAATGAAGCTAAATTACAACACAGAACTCCCTTACCATAAACACTGAGCAGCATAAAAAATAAACTATATATAAGGTGACTCAAATATTCTGCTCCCCCCTATCCTTATCAAAACATTCATAAAATCATTATTACACATTTTCATTATATCAAGTAACATTTATCACATGCCAGAGCAACCTCTACAACAATACAAATCCAAACAAACACTTCTACATTCATTTGAGTTATAGTGATTAAATTACTAATCAATAATAGCTTTGTCATGATTGTTCAACATGAGAACTTAAAGGAAACTAAAAACTCATACCGACCATAACCATTTTATTAACAATTATGTTAACTAATATAGCTACCTTCTTGTAAACAATTTTCAACATAACCCTTGGGAGCCATATCACTAACGTCCTCGACAAGTCCCCTTTACTACCTCCGTTATAGACCCCCTTGCCGAGTACGTCAGTAAAAACAAAAAAAATGTTAATTGAATTCCTCTTAGTCTTTCCCCAACACTGATAGTGATACCCCTAATATATAAACCTCCCCCGCCAAACACTGTTCAAGTCTGACCTCTGTCAAGCATTGTAATCAGGGGCCTTCTCACAGCAATTGGTCACAAATTAACAAGCAGCCATCACAGCCCTCCAGCTGAATGTTCCTCTAAGACCAAAGAGTCTATACCCTACCCATCAATCGTTGAGTCTAACACAAAAATGAAGTCCGCAATCATACACCCTGCAGTTGTAGTCTAAAGAGCTGTTCCTAATTTAGACAATGGAACTGCAAAAATAAAATGCACAAAGTTCTCAGGACTTGCAAACCAAGACACGTTTATAATTATATACTAACCATACACCAAAAAACTCAACCCTCATTCCTTGAGTATCGGTCTATTGCAACTCAATGCATTTAATAACAAAATGAATCCACTGCCAATCATAACTCCCTCATTAAAAGCTCTTACACTTTAAAGAGATACAACATTCTCTCTTCAACAAAAAAGTATATTAATTACCCTTCTCTATACAATTAATCATAATGCAGTTAATGAGTTATCATCTCTAGCTTGCTACTGTGAAATATTGATAACAACCCACAATAATACACGTAACATTCAAAAAAAGATTATGTTATTCCAAACTGTCTGGTCCTATTTCCCTTTCCCATGGAATTAAATACAGTGCCCGTTGTGTAATTAAGTCCACTTGTTGCATATTCAACAGTCAAAGTCGGGGACCTTTCTATATGGTAAAGAATCGTCATACTCAATGTATACTGTCTAGAACATACACATACAGCCTATGGCTAACAATATACTTGATATATATCCATAAACCACACAAATCAATATTTACTCAATGACAGAAAATAGGCCTTCAAACTAACCACATTGTAGTTGCTGAAAAACAAACATGAAAATGCTCTTTGAGCAATTAATTGTAGTCATCTAAACTTGATAATGGCATTACCCCTGTTGTTTCCTCCCCTCTTCTGTTCACTGGCAAGCATTGACACATATTCTAAAGTCATATTTACTTTATGTATAATTTATATATTCCATTAAATAATAAGTACACACATTTTACCAGACTGTAAATAATAAAAGGCCCTCTCTTGCTATTTCACCATTGAACACATCGCCATTCGCAAATCAAAAGCCCACCACTCTGGCCAACATCTTTTTCTCTTCGCAAACAACCTTTCGAGGTGGCTACAGAACGCTACAGAACACACTCCGCGGGCATTGAGGTGCGCAGACTTTCCGCCAAAATAGTTATGTAGCGTTATGTAGCCCTCTGCTTAGGCAACTTGAGGCTGATTCACCCTTACAGTTGATGGCCTGTGCGTTCGGGCACTGAATAGATTAGAATAGAATAGTTAGTTAGTTATTCACTGCTTACAGAGTCCAGCGGACTGCAAAGAGCCAAATCAAACCACAAAATCAAGACCACAACTACGCTGAAAGAGGACTCACCCCTGATCCTCATAAAAGATCTACTGAAACAACCCATATTGAAGGCACTCGACCAGTGGGTTACTTTACAATAAAGACATCCCACACAGGGGACGCTGAGGCTATACTCTAATTTATCGAATCCCCGTTTACAAAAACAAAATATAATACAAACATCATTATAAAATATCAACAAAACACATATATAAAATGCCTACATTGCCAAATAATAATGTCATAGCCATAGGAAGCCCCAGTGACCATTTGGCAGAAAGTGTCCAATATTCCCAAGCTGATCCAACAGACCTCACACACAAATGAGAAGTTTTGTCCCGGAAGAGTTTTCAAGAAAAAAGGTAGGTGACTGGTCTAGTGAAGAAGAAGATAGTATAGTAGATTGATAGAACAGAGTAGGAATGAGAAAGAACAAAGGAGAAAGACAGTGACAGTGGGAATTTAAAGCACTAAATTTCCAGAAAGTGGGGATACAGCTTGGAGAGGATTGGGCACTGCCAGATCTTTCTTGTCCAAAACATATCGCATGATGAAAAGAACCACTCACTCCATACCAGATCGGTCGTCGCCCAGGTCCCAACAACCGCACCTTCTGTTGGCCACCAGGACAGAGGTGATAAGTGTGCTACTAATGGACAACTTAGCAAGATCCGCATGAGAGACAACATCGTCATAGGAACCTGGAATGTTGGGACCTTAACTGTGGAGGGAAAATTAGAAGAACTGGCCCACGAGCTGGACCACTATCGATGGAACATTTTAGGTATCAGCGAACTGCGCTGGAAAGGCCTAGGTGAAACAATGACCGAGAAAGGCCACAAGCTTTATTTCAGCGGGAGAGATGACAGGAACGAACATGGCGCTGGATTCTTGGTCCACAGAGACATATATAATATATAGCCACTGTCATAGGTTGCCGCCCAGTCTCCAGTAGACTCATTACCATCCGTCTGAGAGCAGCCCCTTTCAACATCACCATCATCCAGGCTGATGCCCCAACACCAGACTAGGACAACAGTGAAGTGGAGGATTTCTATGAACATCTACAGGCTGTCCTTGGCCAAGTGCTGAAGAAGGACATAGTCATAGTGCAAGGTGACTGGAACGCCAAGGTGGGCCAAGATGTGTACCACAACTGGGGAGACACATGTGGACCCCTCTGCAACAACAAGACAAATGACAGGGGTCTAAGACTTTGAGTTTGCCAGATATACAAAAATCTGATACTGGCAAACACGCTTGGTCTCCACAAAAATCCAGAAGATGGACATGGCACAGTCCGGGCTGGGAGCATCATAACCAGATCGACTACATCATGGTCAAGACACGCTTCAGATCAAGCATCAACATTGTCATTGGCAGGACACGTACTTTCCCAGGAGCATGCATCGGAAGTGACCATCATCTCGTGATGATGTCCTTCCAGCTCCACTTGAAGAGAGTAAACACTGCAAAGTGCACTAGACTGAAATTCGACCTGGACAAACTGCAAGACCCAGAGGTGGCAGAAATATTCCATACAAAAAGGGGAATTTTCACCACTGCTCATTTTGGGAGCTGGTAAAGTAGGTTTCAACACCATGACCACCACCTTCAACTCAGCTGCGACAGATGGCGCCACTGAGATCCTTTGCAAGCACCGCCCAAAGAAGAAACCATGGATCACACATGAACTTTTGGACCTGTGTGATAAATGAAGAGAGATGAAAAAGAAAAAGAACACCTCACAGGGAGCTGATGCCTACCGAAAAATCAACAATGACATCTGACAAGTGTTAAACAGCCCTACATCTCCACAATCCAAAGCAAACCTAGCATATGTCTAACAGAAGAACAAGAAGTCTTGGATAGATGGACATAGTACTGCTCTGACCTTTACAACCACACACCACATGGAGACCCATCAGTTCTAGCATGTCTCCAGAACAGAGAAGAAAAGGAAATCCTCCCAATTCTCCGAGAAGAAGAAAGGGAAGTCAGTGTGAGTGGATAACATACATGCTTCAAGCAGGAGGAGAAGTGATGATTGATGCCTTCACCATTATCTGTAACAAGATCTGGCAGAGTGGGGAGTGGACTACACCTTGGACCCAGTCGCTTGTCATCACTTTTCCCCAAAAACTTAAAAGGTAACAGGTCTTCAGGAGTTTGAAAATTACTGCACCATCAGCCTCATCAGCCATCCCAGCAAGGTCCTCCTGAAAATAATACTCAATAGGTTGTAACCTATTACAGTCTGGTAACGTAAAGAGGCTTGACACCACCTCCAGAGCCTATGGAATGGAAATAAGTGCAGAGAAGACCAAAATGATGACCAACAACACCAATGGCATCAACATGGACATCAAAGTCCAAGGCCAATCCCTCAACACAGTGCATAGCTTCAAATATTTAGGAGCCATTGTATCAGACAATGGGTCCCGACAGTAAGTCCTCTCCAGGATCGCACAAACAACTGCTGCCCTGACAAGGTTGAAGCCCATTTGGAAAGACAGGACCATCAGACTACAATCCAAAGTAAGACTGCTGCGCTCCCTTGTCATCTCCATCTTCCTATATGCTTGCGAAGCATGGACCCTCACAGCAGATCTCCAACAAAGAATACAAAGCATGGAGATAAGGTGCTACAGAAGACTTCTGGGCATTTCCTATACCCAACACATCACCAAAGACGAAGTCCGACAGACCATCACACAAGCCATTGGACAACACGATGACCTGCTCACAGTGGTGAAGAAACGGAAACTCTGATGGTATGGCCACGTCACCAGATCATCAGGCCTTGCAAAGACTATTCTGCAAGGCACAGTGCAAGGAGGTAGAAGAAGAGGGAGACCGAAAAAGAGGTGGGAGGACAACATTCGTGAATGGACTGGTTTGACACTGAGCGAAGCCATCAGGGCTGCTGAGGACAGAGAAAGATGGAGTATGCTGGTTAAACGATCATCTGTGGTGCCCCTACGACCTTCGGGTTACGGGACAGGATAGGATAGGATAGGATAGGTCGTAACCCCAAACTGAACAAATCATAGCTGAAGAACAAGCAGGATTGAGGACAGGCAAAGTACCACTGAACAGATTTTCAACCTCAGAACAATCTGCGAGAAGTACCTATTTGTACAACAACATTTATATCATGTGTTTGTAGACTTCAAGAAAGTGTTTGAACGAGTCTGGAATGCAGCTCTGTGTGCAACCATGAGAATGTACAACATCAGCCCTAAAATTATTGAAGTCATCAAAAGCCTGAATGACAAGGCTACCAGTGCAGTCCTCAATAACAACGCCATCTGGAACTGGTTCAGAACAATAATCGGTTTGCTTCAAGGATGCCTTCTCTCTCCAACACTCTTTAACATCTTAGAGCTGATCATGTCAGATGCCCTTGCAGATCACAAAGGCACGTTCAGCACTGAGGGCAGAGCAATCTCCAACCTCTGTTTTGCGAATGACATTGATGGATTGGCTGGAGAAGAACAAGAACTTGAACAGCTTGTACAGAGGCTTGACACCACCTCCAGAGCTTATGGAATGGAAATAAGTGCAGAGAAGACCAAAACGATGACCAACAACACCAATGGCATCAACACGGACATCAAAGTACAAGGCCAATCCCTCAACACAGTGCACAGCTTCAAATATTTAGGAGCCATTGTGTCAGACAATGGGTCTCGGCAGGAAGTCCTCTCCAGGATCGCACAAACAACTGCTGCCCTGACAAGGTTGAAGCCCATTTGGAAAGACAGAACCATCAGTCTACATTCCAAAGTAAGACTGCTGCGCTCTCTGGTCATCTCCATCTTCCTATATGCTTGCGAAGCATGGACCCTCACAGCAGATCTCCAACAAAGAATACAAAGCATGGAGATGAGGTGCTACAGAAGACTTCTGTGCATTTCCTATACCCAACACATCACCAACGACGAAGTCCGACAGACCATCACACAAGCCATTGGACAACACGATGACCTGCTCACAGTGGTGAAGAAACGGAAACTCCGATGGTATGGCCACGTCACCAGATCATCAGGCCTTGCAAAGACCATTCTGCAAGGCACAGTGCAAGGAGGTAGAAGAAGGGGGAGACCGAAAAAGAGGTGGGAGGACAACATTCGAGAATGGACTGGTTTGACACTGAGCGAAGCCATGAGGGCTGCTGAGGACAGAGAAAGATGGAGTATGCTGGTTAAACGATCATCTGTGGTGCCCCTACGACCCTCGGGTTATGGGACAGGATAGGATAGGATAGGATAGGATAGGATAGGAACAGCTGGTACAGAGGTTTGACACCACCTGCAGAGGCAGAGCCTATGGAATGGAATAAGTGCAGAGAAGACCAAAATGAAGATCAACAACACCAATGGCCTCAACACGGACATCAAAGTTCAAGGCCAAACCCTCAACACAGTGCATTGCTTCAAATATTTAGGAGCCATTGCATCAGACAATGGGTCTCGACAGGAAGTCCTCTCCAGGATCGCACAAACAACTGGGCACTGCCCTGACAAGGTTGAAACCCATTTGGAAAGACAGAACCCTCAGTCTACATTCTAAGGTAAAGCTGCTGCGCTCCAATGTTATCTCCATCTTCCTATACGTTTGCGAAACATGGACCCTCACAGCAGATCTACAATGAAGAATACAAAGCATGAAGATGTGCTACAGAAGACTTCTCATCACACAAGCTATTGGACAACACGATGACATGCTCACAGTGGTGAAGAAACGGAAACTCCGATGGTATGGCCACGTCACGAGAGCATCAGACCTTGCAAAGACCACCCTGCAAGGCACGGTTCAAGGAGGCAAGATAAGAGAGAAAAAGAGGTGGGAGGACAACATTCGAGAATGGACTGGCTTGACACTGAACGAAGCCATGAGGGCTGCTGAGTACAGAAAAAGATGGAGAACGCTGGTTAAACGATCATCTGTTTTGCCCCAATGACCTTCGAGTTACGGGATAGGATAGGAATAATAGACCATACTAACTACTAAGATAGGCCTAGTCACAGTAGTTGGCTGCCCACACCGAAGAAGAAGAAGACTTGCGCAAAGGAAGTAATAATTGAAAACCACTCTGATAGGAAATAGCTAAACATATTAAGGAATGATGTCTTACTGCCAATTTGAAGTCAAAATGATCATTCGCAAAATGTAAAACGTAGCGTTTCCACGATTCAGCCATGCGTCCAATGCGGGCAGCCATCATAACAATCTTTTTTCGGCAGAAACCAAAAATGTCGATTGGTCTATTGTCCGGAATATTATGAAATGTGTAGTTTGTTTGCATTTTCAATGTCGAAACATATTATTTTTCACCATGTAATATAGTCTATAGTTATTTTATATTAATGTTTATATTTTTAACCGTTATTAATGTGAGAAATATAGAATTTGTATATATATACTTTTGAGAATTGTGAGAATGAAACAGAATGGAGATTGTTAATCAGCATGGGTTTTATGTTGTGTTTCAGGGTTTCAGTTTTCGTTTCGTCATTAATTGCATCTAACATCTTCGAAAAAAATAAAAGTACCGCAGGAATTTCTTGTTTGGACGAACGACTGGATGAGAGATTCTTTTATTTGTGTCCTGTCCTGTCGCAAGTAGATGAGAGAAGAGCCGCTTCATTTAAATTCTTGTCTTTAGTCATCTGCAATGTACTTAATGTGTGCGTTTTTGAAATTGCTTGAAGCAATAAACCATTTTTTCCCACTCCCCAAACGAAGTTTCAAGGGAGCTAACGTAGATTTCATTAAAACAAAAACAACTTTTATTGAACAATAAACGAAAGTTTTGAGTAAATAATGTAGAACCAATGGCATAGGTCACGAAGACAATTTTGTTAGTGGCTAACTTTGTGTGTGTGTGTGTGTGTGTGTGTGTTTATTTTGTTTTCTTATGACTAGATCATTTGCGTAGAACTTCCGTTTTCGAAGGGAAAATAGTAGTACCGAGAAATAAACTGACGCATTACATTTGCTTACGAAGAATTGGCATTTTGCCATTATTTATTGTATTCCTTATTCAAACAACATTCAGGTGAAATATTTACTCTGTATATCATTCGTTCTCTTCCTTCAAAATTTCTTCAGGAAAATATTCCTGAAAATTAGCAGACGTGAGATTCCATTTTTCTGGAGACCGAACGCATTGTATCTCAATAGTTCTTGATTAGCTTGGTCAGTTGGTGGCTCAACACCTGTAGAATGTAATATGACAGTTGTCAGTTGTCAGTTGTGTCACTTATTAATGGACATTCAGTAAGTTTACGGAAGCAAGTACTAGACTCAAAAAGTGCTAAAATTTGTTTTATTTTTTATTTTTCCAAATAATTATTTTCTCTACTCCTTTAGGCATTGAGTGCTCTTCACACTTTATCATATTATACTTTTAAATTTTCTACTATTATTAAATTGTCCAGACCATTTAATAGTTATGTACAGCTATCGTATGTTAGATATGAAATATAACTCCACTAAAGCCATTTTGGTGTTAGGTCTAAGTGTAGTGCATGTATGATAATGATAATATTTTGCTATCACCATTGATAACTTGGAAATGCTGAACTAATCAATAAATCAAGAATTTCTATTTTAATGCCTGATGTTATGGTTTAGATTATAATGAATAGTGAAAATTGTACTAAGTCATTTTTCTAAGAATTATGTGGAATTTTGTACAGTATGTTGCAAGCAGTTTTCATTGATTTGCTTTAAATTGGAGGAATTCAGTATTACTCTTCCACTTCTGACTGTAGTTTTCACTGTAATGTGGATACTTCTGACTGTAGTTTTCACTGTAATGTGGATACTTCTGTGTGGTTTCTTTTACTTGTAGCTGTACATTTTTAAACAATCCTCTTTAAAGTCTTGATTGGATACTTTCAACTTATGCTGAAATAAAATTTATGTCGAAGGTCTGTGTGATTCCTTTTTCTTGAACAGCTTATTCCTAGTGCACTATAACGCTTCACTGGCATGTTTATGTCATTTGCTCTCAAGATAAGTCACTTGGTAAACTTGTGACTCCGTTTTGTTGTAAAACATTTGTGTATTGTTACTTTTGGGGATACTTTTTTTATTATTCATTTTTGTAGAGCAATGTATTTGGGAGCGCTGGTGTTTGCTATATTATATATTTTCAAATGATGTTTCTTGTGTTATGTTGACAGTTTCCGGGTTGTGCTTACAGTGTGATGTTGGTTGTCCAAACTACTTCACTACCCTGCTTTTAGCGTGTGTTTGATAAATCTATTGATTATGGAGGGTGACAAGTCAGGTGCTGCAAACCCTGATTTTACATGGGCCGGCCCGCGACTCAAACAGGTGTTAGCCACTGTGAAAGACAGCCGCAGAAAGTCCACCGGTGAGTGGGACTGTTATTTTTAATTTTATAATTTTATCATTGTCATCATTATCATCATCATTATGATCATCATCATCATCATCTTCCATCATCATCATCAACTTCTTACTTTTCATTGTCATCTTCTGTTCTTTGTTGATTGTGAGGATTTGGACATCACTGGAGGCAAAGAAAGTATATTGTTAAAAATTGCATTTCATTGACTGAACTTTGTGGATGTGTTAGTCAGAAGAAGAAAAAAAGCAAAGGGGTAAGATCTACACAACCTATGGTTTGATGAAAACAGAGGTTACCAGTTTTGTTAAAAGCTCTTTCTCGAGAATAACATATTTCTAAATGGTTCAACTTTGGACAGCTATGCTATATTGACATAATCACATAGGTAATATTGTGAACATTATTCACATTATTAATAGTAACTTAATTAGAATTGAACCTAGTGATAGTAACCACAACAAACCATAATTTTGGTACTCTTTCATCACAATTTTAGTTAACAGACGAATTAATCAAATGATTAAATAGTTAGATAAATAAAGGATTTGATTTTTTGGAGGGGAGAAGAGTGGAAGGGGGTGGGGTGGTGTGTATGTTTTTTTTTTTTCTTTGTGGACACTTTAGGTTTAATAGTCCCTCTTTATCGGGAAATTCTGGGCCCAGCCTCCACTGGAGAAGACATAATCGCAGCCTGTGTCTCGCCCAAACCCAACCTACCTAATCTAATATTAGTAGTATTTTTTAAATTTTTGCTGGGGGAGCAAACCGATATCTCGGAAAAAACCCTGAGATGTGGTCCAAGTCAAGTAAACAATATTGGGAGAAACATAACGTCCAGAGGCGGGATCGATCCCACACCTGTAAGGCACCATTGGTTTCTAGCCTGTGGATAAGGCAAGTTCATTCAGGTCACTCGGGTGGGGGTTTGTCGCACAAACAACTGCTGCACTGACAACAAGGTTGAAGCCCATTTGGAAAGACAGGACCATCAGTCTACATTCCAAGGTAATGTTGCTGCCATCCCTTGTCTTCTCCATTTTCCTAAACGCTTGCGAAACATGGACCCTTACAGCAGATCTACAGTGAAGAATACAGAGATCAGGTGCTACAGAAGACTTCCAGGCATTTCCTATACCCAGCACATCACCAACAAAATCCGGCAGACCATCACACAAGCCAGTGGACAACACGATGACATGCTCACAGTGGTGATGGTATGGCCACATCACCAGAGCATCGGGTTTTGTAAAGACCATCCTGCAAGGCACGGTAAGAGGCAGAAGAAGAGGGAGACAGAAAAAGGGGTGTGAGGACAACATTCGAGAATGGACTGACTTGACACTGAGCGAAGCCATTAGGGTTGCTGAGGACAGAGAAAGATGTACGCTGGTTAAGCGATCATCTGTTATGCCCTACGACCTTCGAGTTATGGGATAGGATAGGTCCTGTCTTTCCAAATGGGCTTCAACCTTATCAGGGCAGCAGTTGTGTGTGTGATCCTGGAGAGGACTTCCTGTTGGGACTCATTGTCTGATACAATGGCTCCTAAATATTTGAAGCTGTTCACTGTGTTGAGGGATTGGCCTTGGATTTTGAATAGATCAGATAAATATTATAGATGTACCCTTTTATATTTTGGATGTAATAATAGTGTGATGTTGATGATGATGATAATGATGATGTTTATGGTGATGATGATGTCGGTAATGCAACAGTGATGATGATGATGGTGATAATGATGATGGATAACTGTCCACAGATAGTGTATTACTGATGATGGTGATAATGATGATGGATAACTGTCCACAGATAGTGTATTACTGATGCATAAGGCAGCACAGGAAGATGCGGAGGAACAGTTCAAGAGAAAAGACTTTGTGGCGGCGACCCGCTCCTACTCCCTGGCCCTGGTGGCTGCCAAGAAAGCGCGACTGTTGGACATACACAGCCTGCTGGACATGATGCGCAAGTATGGCGACTGTTTGCTGCTCACCCAGTCCTGGCTGGACGTGTTCAACAATGCTGTGGAAATGATTGAGGCCAAGGAGGACTTTGTTCCAGTGAGTCACAATTCATACCCACATCTTAGTTGGTTATTACACTGACAAGTGACATAGCCACATCATACTTGGTTATATTACACTGACAAGTGACATAGCCACATCATAGTTGGTTATATTACACTGACAAGTGACATACCCACATCATAGTTGGTTATATTACACTGACAAGTGACATACCCACATCATAGTTGGTTATATTACACTGACAAGTGACATACCCACATCATAGTTGGTTATATTACACTGACAAGTGACATGCCATCAAGTACAATTCATACCCACATCATAGTTGGTTATATTACACTGACAAGTGACATAGCCACATCATAGTTGGTTATATTACACTGACAAGTGACATAGCCACATCATACTTGGATATATTACACTGACAAGTGACATAGCCACATCATAGTTGGTTATATTACACTGACAGGTGACATACCCACATCATACTTGGTTATATTACACTGACAAGTGACATAGCCACATCATAGTTGGTTATATTACACTGACAAGTGACATAGCCACATCATAGTTGGTTATATTACACTGACAAGTGACATAGCCACATCATAGTTGGTTATATTACACTGACAAGTGAAATAGCCACATCATAGTTGGTTATATTACACTGACAAGTGACATGCCATGAAGTACAATTCATGGCCACATCATAGTTGGTTATATTACACTGACAAGTGACATACCCACATCATAGTTGGTTATATTACACTGACAAGTGACATAGCCACATAATAGTTGGTTATATTACACTGACAAGTGACATACCCACATCATAGTTGGTTATATTACACTGACAAGTGACATAGCCACATCATACTTGGATATATTACACTGACAAGTGACATAGCCACATCATACTTGGTTATATTACACTGACAAGTGACATAGCCACATCATAGTTGGTTATATTACACTGACAAGTGACATACCCACATCATAGTTGGTTATATTACACTGACAAGTGACATAGCCCCATCATAGTTGGTTATATTACACTGACAAGTGACATGCCCACATCATACTTGGTTATTACACTGACAAGTGAAATAGCCACATCATACTTGGATATATTACACTGACATGTGACATAGCCACATCATAGTTGGTTATATTACACTGACAAGTGACATAGCCACATCATACTTGGATATATTACACTGACAAGTGACATAGCCACATCATACTTGGTTATATTACACTGACAAGTGACATGCCCACATCATACTTGGTTATTACACTGACAAGTGACATAGCCACATCATACTTGGATATATCACACTGACAAGTGACATAGCCACATCATACTTGGTTATATTACACTGACAAGTGACATACCCACATCATAGTTGGTTATATTACACTGACAAGTGACATAGCCACATCATACTTGGTTATATTACACTGACAAGTGACATGCCCACATCATACTTGGTTATATTACACTGACAATTGACATGCCCACATCATACTTGGTTATATTACACTGACAAGTGACATGCCCACATCATACTTGGATATATTACACTGACAAGTGACATACCCACATCATACTTGGATATATTACACTGACAAGTGACATACCCACATCATACTTGGATATATTACACTGACAAGTGACATACCCACATTATACTTGGATATATTACACTGACAAGTGACATACCCACATCATACTTGGATATATTACACTGATAAGTGACATACCATGAAGTACAATTCATAGCCACATCATACTTGGATATATTACACTGACAAGTGACATGCCATGAAGTACAATTCATAGCCACATCATACTTGGATATATTATACTGACAAGTGACATGCCATCAAGTACAATTCATAGCCACATCATACTTGGTTATATTACACTGACAAGTGACATGCCATGAAGTACAATTCATAGCCACATCATACTTGGATATATTACACTGACAAGTGACATGCCATCAAGTACAATTCATAGCCACATCATACTTGGCTATATTACACTGACAAGTGACATGCCATCAAGTACAATTCATAGCCACATCATACTTGGTTATATTACACTGACAAGTGACATGCCATGAAGTACAATTCATAGCCACATCATACTTGGATATATTACACTGACAAGTGACATGCCATCAAGTATAATTCATAGCCACATCATACTTGGTTATATTACACTGACAAGTGACATGCCATGAAGTACAATTCATAGCCACATCATACTTGGATATATTTCACTGACAAGTGACATGCCATGAAGTACAATTCATAGCCACATCATACTTGGATATATTACACTGACAAGTGACATGCCATCAAGTACAATTCATAGCCACATCATACTTGGCTATATTACACTGACAAGTGACATGCCATCAAGTACAATTCATAGCCACATCATACTTGGTTATATTACACTGACAAGTGACATGCCATGAAGTACAATTCATAGCCACATCATACTTGGATATATTACACTGACAAGTGACATGCCATGAAGTACAATTCATAGCCACATCATACTTGGTTATATTACACTGACAAGTGACATGCCATGAAGTACAATTCATAGCCACATCATACTTGGATATATTTCACTGACAAGTGACATGCCATGAAGTACAATTCATAGCCACATCATACTTGGATATATTACACTGACAAGTGACATGCCATCAAGTACAATTCATAGCCACATCATACTTGGTTATATTACACTGACAAGTGACATGCCATCAAGTACAATTCATAGCCACATCATACTTGGATATATTACACTGACAAGTGACATGCCATGAAGTACAATTCATAGCCACATCATACTTGGTTATATTACACTGACAAGTGACATGCCATCAAGTACAATTCATAGCCACATCATACTTGGATATATTACACTGACAAGTGACATGCCATGAAGTACAATTCATAGCCACATCATACTTGGTTATATTACACTGACAAGTGACATGCCATGAAGTACAATTCATAGCCACATCATACTTGGTTATATTACACTGACAAGTGACATGCCATCAAGTACAATTCATAGCCACATCATACTTGGTTATATTACACTGACAAGTGACATGCCATGAAGTACAATTCATAGCCACATCATACTTGGATATATTACACTGACAAGTGACATGCCATCAAGTACAATTCATAGCCACATCATACTTGGATATATTACACTGACAAGTGACATGCCATCAAGTACAATTCATAGCCACATCATACTTGGTTATATTACACTGACAAGTGACATGCCATCAAGTACAATTCATAGCCACATCATACTTGGATATATTACACTGACAAGTGACATGCCATGAAGTACAATTCATAGCCACATCATACTTGGATATATTACACTGACAAGTGACATGCCATGAAGTACAATTCATAGCCACATCATACTTGGTTATATTACACTGACAAGTGACATGCCATGAAGTACAATTCATAGCCACATCATACTTGGATATATTACACTGACAAGTGACATGCCATCAAGTACAATTCATAGCCACATCATACTTGGATATATTACACTGACAAGTGACATGCCATGAAGTACAATTCATAGCCACATCATACTTGGTTATATTACACTGACAAGTGACATGCCATCAAGTACAATTCATAGCCACATCATACTTGGATATATTACACTGACAAGTGACATGCCATGAAGTACAATTCATAGCCACATCATACTTGGTTATATTACACTGACAAGTGACATGCCATGAAGTACAATTCATAGCCACATCATACTTGGTTATATTACACTGACAAGTGACATGCCATCAAGTACAATTCATAGCCACATCATACTTGGTTATATTACACTGACAAGTGACATGCCATGAAGTACAATTCATAGCCACATCATACTTGGATATATTACACTGACAAGTGACATGCCATCAAGTACAATTCATAGCCACATCATACTTGGATATATTACACTGACAAGTGACATGCCATCAAGTACAATTCATAGCCACATCATACTTGGTTATATTACACTGACAAGTGACATGCCATCAAGTACAATTCATAGCCACATCATACTTGGTTATATTACACTGACAAGTGACATGCCATCAAGTACAATTCATAGCCACATCATACTTGGATATATTACACTGACAAGTGACATGCCATGAAGTACAATTCATAGCCACATCATACTTGGTTATATTACACTGACAAGTGACATGCCATGAAGTACAATTCATAGCCACATCATACTTGGTTATATTACACTGACAAGTGACATGCCATCAAGTACAATTCATAGCCACATCATACTTGGTTATATTACACTGACAAGTGACATGCCATGAAGTACAATTCATAGCCACATCATACTTGGATATATTACACTGACAAGTGACATGCCATGAAGTACAATTCATAGCCACATCATACTTGGTTATATTACACTGACAAGTGACTTGCCATGAAGTACTGGAAGCTATTCAGGCCAGGGCAAGACGCTTATGCATGATATTTGACTCACATGCGTACAGCAATGCCAGGCTATGTATTCACCACCTTCCCCCCCAAAATGTTCTAGACTTTTGCAAATCTCTGCGAGATAGTCCTAAATAGTCCAAAAAGGACATTTTGTTAAAAAGTGTATGTTTGTCTCTGCCATCTGCTCTTTGTCTGTGTATAACTGGCAAGTGGCTTAGTACAGAGATGCCTACCCTTACGATTTTGGCCTAATTTACCATTTTTAACCTACAATATGCCACCATGCTTTCCGCAATAAAATCACGATTTTTAAGAAAGCAAAAATATGCTTTTTAGATTGTGTAAATCACAGGCATGCAAGTCCCTTCTTGCTTCTTAGTTATAGGCCTCACTCGCAGTAAGACTTCTGTGCCAATCCGTAATTTTGCTTTCACAGAGCTCTCGTTTGCACATGCGCAAGGTCTTTTGTCCAATTACCATTCATTTCTGGTTTGTCTAAGCACGTCTAAGCAAAGACTCCACTCGAATCACGACTGTTATAATGAAGCGACGTGCGGACATTGTCCATGAGATTGACGAATAGTCTGCCAGCAATGAAGAGAAAGCTGACCCTGCTAGTTGCCATTTAGTGATATCTGTGAAAAAGAAAAAGCACTCTGTTCAACAAAAATGCAAAGGCAGTTACTGGGAATCGTGGCGTGCTTAGGGCTGTCATCCAAATTACCACTCCACGAGAGTTGCTCTCTTTGCCATGGTGACTTTTCCTGTGGACACGGTGGCAGATATGGGGCAAATGTGCATAAATGAAAAGATCCCAAGGGAAACATAAAACAAAAGCTGCCAATTACCTTTTTTTTTCCCCACAAACCCGAGTCCAGTGGCAAATTTAGAGATAAAAATTATCAGAGCAGAATGAAACTCAATGCTTTGTCTTTTAAAACTAAACATTATCTTGATATCACGTGTCACTGGGAAAAAATGCTCTCTGTCCACATCTTAGTTTCCTCAAAAAGATGCTCAATACAGCTGTTAATATATTTTGTTATCTCGAAGCAGGGGAGGGGGGGGGGTAATAATTACACTTTTGTACAGTAAGATTACTCCTTGTAAAGTTGGGGATAGGCAGGTCTGTCACTATCTTGGAACCTATTTCATCTATCACAACCAAACTTGGACAAATGGTATATTCATGAGACCTGGAAAAGAGTCAGTGAATAAATGACTTCACTTCAAGGTCAAGGTCACGGGGTCAACTAATGGTAGTCAAAAATAACATTTTTCACAATATTCAACTTTTTGATTCAAATGCTTAGTAATGTCTTTGTATTGCACCCCCTCCCCCCTCCCCACCCACCCACCCTCTCCTCCCTGAAAAAGTCAAGGTTTTTGTAAATCAGTGCGGGATGAGTCCTAAATAGCTCAAAATCACATTAAAAAAAAAAAGTTTTCTGTCTGTCTGTTTGTTCACCCTCCGCGATCTGTCTGTGCGAAACTTGCAAATGGATTAATATCTTAGAACCTGTTTCAACTATCACAACCAAATTTGGTAAGATGGTGTATACTCCTAATCCTAACCCTCATAAATGATCCATGAATGAATGACTTCACGTCAAGGTCACAGGGTCAACAAATGTTAGTAAAAAAAATGAAACTTTTTCACAAAATTAATTTTTTTTTCCTATTAGTATTATTATTAATAATGAGCATGTGAGTCATATGGGCTTTAAACATCTACAGTGGTGGAATGTCCCTATATTTGACCCATAGTTTGCAACAAAATTGGGTTATTTGATGATAGATGAGCATCAGAGGTCACATGAAGGCTAAGGTCAAAGTAACTTTTTGGAGCATAAATTCCATAATACAACTTTTGCTGTAGTTTATGTGATTATGCATGAGTGTATTTGGAGCAGTATGTCAAGGTCATCTCAAGATTACGCATTGAAAGATGAAAGTTGGTATTACTATTTACTTTTTATTTTTATGCCATCGTTTCTTTTGTTTTTTCTTCTCGGCATTCATTTTCATGTTGAAAATTGCAAATGTCATTAGGAGTGCGTGAGTCATATGGGCTTTGCCTTACATGTTTGTCAAGTTTATTGTATCACAGTTTAGAAATTCAACATTATCTAGTGTCTATAACTAGGTAGTCAAAAGCCATTTTTAAAAAATGATTTCCTCATCACAAAACTGACATAGATTTAAAGAGCTTTTCATTCTGAACACAGTGGTATATTTTTTTTCCCCATAGGACAAATAGGTAAAAAGTTATTAATGTTTGAAAATGCCGAATGTTGGTGTTTTTTTGGCAACGTTTTGGAATTGAAGAAATTGACAACTTTGGAGTCTCAAAGTGAAGCCAATATTGATACCAGGAAGCTGATTTTTGACAGGTAACCCCTTCATATGTTATACTCCAAGCCCAATTTTCTTCAGGCCTCTCCCATGTAATGTTCAGCCGTTTTGGTGCTTCAAAGTTGGGAAATCATCAAATTCGCAGTGCGCGCCGGCAAATTATAGGCCTACTGGTGTGCTACTACGCTCAGCACGCGTGTCGCTTAACAGGCCTACGAGTACGCAATGACCGCAAGAATTCCCGAACACCGTTTGGGTAGGCTTTTCTACGGCAAAGCGCTCCGCGATACAGTAATGCACAAATTAATAAATACCCTAGTTTTATAAAGGAAAGTCTGCTCTTTATTTCTTGCTAAGTTTTAAACTTCTAGTTAAAATCAAACTTACATCAAAACCGCTTTATCCACTTTGTTCGGCTCGTAACAAAACTTTTACACAAGAGAGCCCCACAATACCTATATGTAAATGAAGCTAAGTATTCGAACTTCTCATTGGTTCTTATTTTTAGGCCATCCAATGAAGTATCGCAAAGCACTTAGACTTTGAAACGAGCCCCTCTCAGCAAACGACGCTGACAACTTTTTCCGCACCGCCATTCAGCGCTCGGATAGGGGCGTATTCAAAAGCTGTTTTCTCGGAATCTTTCGCATAAACATGCATTAAAAACAACACAGATGTAAAGATAAAGCTTTCAATTTTTATTTGAATACAGCCACTGTTCGTTTTGATGCAGTTTTACATTAATAATAAGTGTTGAAAGTGAAGTGAAAACTGAGTCAAAACTGCCGACCGGACAAGAGCTAATGAAGGGCTTGGAGTACCTACTATAACACTCTTTTTCAGTATGCTATGCACACATATTTTGTCAAGGTTATTGTATTTGTAGAAATGTAAGATTATCCAGTGCCTGTAACAATGTTTTTGTGAATTGTGTTTCTTATTGGTTGTTGTCAGGCCTACCTGCAGATGTGCCAGGCTATGCTGGGTGAGAATAATCTCTCCTTCGCTGCCTCCTGCTTGCTGAAAGGAATGGTCAAGTGTAGCCTGACTAACCAAGAGAAGGTCACCTTCATCGTCCAGGTCAGCAAAATCCTGGCTAAGCTCAAAATGGACAGAATTGAAGGTAATATTCTCCTATGGTCATTTATTTGTTGGTTTCACTGTCTCTCTCTCTATTTCCATTTTCTCTCTTTCTCTCTCTCTGCCTTTCTCTCTCTGCCTTTCTCTCTCTCTCTCTCTCTCTCTCTCTCTCTCTCTCTCTCTCTCTCTCTCTCTCTCTCTCTCTCCCTCTCTTTCTCTCTCTCTCTCTCTCTCTCTCTCTCTCTCTCTCTCTCTTTTTCTTTCTCTCATAGTATGACAGTTTTGTGCATATGATGGACAACATCATTGTAATGAACTCAAATGCAAATACTATCCTTAAGGGGATTTTAATATCAATCTGTTGAAGCAACATGTATATCTTGGGAATCAACATTTTCCTTATTGGGGCTCCAGCTGATGGTGAATAAACCAACTCGCACTATATCAGATACAGAGACCCTACTTGATCACATTTATACGAACAGCCCCTCTAAAATACAAAATGTCAAGGTATCCGACATCAGCCTCAGTGATCACTATCCTGTTAGTGCACATGGCCGTGTAAACTCCCTAACAATGTTAAGTGTAAACACACCAATGTTGATGCTGTGTCTTTTGTGTATGATATGCACCTTACTGATTTTATAAATGTATATGTGTATGGCCTACACTATGGACCCAGTGCTTGTCATCACTCTTCCCAAAAAGAGTAACATTCAGGAGTGGGAAATTACCGCACCATCAGCCTCATCAGCCATCCCAGCAATGAAAATCCTGAAAATAATACTCAACATGTTGACACAGATCTCTCTGAGACATTAACAACTTCCTCCCAGTATCCATTTTGTCGGTATTGTCTAAACCTCTTCAAAAAACATATTCATATTAATGTTATGCAGTGTATTGATCAACATAAACTGTTGTATCCTTTTCAATTTGGATTTCGTGAATTTCACTCATGCCACACTGCCCTCAGGTCTTTCACTCGTGCCTCACTGCCCTTACGTCTATGTGTGTTTCATCGCTATCGTCTATCAATCAATCCCAAATATTGGGTGCTGTTTTTCTTGATCTCAGAAAGGCATTTGAGCATGTAAATCATAGAATCCTTGTAGATAAACTTCTATTGTACACTAAAAATGATCGTACAGTCAACCTTCTTAAGTCGTTTCTGACAGATAGGATTTGTCTTACTCTTGCTTAGATAGCATCACAACCGGTGTACCCCAAGGACCTGTCCTAGGTCCACTACTATTTTGTCTGTTTATAAATGACTTGCCCTCCCACATATTTTCAAGTTCTGTATCATGTGATCTCTTTGCTGATGACAGCTCTATATACATTTCTTCTCATGACCTAAACAAAATTCAGTCAGATCTTCAGGAGGATGCAATAATAAAATGTTTCTACATCCAAAAAAGGCTAAGAGCATGGTCATAATGTGCAAATAAAAACACCAGAGAAGGCTGCTCTACCTTGACGTCATGGTTGGGACAGATGTTGTTGAACAAGTTAAAGCTCATCGCGTGCTTGGAATTATTATTGATCATAAACTTAGATCGCATAAACATGTAGATTATGTTTGCAAATTTGTCTCCCAAAATCTGTACCTCTTAGGTAAATTAAAAGGTTTTGTCGGTCCTGATGCGAGAAATTTTTTTTTCATGTCCCACTGCCTTTCACATATTTTGATACGAGGAATGATTATAAGATTAGATTCACACCTAAACTCTGTATCCTTGTTGTGAATAAAAATGTCTGAGTCTGAATCTTTCTCTCTCTCTCTTTCTTTCTCTCTCTCTTTCTCTCTCTCTTTCTCCCTGTCATTCTCTCTATTTCGCTCTCTTGCGCTTTCTTTCTTATTTTGAATTTGCTCTTTTTTAGGCTTTGTACAGGAATAGTTAACATATTTATTTTAAATGCATTTCTCACAAGTTATTGGAAATATTTATGTACATTTTGATTTATTCATTTCAGTTATTGTTTTACACATGCAGTTGGAAATGTTTATGTACATTTTTAATTCATCATTCACTTATTGTTTTACACATGCAGTTGGAAATGTTTATGTACATTTTTAATTCATCATTCACTTATTGTTTTACACATGCCGTTGTAAATGTTTATGAGTTAAATAATTTTTCGTGTGTGTGTTCGTCCTCTTATATGAATAAAACGGCGTATGTGTGTATATATATATATAAATGCCATTTTATTTATATAAGAGTACCAATGTTTTAAATGATATATATTCCTTTTTTTCAGGCAACCAATCAGACCCAGAACTTTTGACGTTGATGGACCACCGCCCCACCTTGCCACAGATTTCAGAGGTGTGGAACGGCATCCTGGAGCAACTGATGGCTGAGAAGAATTTCTTAGCAGTGGCATTCCTTACTGTAGGGCTGGCGGATGGTTTCAGCACTCCTATATCTTTCCTGGATGGCAAGTGTCCCCAGGCCGTCGACTGCTCTCCTGGAAATGTGGAAGATGTAGGACTGATTTAGTTCTTTACGTTAAGATGTGACACATTCCTCCAGAGATTTGATGATGATGGTGATGATTATGATGATGATCATACATATAATATGATGATGACGCCTACAATGACAATGATTGTACATACATTGATAATGATGACAACGATGATGATATACACTAATGAATTAAAATGGATTAAACATGTAGGCATTTCCACGCAAAAAGCATGATCAAATGATCATTATTTGTGCTTGACACTGAATGGAAGCCTGCACTATACAAGAATGCTGTGGCCTGTTGTGGTGGTGCTGTTTGTGTGGACATGTTGATGCACTTGATCAGTGTTCATGGATTAATGTTGCAGTTGTACAGCTCAATTAATCCTGTCCAGAGGGATAAGTGGGGCAACAGACTGGCAACATTTCTCATTGACAAAGGTGTGGGAATTGGCAGGAAAACTGAAGAACCTCTGGGCATCCACATTGCCAAGCTGTGCATTCAGCATAGTAAGTGTTGACCTTATTAATCATTTCATTTATAAAATTATATAGGTTGGCCAAGATGCGTATTACAACTGGGGAGACACATGTGGACCCACTGCACAAGACCAATGACAGAGGTCTGAGACTGTTGGAGTTTGCCAGATGATGCTGTCTCAAAAGGTCAACCTAGAAATGTGACATTGCAGCAAAAAATTGAAAAGTGACTGAGACTTGCAGTTTTGATGTTAATGTGTGGTCTTAAGCTTAAATTTCATAAAAATAACATTTTAAACAAAATGTCTTTTCTGTTTACAGAAATATGCTTGGTAATAGGGGTGAAGGTGGCATGTGTCGCGTGTGACAGTGGACAAAAGAAAATTTTTAATAAATTAAAGAAAATAACAGCTAAGCAATTTCCAAACACAGCCCAAGTAAGCATATTACTATTGAAGAAAAAGTATTAATTTACTTTTAGTATAAAGCATTTACCAGTACAAAATTTTGAAATGATAACTTTGTCCTGTCACACGCGACCAAACCATGAAGTTTATTTTTTCAAGAAAACAATCAAAACAACTTTAATAAATACCATCCATAGTTTATTTGCCAGTTTACATCTCAAGAAATAAGATATTTTACTATAAATTACTAAGTTCTATTTTAATAAGCAGGTACCATCCCTATATTTAAATATTTTGTCTTTGTCACAACCGACAGTTCACAACCAATGAACACTGAAATCATGAATTTACTTGTAAAAAGATGGTCATGGAAGAAAAAAGTAATTGCAGCATAAAAAAGTAAACAAAAAAGGACAATGCTTTTAAAGAAAATGTATAAATTTATTTCAAGTACATCATTATCAGTATAAAAGGGTAAAGTAAAAATGTTGTCCTGTCGCACGCGACCAAACCATGAAGTATATTTTTTCAAGAAAACAATCAAAACAACTTTAATAAATACCATCCATAGTTTATTTGCCAGTTTACATCTCAAGAAATAAGATATTTTACTATAAATGAATAAAATCTATTTTAATAAGCATTTACCATCCATATACTCTTTTTTTTGTCTAAAGTCGGTTGTGACAACTTTGTCTTTAGTAAAGACAAAGTTGTCACAACCGACATGTCACATCCAATGAACACTGAAATCATGATTAACTAGTAGAATTTTTAAAAAGTAAATTTGAGTAGAACACAAAAAAAGGTGAATGGCATATTTACTCATTTGCATATAGCACAAGAAAGATTTAAATAAACTCTGCAAAACAAAGCAGTCAAGGAATCACTTCGTCTTTTATCACTAAAAGTAAAAAACGAAAGCAAATTTAAAAGCACGTGTTTTCATCAGTGCATCAAGTGCGAAAAATGAAAAATAGCATCTGTAATTTAATTTTTAACATAGAATAAACCAGTTTATGTTAAGATAAAAATATTTTCTTACAATATTGATAGACTCTTTGATTGGTCGTAACATGTGGTCGGTTGTGACAAGGAAAAAACAAAATCGATAGAGAAACACCAACCTGGTCTTTTCAAAGCATCCATCTTGGAATGAAAACTTTGGATCGGAAATCTCAAGAGACTTTCGCTGTAACTATTTCCGTGTGAAAAGGTACTAATCGTCATCAATTTGTTAAATTTTCGGATTGGAAATGATGGTTACCGAAAGACAAAGGAATTACTTACGTTCAATTTACGATAAATTTACTATGAAAGAATTATTATTTTCCTACAAAAAAACATAAATTAGTGAGGATAAGTAATGTTTAATCTGTCAATGATTTTTTTTCTTATTTAATCAGCATGGATGTTTAGCTATCTAAGAAGGAAGGCAAGCAACGTTGAGACAAAGTACGTCACGACCGATCACGTCATTTTTACAAACCCCCTAAACATAAATAAAAATGTTTTGCAAAGCTGAAAGACATTTAAAGTTAAAAATTAACATTAATGCAACACATCAAACATAAAAAGTTCATTTGTTTCACTCAATTTTATTGAAAAGGAGATGGAGTTTTTTCAGGTCACACAGAATGTCACATTCGCGCCAACAAAATTTTGTCAATTTTTAGTGGAAAAATAGCAATAAAAAACTTCTTTCAACCTTTGTGTGTGTAATGTTGATATATGTTAGTACCTAGTTATATTGCTTTTTTTATAAATGCAAAGAAAAAGCTTTAATACATGACCGAAATATTTTTTTTTATGGTTCAAAGACTGCATGCTTCCTTTTGGTCACCTTTTGAGACAGCATCAGATACAACTATCTGATACTAGCAGGCACACTTGGTCCCACAAAACATCCAGATGATGGACATGGTACAGTCCCAGTGGGGAGCATCACAACCAGGTTGATTACACCATGGTCAAGACATGCTTCAGATCAAGCATCAACATTTGCAGGACACACACTTTTCCAGGAGCAGACATAAGAAGTGACCATGATCTTGTGATGATGTCTTTCCGGCTCCACTTGAAGAGTAAAAAAGCAAAGTGTACCAGGTTGAAGTTTGACCTGGACAAACTGCAACACCCGGAGGTGGCGGCAATATTCCAAACCACAATTGGAGGGAAATTTGCATCACTGCTCATTTTGGGAGCTGATGAAATAGATGTCTACATCATGACCACCACATTCAATTCAGCAGTGACTGATGCTGCCACTGAGATCCTTGGTATTGGCAAGCACTGCCCAAAGAAGAAACCATGGATAATGCATGAACTTTAAGACCTGTGTGATAAATAAAGAGAGATGAAAAAGAAAAAGAACACTTCACAGGGAGCTGATGCCTACTGAAAAATCAACAATGACACCAAAGCAGAACTGGATAGAAGATCAACGGCAGAAAGTAGAGAACAGTCTAAACAACAGCACACACCAGCTCAATTCCTATGTGCCTACCCATTTTGCATGCTGCAGACTATTTTTAGCTTGTCAGCCTCCCCATTTTAAGAAAGGAAGCGTCGGCGAAGCTATTTATAGCTTGCCTGGCTGACCTGATCTCAAAATCTGAAAAGCTTTGGTAGAGCCGCTGTAAGTGATGATTGAGGCCCTCACCATTATCTGTAACAAAATCTGGCAGAGTGGGCTAAACCATGGACCCAGTCGCTTGTCATCACTCTTCCCAAAACTACCGCACCATCAGCCTCATCAGCCATCTCAGTAAAGTCCTCCTGAAAATAATACTCAACAGGTTGAAACCCCAAGCTGAAGAACAACCAGGATTCGGGGCAGGGCGAAGTACCACTGAGCAGAGAATTTCAACCTCAGAATAATGTGTGAGAGATACCCACTGCACCTATATCATGTGTTTGTAGACTTCAAGAAAGCACTTGACCGAATCTGGCATGCAGCTCTCATTTGGGCAACCATGAGAGTGTACATCAGCCCCAACGTTTGTCACACAGGTCCAAAAGTTCAGACATGATCCATGGTTTCTGTTTTGGGTGGTGCTTGCCAAGGATGTCAGTCGTGTCATCTGTCACTGCTGAATTGAATGTGGTGGTCCAGATGTTGACATCTATTTCATCAGCTCCCAAAATGAGCAATGATGCAAATTTCCCTCCAATTGTTGGAGGTTGGAATATTTCTGCTACCTCCAAGTCTTGCAGTTTGCCCAGGTCAAACTTCAGTCTGGTGCACTTTGTTTTGTTCACTCTCTTCAAGTTGAGCCAAAAGACAACATCATGAGATCGTGGTCACTTCCGATGTCTGGCCCTGGAAAGGTGCATGTCTTGCCAATGTTGACACTTGATGTGAAGCATTTTTTGACCATGATGTGCCATAATTTAACTGGACATACCCAACTGTCGCAGCTGTCTCAAAAAGTGGAGAAGGTGTTGGTACTTGTTCACAATGGACATGGTGTTATTGTCCCAACTCAGGTGGCTGGAAATGTATAGCACACCAACCAGTCACTTGGTCTGCTGTTGGCTCACATGCGCTGGCAGTGATAATCAAACTTTGAGTTTTATCAAAAACATTGAACACAACTTGCTGGCAGATACACACAGACATGTTGCTTTAGGACAGCTATGCAAATGTTTAACAGCAGGTCAAAGAGTTACTTTATATTACTATGATTACTTAGTGCTATTATTATTATTGTGGTCCTTATTTTTATTGTTGTTAAAAAAATTATTATTAATTATTTAAATTATTATTATTTTTATTTTTGTTATTTCAGAGAGCACATGTTTGCTGGAGGCAGTACTAAAGAAGCACGGCATTGACCACTTCAGTCCTGAGAGCCTCAACAGCAAGGGAGAATCTGTTTTCCACATTGTTGCCAAGAGCCAACCCTACACCATCCACTTTGACTTGGTGGAGATGCTGATGAACTTTGGAGCCCTCCCCTGCATCAAAGACCGCAGTGGAAAATTTCCTCACGAGTACTTCACAGGGAAATTCAGGCCCCATCGGCTGTGCAGCCGGATGGTGAAATCACTGGAGCAGCCAGGTTGGTGATAGTGTTATATGTTATACCCAGGTTGGTGCTAGTGTTATATGTTATACCCAGGTTGGTGCTAGTGTTATATGTTATACCCAGGTTGGTGCTAGTGTTATATGTTATACCCAGGCTGGTGCTAGTGTTATATGTTATACCCAGGTTGGTGCTAGTGTTATATGTTATACCCAGGCTGGTGCTAGTGTTATATGTTATACCCAGGCTGGTGGCAGGAATTGATATTTCTACTGGTGCAATGTTGTCATAGCAAATTATGTCTAGACCCAGGGTCTCAAACATTTACTGTCGTTTCTGGACTATTAGCTGCTATTTTTTTCTCCACTCAGACCTATGCTACACTGCTGTGCTAATATAATGTTTATAGTAAAAGTTTTTCCGGGCCTAAAAACAGTATAAATGATTTTAACAGTCTAAGATAGATGGCAAGAGAGGTATCACAATGCTTTGCTGTTAAAAGAGATGTTTGGTAAAACAAAAGGTCTCCTTTAGGGAATGAAGGCCCAATAAAAAGGTTTGGAGTTTAAAAGAGGAAAATGAAGAGAAAAGGCAATGTTACAGTGTGACACAGGAAGGGAGTAGGGAGTGAGCACGTTGTACACAGATCTAAAGGAGTGAGCATATACTGTCAACTACATATTGTGTACAGCTTATAACTCGCTAATAATAATAATAATTTACTAACGGTTATAATAATAATAGTAAGGTATTTATTTTATTTAGCACAAAGTCAGCCATTTTGTTTGCTCAAAGCGCTTTTCTCCTGTGTTGGTTGGGACTAATGGCTAACACACATTATTTACAACAGAGAGCAAAAGACACAAACAAGCCTAAAACACTATCAGCTTACATGACGTTATATTACACCCACACTATCAGCTTATATGATGTTATATCACCCCACACTATCAGCCTATATAATGTTGTATCACCCCACACTATCAGCTTATATGATGTTATATCACCCCACACTATCAGCCTATATGATGTTATATCACCCCACACTATCAGCCTATATGATGTTATATCACCCCACACTATCAGCTTATATAATGTTATATCACCCCACACTATCAGCCTATATGATGTTATATCACCCCACACTATCAGCTTATATAATGTTATATCACCCCACACTATCAGCCTATATAATGTTGTATCACCCCACACTATCAGCTTATATGATGTTATATCACCCCACACTATCAGCCTATATGATGTTATATCACCCCACACTATCAGCCTATATAATGTTATATCACCCCACACTATCAGCTTATATAATGTTATATCACCCCACACTATCAGCCTATATAATGTTGTATCACCCCATACTATCAGCCTATATAATGTTGTATCACCACACACTATCAGCTTATATGTTATATCACCCCACACTATCAGCCTATATAATGTTGTATCACCCCACACTATCAGCCTATATAATGTTGTATCACCACACACTATCAGCTTATATGTTATATCACCCCACACTATCAGCCTATATAATGTTGTATCACCCCACACTATCAGCCTATATAATGTTGTATCACCCCACACTATCAGCCTATATAATGTTGTATCACCCCACACTATCAGCCTATATAATGTTGTATCACCCCACATTATCAGCCTATATGATGTTATATCACCCCACACTATCAGCCTATATAATGTTGTATCACCCCACACTATCAGCCTATATGATGTTATATCACCCCACACTATCAGCCTATATAATGTTGTATCACCCCACACTATCAGCTTATATAATGTTATATCACCCCACACTATCAGCCTATATAATGTTGTATCACCCCACACTATCAGCCTATATAATGTTGTATCACCCCACACTATCAGCTTATATAATGTTGTATCACCCCACACTATCAGCTTATATAATGTTATATCACCCCACACTATCAGCCTATATAATGTTATATCACCCCACACTATCAGCCTATATAATGTTATATCATCCCACACTATCAGCCTATATAATGTTGTATCACCCCACACTATCAGCCTATATAATGTTATATCACCCCACACTATCAGCCTATATAATGTTGTATCACCCCACACTATCAGCTTATATAATGTTATATCACCCCACACTATCAGCCTATATAATGTTGTATCACCCCACACTATCAGCCTATATAATGTTGTATCACCCCACACTATCAGCTTATATAATGTTGTATCACCCCACACTATCAGCCTATATAATGTTGTATCACCCCACACTATCAGCCTATATGATGTTATATCACCCCACACTATCAGGCTATATAATGTTGTATCACCCCACACTATCAGCTTATATAATGTTATATCACCCCACACTATCAGCCTATATAATGTTGTATCACCCCACACTATCAGCCTATATAATGTTGTATCACCCCACACTATCAGCCTATATGATGTTATATCACCCCACACTATCAGCCTATATAATGTTGTATCACCCCACACTATCAGCCTATATAATGTTGTATCACCCCACACTATCAGCCTATATAATGTTATATCACCCCACACTATCAGCTTATATGTTATATCACCCCACACTATCAGCCTATATAATGTTGTATCACCCCACACTATCAGCCTATATAATGTTGTATCACCCCACACTATCAGCCTATATGATGTTATATCACCCCACACTATCAGCCTATATAATGTTGTATCACCCCACACTATCAGCCTATATGATGTTATATCACCCCACACTATCAGCCTATATAATGTTGTATCACCCCACACTATCAGCTTATATAATGTTATATCACCCCACACTATCAGCCTATATAATGTTGTATCACCCCACACTATCAGCCTATATAATGTTGTATCACCCCACACTATCAGCTTATATAATGTTGTATCACCCCACACTATCAGCCTATATAATGTTGTATCACCCCACACTATCAGCCTATATGATGTTATATCACCCCACACTATCAGCCTATATAATGTTGTATCACCCCACACTATCAGCTTATATAATGTTATATCACCCCACACTATCAGCCTATATAATGTTGTATCACCCACACTATCAGCCTATATAATGTTGTATCACCCCACACTATCAGCCTATATGATGTTATATCACCCCACACTATCAGCCTATATAATGTTGTATCACCCCACACTATCAGCCTATATAATGTTGTATCACCCCACACTATCAGCCTATATAATGTTATATCACCCCACACTATCAGCTTATATGTTATATCACCCCACACTATCAGCCTATATAATGTTGTATCACCCCACACTATCAGCCTATATAATGTTGTATCACCCCACACTATCAGCCTATATGATGTTATATCACCCCACACTATCAGCCTATATAATGTTGTATCACCCCACACTATCAGCCTATATGATGTTATATCACCCCACACTATCAGCCTATATAATGTTGTATCACCCCACACTATCAGCCTATATAACGTTATATTACCCAACACTATCAGCCTAAATAATGTTGTATCACCCAACACTATCAGCCTATATAATGTTACAGTGGTGTGCATAAGTTTGGAACCACTTGCAACTTTTGCATTTTTTCAACATTCTGACCTTTAATTTGAATTTTTTTATTTGACCCTCAATATTTATCTGCATGCAATGTTACAGGGGATATATTTGACTATAAAATTAACATTGTTATGCACCCTTGGACATAATATGGTGTTTTTTTTTGTTAAGGTTTGCCTTTTAATCATTTTCTGCAAAAATCACATAATGTGCAACACTGCTTAATTATGTCAACTAATTTAGCATACTTTAAAATATCGTGATATATTCTTTATATTTCTTTGTATTTGCAAAGATGGCCTTTTAAAAAAAGTCGTTTTGTGTATCGGTGATGGCTCAATATTTGGTGGGCCAACCCTTGCTCTTGATCACGAGACGGCATCGAGTCGGTATTGATTGCACCAGTTTGATGAGGTGATCATGGGTGACAACTTGGTTCCAGGCTGCAATCAGTGACTCAATCAACTCACGCTTTGATGTTGGGTGTCTCTTTGATATCTCCAGTGCCACCTTGTGCCACAAATTCTCAATGGGATTGAGATCAGGAGACTGGGCAAGCCATTCCATTGACTCGATGTTGTGCATCCGCTTCCAGTTGATCACCATTTTTGACCGATGGTAGGGCGCATTGTCATCCTGGAAAATGAACTGACCTGGAAACAGTTGCTGGGCTGATGGCAGCATGCATTTGTCGAGTATGGTGATGTACTTGGCCCCATTGACCATTCCATCGACGATGTGGAGACGTCCAACGCCACTGGCAGCCATGCAACCCCAGACCATGACCTTGAGAGGATGTGAGAGGATGCTTCACTGTGAGGTTAGGACACTCGGGTTTAAACTCCTCTCCAGGAAATCTCCTCACGTAGAGTCGGGCTTGGTTTCTGAACAGGCAGAATGTGCTTTTGTCGCTAAAAAGCACTGTTTCCCACATTGCACAGGTCCAGGTTGAGTGCTTCCGTGCCCATTCAATTCGGTTGCACCTTTGTAAATCAGTAATCAATGGCTTGTTGCGGGCCTTGCAGCCTCATAGACCAAATGGCAAACACCGGCGACAAACTGTACAAGTTCTGACATTGATATAGCAATCAGCTGACCACTTACACAGCAGC
This sequence comes from Oncomelania hupensis, assembly GCA_036898135.1. Lineage (NCBI taxonomy): Eukaryota > Metazoa > Mollusca > Gastropoda > Littorinimorpha > Pomatiopsidae > Oncomelania > Oncomelania hupensis. The sequence goes on from CM072526.1 coordinate 55,206,734, forward strand.
TGAGGTGAGGTCAACCTGCGATTGGTCAACGAAATGCGTCGAAGTACACGGTCTTCACGTAATGTTGAAGCACGTGGACGACCGGACCGAGGCTTGTCCACCATTGAACCAGTCTGGCGCTTCTTCTGCAGAATCTTTACAACCGCTCTGTGACTGCAGCCGACTTTTCTGGCGATCTGATGACAAGAAAGTCCTTCCTCCTTCATCGCTGACACCCTAATACGTTTTCTCCAACGTCAGATTTCGCGTCTTTGTCATGGTTGATGAAGAAATTGTATGAAATCACAAAATCCCGGGCTTTTATATAGCTGCTGCAATAGCTAGGCATCCGTACTGTTATTGGCTGCCAAAACAGCCTTCTGATGGGTCAGAACTATTGCATGCTGATTGGATAATCTCGATCCGCTTTGAACGCAAAATCTGAGCAAATTAAAGTAATTATATTCCAGTATCAATAAAACTTATAAAATTGGAAGCACATTACCTTAGAAATGTGATTCTTATTGCCAATTGTGTCCCTCATAACGTTGTACACTAATAAATGTAATAGATCCATAAAAAAATTAAAATAAAACTTCATAATGTTGAAAAAATGCAAAAGTCGCAAGTGGTTCCAAACTTATGCACACCACTGTATATCACCCAACACTATCACCCCATATAATGTTGTATCACCCCACACTATCAGCCTATATAATGTTGTATCACCCCACACTATCAGACTATATAATGTTATATCACCCAACACTATCAGCCTATATAATGTATCACCCCACACTATCAGCCTATATAATGTTATATTACCCAACACTATCAGCCTAAATAATGTTGTATCACCCAACACTATCAGCCTATATAATGTTATATCACCCAACACTATCACCCCATATAATGTTGTATCACCCCACACTATCAGCCTATATAATGTTGTATCACCCAACACTATCAGCCTATATAATGTTATATCACCCAATACTATCACCGCATATAATGTTGTATCACCCCACACTATCAGCCTATATAATGTTGTATCACCCCACACTATCAGCCTATATAATGTTGTATCACCCCACATTATCAGCCTATATAATGTATCACCCCACACTATAAGCCTATATAATGTTGTATCACCCCATATAATGTTATATCACCCACACTATCAGCTTATATAATGTTATATCACCAACACACTATCAGCTTATATCATGTCATCTTCCCCCCCCCCCTCCATACACACTATGAGTTTATATAATGGTGTATCCATCACTATACAGAGGACAGTTTATCATTATATGATGTTTGTATACATCACTGTACAGGGGGCAGCATATAATTACATGATATATCCACCACTGTTCATAGTACAGCATATAATTACATGATGTATACACCACTGTTCAGAGGACAGCATATAATTTCATGATGTATACACCACTGTTCATAGTACAGCATATAATTTCATGATATATCCACCACTGTTCAGAGGACAGCATATAATTACATGATATATCCACCACTGCTCATAGTACAGCATATAATTACATGATATATCCACCACTGTTCAGAGGACAGCATATAATTACATGATATATCCACCACTGTTCATAGTACAGCATATAATTACATGATATATCCATCACTGTTCAGAGTACAGCATATAATTACATGATGTATACACCACTGTACAGGGGACAGCATATAATTTCATGATATATCCACCACTGTTCAGAGGACAGCATATAATTACATGATGTATCTACCACTGTTCAGAGGACAGCATATAATTACATGATATAACCACCACTGTTCAGAGTACAGAATATAATTACATGATGTATCCACCACTGTTCAGAAGACAGCTTATATCATGTTGTATACATACAACTGTGCAGAGGACAGTTTATATCATGTTTCTTTTAGGAAAGAGATAGAGAGCGAGAGAGGGAGATAGAGAGTGCATGTGTATGTGTGCGTGCGCGCGCGAATGGGGGCATTTGTAGAGAAATGTATAATGTGTAAACCTGAGTTATTTTAATTGAATCATTCTCCTACCCCCAACCTTATCCCATCGGCGAGCCTTTCAGGCCTATTTGTCTACAAAACAATCTTCCCACCCTAACATTACCTTTCTTCATGACCTGCTTTTACGGTAAGAGCCATCAATGTAGAATAACTTCCTTAGTAGGAAAACAATGACATATCCTCCTTTTTGGAATTTCAGCATTCTCATCCCTCCTGGAACTTGTACATCCAGTAATAGTATTCCAAGTAATCCAGTGTGTAACTTCACTTTTCACAGCTTTATTTTGTCACACCTGGCAGCGACACAGCGTGATTCCGATTCCCCTTAGACTGCTAAAATCACTAACTCTATTTCTTGGATCTGTATATCCTTTATAATTATATGTCATAACTACACCATACAATAGGCCTATATTATTTAGTTATGAACGTGGCATGCGTGAGGGGTTGTGCAGCTGGATGGCACCCTCTGTGTGTGTGTGTGTGTGGGTGTGTGTGTGTGTGTGTGTGTGCGTGTGTGTGTGTATGTGTGAGCGCATGCTTTTTTGTTGTTTTCTTTCCTTATTTTGGTAGTCTGCTTTTTTGTTTTGTTTCCTGACAAAATTTGTGTGCGGTTCGCTGATGCTTTGTGGATGTGAGTGAATGAAGAAATTGTTTTTAGGTCCCGAGATATTCACAGATGTCGGGACCAATTGTGCTTTTAATTGTTACTTTTAATGATTTATGCCATTCCCAGACGCGCAAAGCAAATTCTTCTGTGTGGTACATTTGAAGCGAATAAAGAATCTTATGTCTTATGTCTTATGTCTATTTTACAACTGTACAGAAGACAGCTTATATCATGTTGTATGTACAGCTGTACAGAGGACAGCTTATATCATGTTGTATGTACAACTGTACAGAGGACAGCTTATATCATGTTGTATATACAACTGTACAGAGGACAGCTTATATAATGTTTGTACAACTGTTCAGAGGACAGCTTATATCATGTTGTATGTACAACTGTACAGAGGACAGCTTATATCATGTTGTATGTACAATTGTACAGAAGACAGCTTATATCATATTGTATGGACAACTGTACAGAAGACAGATTATATCATGTATGTACAACTGTACAGAGGACAGCTTATATCATGCAATATGTACAACTGTATAGAAGACATCTTATATCATGTTGTATGTACAACTGTACTTAGTACAGCTTATATCATGTATGTACAACTGTACAGAAGACAGCTTATATCATGTTGTAAGTACAACTGTACAGAAGACAGCTTATATCATGTTATATGTACAACTATACAGAGGACAGCTTATATCATTTTGTATGTACAATTGTACAGAGCACAGCTTATATCATGTATATACAACTGTACAGAGTACAGCTTATATCATGTTGTATGTACAACTGTACAGAAGACAGCTTATATGATGTTGTATGTTCAGCAGTACAGAAGACAGCTTATATCATGTTGTGTATACAACTCTGTACATAGTACAGCTTATATCATATTGTATGTACAGCTGTAGAGAAGACAGCTTATATCATAGTACATGTACAACTGTGCAGAGGACAGCTTCAAGAGGCGGGTTGAGCGTCTTAAGAACGAGGGGAACACGGCCCACAAGAACAAAAACAGTGACAAAGCTAAAAACTATTACCAGACAGCCATTGATCTGATCAACAAGAGCCCGTACTTGGCCAAAAGGCTGTCCACCTATGTCAACCTTCGGCGAGACCTGGCCATCCTGTATAACAACATGGCTGCTGTCTGCACCTCGATGGGAAATAGCCAGGGAGCCATGGACAATGCGGCAAAGAGCATTCAGATTGACAACACCTATCATAAGGTAAGAAAAGGGTCAGTTTAGTATTCTTGTTTTAACCCTGCAGATCCTCATGTTCAAGGGTGCAAATGGATCATGCATTATAGAGGACTCAGACTGACAGCACTTATAAAGTAAGAAAAAAGTTATTTTATTATGTTTGGTTAACCCTCACAGATCCTCATGTTCAAGGGTGCGAAATGGATCATGCATTATAGAGGACTCGGACTGACAGCACTTATAAAGTAAGGAAAAAGTAATTTTATTATGTTTGGTTAACCCTCGCAGATCCTCACTACTTGAAGTGTAAACTCACATGTCATTTTTCTGTAAAGAGTGAACTGGGGGAAAAAAATGGATTTGTATATCTTCCCACAAATGTTGGTATGCCTCCATTGTAACCATTTTAATTTATCTATTGTTGTTTTTTGTGAGTGAATGAATTTGCTGTTTGATATTTTTGTGTGGGTGTTTGGTGTACTAAGGTTTGTTTATGTGTTTGATTGGCCTCAGCCCTACTGGCGCCTGGGAAAGAGCTTGGTGGAGCAGAAGAAGTGGAAGGAGGCCTGTGAGAAGTTTGTGGAGGGCTTGGGGTGCCAGGAGCTGGACCCAGACATCAAGTGGCAATTTGTGCAAGAAGTGTGCACCATACTCCCCTCACTGTCAGGTCAGTGTTCATTGTGCTACACAACAGCTAGCTACAGTTAGTATTGTCAATATTATTGTACAGACTGCATTGGGCTACACAACAGCTAGCTATAGTTAGTACTGTCAATATTATTGTACAGACTGCATTGGGCATGCTGTAGCTGTGTGGATGTTCCTATCCTATCCTATCCCGTAACTCGAAGGTTGTTGGCGCACCACAGATGATAGTTTAACCAGTGTACTCCCATCTTTCTCTGTCCTCGGCAACCCTCATAGCTTCACTCGGTGTCAAGCCAGTCATGAGAGTTGCCGAGGACAGAGAAAGATGGAGTACACTTGTTAAACAATCATCTGTGGTGCCCAAACGACTTTGGAGTTACGGGTTAGGATAGGATAGAAAGGTACCTAACCTCAGAACTGAACTGGAAATATAACAAAGTGCTGTGTATGACTGTCAGACAAAGACTCGGAATCCCCTCAAGTCCATGGTGCCCATGCTGGCGGACGTGTGGCCTAACGTGGTGGAGAACCTCAGCAGGGCCAAGAGCTGGGACACCATCAAGCGCTTGGTACTGGGACCACCACAGAAGACAGTGGACAAATCTGCAGTGCCGGCTGGTTGGCGCTATGCTGATAGTTACAAAGAGGGCAAGCAGATCAAGGTTGGTGATCTCTATCTCCTCTCTATCAGCGCCTTATAGTTCTATCTCCTATCAGTGCCTCATAGTTCTATATCTCTATCAATGCCTCATAGTTTTATCTCCTCTCTATCAGTGCCTCATAGTTCGGTCTTCTCTCTATCGTGACTCATAGTTCTGTCTCCTCTCTGTCAGTGCCTCATAGTTCTATATGCTCTCTCTGTCAGTGCCTCATAGTTCTATTTCCTATCAATGCCTCATAGTTTTATCTCCTCTCTATCAGTGCCTCATAGTTCTATCTCCTCTCTATCAGTGCTTCATAGTTCTGTCTCCTCTCTATCAGTGCCTCTTAGATCTATCTCCTCTCTATCAGTGCCTCATAGTTCTATCTCCTCTCTGTCAGTGCCTCATAGTTCTATATCCTCTCTATCAGTGCCTCATAGTTCTATATCCTCTATGTCAGTGCCTCATAGTTCTATATCCTCTCTGTCAGTGCCTCATAGTTCTATATCCTCTCTGTCAGTGCCTCATAGTTCTATATCCTATCTGTCAGTGCCTCATAGTTCTATATCCTCTCTGTCAATGTCTCATAGTTCTATCTCCTCTCTATCAATGCCTCATAGTTTATTGTTTGACAAAATCAATAAAAAATGTTAAGCTTAAACTATCTTGCAGGGCATTTTGCAGTTTGTAAGGTTTGATCTATAACATGCACCTCTGTGTAAGTTATCATTTAACCCCTTAACTGCCGTAGTGAAAAGAGCATCTGTACTTCCTGTATGCCGGAGCAAAATTTGACTGTTGAGGGTGTGTTCACTAAAACGTGAATAATTCAGGCATTTGAAGAGATATCTCTTAGATATTTGGCAAAGTTTTTTGTAACATCCCTGGCTTCAATTTCAAGTGAAAATAGTTTCATTTGACAAGACATACATTCTTTAGTAATTATTTATTCTTGTTTTTTTTGCTGTGATCAGGCATTTTTGAACATAAAAACACACATCAACACAAAAAATGCATGACAGAATACCACAAAAAACTGGTGTAACAAAAGGACAAACATCAAGCAATCAATAAACTACTTGGAAATCAACTTTACGTCTATATCATCCACAGAAATAAGGGTACCTGTCCATGGTATGGTAAGTCCGGAATCACACGTCATACTCCACAGCTGTAGAGACTCAGCAGTAACAAAGTCACAACACACACAGCAGGGAAAAGTCCACACACTACTTCCAGTATATGAATTTTGTGTGATAAGGTCTTCATCATCACTGTCTTGATCATTTAGGACCTCTTGAAGCACTTCAAGTGCTGAATATCTTCTAAAAACAGACCTTGTAGTACCCCCTCATCGTCCACCGTCCGCCATTTTGTATGATGACTGAACACTGGGAAGTACTGAAATTTCAAATATTGTGCAAATTTCGGTTTTTGCGATTTATAATGGTCAAAGGGAAGGAACTGTTGGTTGGAGATTTCTAGCTGCTCTGCAAACAGTTACTGCTGTTACCCCCCTTTTTGGGTGAATACAGAATGCTGACGAATAACCCACGAACAGCGTTCCAAGTTGGGCACACAGGAAGCAGAAAATCACCACGAATGAGGTTCAGGGTTGGGCAGTTAAGGGGTTAATACAGTTAAGTTTGGTTTTGTTTAACTATTCATCTTTTGCAGAAAAGAAAGAATTTTTGACAAATAAAAACTTGATGATCATTTTGTACATGCAGCAAGGAACCTGATACAACATGTAGAGGCATGGTGGTCTAATGGTAGTGCTTTGGCTTGCGGATCTGAAGGTCTCGGGTTCAAGCCCTGTCCGGGCCATTGTGTTGTGTCCCTGAGAAAGACACTTTACTCCCGTTTCCTACTTCTTCTGATGAGAGTATAAACCGAGGTCTAGTCTGTATGTCGCATACATTACATCATAACGGACTTTAAAGATCCTGACGCTCATGTCCTAGACGGGTGAGTGCCGTTAACAAGAACACACCCAGCATGCACTTGATCTTTTTTCCCCATCCCTGGCTGGCCAGGATAGTGCTCAGTTGTCTGGGCGTCAGACCATGCGCCCAAAGGCTGCGGGTGGGCATCTCGGGCGGTTTGAGTTAGATCCTGTATCGGCCAGCGCCTTGAGTCTTGTCAAGTACGGCAAGATAAGTGCGCTATAAAAATCCTCAACGTGTTGTTGCTGGGTTGCTGCTCACTGTCTCACATGGCCATTTAACTCTTAGCGTCCTATAGCGCGGTAATGCGCGCCTCGCCCATAATCCTGAAGCGCGGTAAACCGCGCCTCGTTAGTGCACCTTTTAGTCAGTACATCACAGGAAATAGGAACTCTCCTGTGCGTGAGAGAAGGTTTAGTCAACTTCCGGAAAGGTTACCGTGTGTTTTCCGCTATCGTTTTCGCAAGTTTGACGTGGTTTTGTGAACGTTTTTAACGATTTTGGTTGAGGTTTGAGTTTGCGAAATTTTCGGCCATGATGGAAGGGGATAGCTCCGACAGTAATAGTGAGTTTTGTAACCTTATTGATGAGCTTATTGCTGAAAGAGCACAAGGACTTGGTGTAGACAACCAGAGTGAGTTTTCTTGTCTGTGTTGACTGACTGTGCACACATTCACATGCAATCCACACTGTCTTGTTGTTGTTTTATTAACATAGTCCGTAAAATACCTGTAATTATGAATTAATTACAAGATTCCAACAGGTAAAAATAGTACTAAAGTCAAAATGGTTCTTTGGGTACATAGAATAACCATTTTGTAAACATATCCTAAAATATGAAGTTAATGTGACAATAAATAAATTTTTTGCAATTTTTTCAAATTCATAACCCAATTTATTGCAATAAACTTGAAATCCTTACAGGATATAGGCGCAAATGTACAGAAAACCTTATAGGACGCTAAGAGTTAAACATACAACACAATGTGACAGTGTGCATGTCATTGGCTTTTGTTGTTGCTGGGTTGCTGCTCACTGTCTCCATGGCCATTTAAACATACAACACAATGTGACAGTGTACATGTCATTGGCTTTTGTTTTGTGGGTGCTGGAAGACCTCTGTGTTATCCACCTTACTGGAGTGTGGACCATCAACAACCTTGGCACCATTGTACTTTGACTTCTGGGTTGTGGTGTTTTAAATTGGCAGTGCTGAATGAATGATTGAAATTTAACGTCTTGGCAATGCTATACATCCTATCCTATCTTATCCTATCCTATCAGAGGTCGTTGGGGCACCACAGATGATCGTTTAACCAGCGTACCACATCTTTTTCTGTCCTCTGCAACCCTCATGGCTTCATTCAGTGTCAAACCAGTCCATTCTCGAATGTTGTCCTCCCACCTCTGATACAATGGCTCTAAATATTTGAAGCTGTGCACTGTGTTGAGGGATTGACCTTGGACTTCGATGTCCATGTTCATGCCTTCGGTGTTGTTAGTCATCGTTTTGGTCTTCTCTGCACTTATTTCCATTCCATAGGCTCTGGAAGTGGTGTCAAGCCTCTGTACCAGCTGTTCAAGTTCTTGTTTCTCTGCAGCCAATCCATCAATGTCATCCTCAAAACGGTGTGAGTAGTGGTGGGTTATACCATGTGATGTGTTACAGGTGGGCTATTCCTTGTGATGTTTTACAGGTGGGCTATGCCTTGTGATGTGTTACAGGTAGGCTATGTCATGTGATGCGTTACAGGCAGGCTATGCCATGTGATGTGTTACAGGTGGGCTATGCCTTGTGATGTGTTACAGGTAGGTTATGTCATGTGATGCGTTACAGGCAGGCTATGCCATGTGATGTGTTACAGGTGGGCTATGCCATGTGATGTGTTACAGGGGCTATGCCATGTGATGTGTTACAGGTAGGCTATGCCATGTGCTTGAAGGCCACTACCCCTGTGCTGTCCACCTTGCTGCAGTGTGTGGAGCTTCACGAACTGAGCACCATCTCTTGGGTTCCTGACCTGGTCCTGGCTCTTGTCCTGCAAGGTGCACCCCTTCAAAGTCTGGCTTCCGCTGACGAGGAGACCTGTTACCATGCTGCTGTCTTTCTGTGCTGTGAAACAGGTTAGCTTGCAGGCCACATCTCCCCTTAATGACAGTATAAGCCCAGGTCTGGTCCCTCACCACTCCATTACACAGACTTTCTGTGCTGTGAAACAGGTCAGCTTGCAGGCCACATCTCCCCTTAATGACAGTATAAGCCCAGGTCTGGTCCCTCACCACTCCATTACACAGACTTTCTGTGCTGTGAAACAGGTCAGCTTGGAGGCCACATCTCCCCTTAATGACAGTATAAGCCCAGGTCTGGTCCCTCACCACTCCATTACACATGCTGTGAAACAGGTCAGCTTGGAGGCCACATCTCCCCTTAATGACAGTATAAGCCCAGGTCTGGTCCCTCACCACTCCATTACACATGCTGTGAAACAGGTTAGCTTGCAGGCCACATCTCCCCTTAATGACAGTATAAGCCCAGGTCTGGTCCCTCACCACTCCATTACACAGACTTTCTGTGCTGTGAAACAGGTCAGCTTGCAGGCCACATCTCCCCTTAATGACAGTATAAGCCCAGGTCTGGTCCCTCACCACTCCATTACACATGCTGTGAAACAGGTCAGCTTGGAGGCCACATCTCCCCTTAATGACAGTATAAGCCCAGGTCTGGTCCCTCACCACTCCATTACACATGCTGTGAAACAGGTCAGCTTGGAGGCCACATCTCCCCTTAATGACAGTATAAGCCCAGGTCTGGTCCCTCACCACTCCATTACACATGCTGTGAAACAGGTTAGCTTGCAGGCCACATCTCCCCTTAATGACAGTATAATTCCAGGTCTGGTCCCTCACCACTCCATTACACAGACTTTCTGTGCTGTGAAACAGGTCAGCTTGCAGGCCACATCTCCCCTTAATGACAGTATAAGCCCAGGTCTGGTCCCTCACCACTCCATTACACAGACTTTCTGTGCTGTGAAACAGGTCAGCTTGCAGGCCACATCTCCCCTTAATGACAGTATAAGCCCAGGTCTGGTCCCTCACCACTCCATTACACAGACTTTCTGTGCTGTGAAACAGGTCAGCTTGCAGGCCACATCTCCCCTTAATGACAGTATAAGCCCAGGTCTGGTCCCTCACCACTCCATTACACAGACTTTCTGTGCTGTGAAACAGGTCAGCTTGCAGGCCACATCTCCCCTTAATGACAGTATAAGCCCAGGTCAGGTCCCTCACCACTCCATTACACAGACTTTCTGTGCTGTGAAACAGGTCAGCTTGCAGGCCACATCTCCCCTTAATGACAGTATAAGCCCAGGTCTGGTCCCTCACCACTCCATTACACAGACTTTCTGTGCTGTGAAACAGGTCAGCTTGCAGGCCACATCTCCCCTTAATGACAGTATAAGCCCAGGTCTGGTCCCTCACCACTCCATTACACAGACTTTCTGTGCTGTGAAACAGGTCAGCTTGCAGGCCACATCTCCCCTTAATGACAGTATAAGCCCAGGTCTGGTCCCTCACCACTCCATTACACAGACTTTCTGTGCTGTGAAACAGGTCAGCTTGCAGGCCACATCTCCCCTTAATGACAGTATAAGCCCAGGTCTGGTCCCTCACCACTCCATTACACAGACTTTCTGTGCTGTGAAACAGGTCAGCTTGCAGACCACATCTCCCCTTAATGACAGTATAAGCCCAGATCTGGTCCCTCACCACTCCATTACACAGACTTTCTGTGCTGTGAAACAGGTCAGCTTGCAGACCACATCTCCCCTTAATGACAGTATAAGCCCAGGTCTGGTCCCTCACCACTCCATTACACAGACTTTCTGTGCTGTGAAACAGGTCAGCTTGCAGGCCACATCTCCCCTTAATGACAGTATAAGCCCAGGTCTGGTCCCTCACCACTCCATTACACATGCTGTGAAACAGGTCAGCTTGGAGGCCACATCTCCCCTTAATGACAGTATAAGCCCAGGTCTGGTCCCTCACCACTCCATTACACATGCTGTGAAACAGGTTAGCTTGCAGGCCACATCTCCCCTTAATGACAGTATAATTCCAGGTCTGGTCCCTCACCACTCCATTACACAGACTTTCTGTGCTGTGAAACAGGTCAGCTTGCAGGCCACATCTCCCCTTAATGACAGTATAAGCCCAGGTCTGGTCCCTCACCACTCCATTACACAGACTTTCTGTGCTGTGAAACAGGTCAGCTTGCAGGCCACATCTCCCCTTAATGACAGTATAAGCCCAGGTCTGGTCCCTCACCACTCCATTACACAGACTTTCTGTGCTGTGAAACAGGTCAGCTTGCAGGCCACATCTCCCCTTAATGACAGTATAAGCCCAGGTCTGGTCCCTCACCACTCCATTACACAGACTTTCTGTGCTGTGAAACAGGTCAGCTTGCAGGCCACATCTCCCCTTAATGACAGTATAAGCCCAGGTCAGGTCCCTCACCACTCCATTACACAGACTTTCTGTGCTGTGAAACAGGTCAGCTTGCAGGCCACATCTCCCCTTAATGACAGTATAAGCCCAGGTCTGGTCCCTCACCACTCCATTACACAGACTTTCTGTGCTGTGAAACAGGTCAGCTTGCAGGCCACATCTCCCCTTAATGACAGTATAAGCCCAGGTCTGGTCCCTCACCACTCCATTACACAGACTTTCTGTGCTGTGAAACAGGTCAGCTTGCAGGCCACATCTCCCCTTAATGACAGTATAAGCCCAGGTCTGGTCCCTCACCACTCCATTACACAGACTTTCTGTGCTGTGAAACAGGTCAGCTTGCAGGCCACATCTCCCCTTAATGACAGTATAAGCCCAGGTCTGGTCCCTCACCACTCCATTACACAGACTTTCTGTGCTGTGAAACAGGTCAGCTTGCAGACCACATCTCCCCTTAATGACAGTATAAGCCCAGATCTGGTCCCTCACCACTCCATTACACAGACTTTCTGTGCTGTGAAACAGGTCAGCTTGCTGGCCACATCTCCCCTTAATGACAGTATAAGCCCAGGTCTGGTCCCTCACCACTCCATTACACATGCTGTGAAACAGGTCAGCTTGGAGGCCACATCTCCCCTTAATGACAGTATAAGCCCAGGTCTGGTCCCTCACCACTCCATTACACAGACTTTCTGTGCTGTGAAACAGGTCAGCTTGCAGACCACATCTCCCCTTAATGACAGTATAAGCCCAGATCTGGTCCCTCACCACTCCATTACACAGACTTTCTGTGCTGTGAAACAGGTCAGCTTGCAGACCACATCTCCCCTTAATGACAGTATAAGCCCAGGTCTGGTCCCTCACCACTCCATTACACAGACTTTCTGTGCTGTGAAACAGGTCAGCTTGCAGACCACATCTCCCCTTAATGACAGTATAAGCCCAGATCTGGTCCCTCACCACTCCATTACACAGACTTTCTGTGCTGTGAAACAGGTCAGCTTGCAGACCACATCTCCCCTTAATGACAGTATAAGCCCAGGTCTGGTCCCTCACCACTCCATTACACAGACTTTCTGTGCTGTGAAACAGGTCAGCTTGCAGGCCACATCTCCCCTTAATGACAGTATAAGCCCAGGTCTGGTCCCTCACCACTCCATTACACAGACTTTCTGTGCTGTGAAACAGGTCAGCTTGCAGGCCACATCTCCCCTTAATGACAGTATAAGCCCAGGTCTGGTCCCTCACCACTCCATTACACAGACTTTCTGTGCTGTGAAACAGGTCAGCTTGCAGACCACATCTCCCCTTAATGACAGTATAAGCCCAGATCTGGTCCCTCACCACTCCATTACACAGACTTTCTGTGCTGTGAAACAGGTCAGCTTGCAGACCACATCTCCCCTTAATGACAGTATAAGCCCAGGTCTGGTCCCTCACCACTCCATTACACAGACTTTCTGTGCTGTGAAACAGGTCAGCTTGCAGGCCACATCTCCCCTTAATGACAGTATAAGCCCAGGTCTGGTCCCTCACCACTCCATTACACATGCTGTGAAACAGGTCAGCTTGGAGGCCACATCTCCCCTTAATGACAGTATAAGCCCAGGTCTGGTCCCTCACCACTCCATTACACAGACTTTCTGTGCTGTGAAACAGGTCAGCTTGCAGACCACATCTCCCCTTAATGACAGTATAAGCCCAGATCTGGTCCCTCACCACTCCATTACACAGACTTTCTGTGCTGTGAAACAGGTCAGCTTGCAGACCACATCTCCCCTTAATGACAGTATAAGCCCAGGTCTGGTCCCTCACCACTCCATTACACAGACTTTCTGTGCTGTGAAACAGGTCAGCTTGCAGACCACATCTCCCCTTAATGACAGTATAAGCCCAGGTCTGGTCCCTCACCACTCCATTACACAGACTTTCTGTGCTGTGAAACAGGTCAGCTTGCAGGCCACATCTCCCCTTAATGACAGTATAAGCCCAGATCTGGTCCCTCACCACTCCATTACACAGACTTTCTGTGCTGTGAAACAGGTCAGCTTGCAGACCACATCTCCCCTTAATGACAGTATAAGCCCAGGTCTGGTCCCTCACCACTCCATTACACAGACTTTCTGTGCTGTGAAACAGGTCAGCTTGCAGGCCACATCTCCCCTTAATGACAGTATAAGCCCAGGTCTGGTCCCTCACCACTCCATTACACAGACTTTCTGTGCTGTGAAACAGGTCAGCTTGCAGGCCACATCTCCCCTTAATGACAGTATAAGCCCAGGTCTGGTCCCTCACCACTCCATTACACAGACTTTCTGTGCTGTGAAACAGGTCAGCTTGCAGACCACATCTCCCCTTAATGACAGTATAAGCCCAGATCTGGTCCCTCACCACTCCATTACACAGACTTTCTGTGCTGTGAAACAGGTCAGCTTGCAGACCACATCTCCCCTTAATGACAGTATAAGCCCAGGTCTGGTCCCTCACCACTCCATTACACAGACTTTCTGTGCTGTGAAACAGGTCAGCTTGCAGGCCACATCTCCCCTTAATGACAGTATAAGCCCAGGTCTGGTCCCTCACCACTCCATTACACATGCTGTGAAACAGGTCAGCTTGGAGGCCACATCTCCCCTTAATGACAGTATAATCCCAGGTCTGGTCCCTCACCACTCCATTACACAGACTTTCTGTGCTGTGAAACAGGTCAGCTTGCAGACCACATCTCCCCTTAATGACAGTATAAGCCCAGATCTGGTCCCTCACCACTCCATTACACAGACTTTCTGTGCTGTGAAACAGGTCAGCTTGCAGACCACATCTCCCCTTAATGACAGTATAAGCCCAGGTCTGGTCCCTCACCACTCCATTACACAGACTTTCTGTGCTGTGAAACAGGTCAGCTTGCAGACCACATCTCCCCTTAATGACAGTATAAGCCCAGGTCTGGTCCCTCACCACTCCATTACACAGACTTTCTGTGCTGTGAAACAGGTCAGCTTGCAGGCCACATCTCCCCTTAATGACAGTATAAGCCCAGATCTGGTCCCTCACCACTCCATTACACAGACTTTCTGTGCTGTGAAACAGGTCAGCTTGCAGACCACATCTCCCCTTAATGACAGTATAAGCCCAGGTCTGGTCCCTCACCACTCCATTACACAGACTTTCTGTGCTGTGAAACAGGTCAGCTTGCAGGCCACATCTCCCCTTAATGACAGTATAAGCCCAGATCTGGTCCCTCACCACTCCCATTACACAGACTTTCTGTGCTGTGAAACAGGTCAGCTTGCAGACCACATCTCCCCTTAATGACAGTATAAGCCCAGGTCTGGTCCCTCACCACTCCATTACACAGACTTTCTGTGCTGTGAAACAGGTCAGCTTGGAGGCCACATCTCCCCTTAATGACAGTATAAGCCCAGATCTGGTCCCTCACCACTCCATTACACAGACTTTCTGTGCTGTGAAACAGGTCAGCTTGCAGGCCACATCTCCCCTTAATGACAGTATAAGCCCAGGTCTGGTCCCTCACCACTCCATTACACAGACTTTCTGTGCTGTGAAACAGGTCAGCTTGCAGGCCACATCTCCCCTTAATGACAGTATAAGCCCAGGTCTGGTCCCTCACCACTCCATTACACAGACTTTCTGTGCTGTGAAACAGGTCAGCTTGCAGGCCACATCTCCCCTTAATGACAGTATAAGCCCAGGTCTGGTCCCTCACCATCCCATCGCGCAGACTTTTGAAAGATCATGACGCTGATATCCTGCACATGCGAGTGCCGCATAGAAAAATGCAGCAGCGTAATACACAGCCAACATCCTGTTTCCCCTTGTCCTAGGTGGCACTGCTGTTGTGGCTGCCACGCTTTTACTGAGAAGGTGAATTGAAATGTTGCTGATAGGAGTGAGGAATATTGTAAAAGTTTAAAAGCCTGGTGAGCTATGTGGGCACAATGTGTAGCCTAGATCAATCCCAGCCATCAAAGCACTGAACTATCGATTGTCCGCAGACACCTGTGCAGGTGTACTTGGTCTCTCGCTATCCCTGCACATTGGGGCACGCTTGGGATTAATAGCGCCTACTGATAACCATTGCAGGCAAGCTAGGGCTGGTGAGGTACATCATGTCAGAAGAGCCCTACGCCTCCCAAGCTCCCGTGGCCATCAACCGAGAAAAACGCTCCCTCCTGCACTCCACCTGCATGAACACCGATGGTGACAGCGAGGCAGGGAGGCAACTGGTGCGCCTGCTGCTGGACAAGGGAGTCAACCCCAGCCTAATAGACCACGTAGGCAAAAAAGCGGTGGAGTATGTTAAGCCCCACAGCCTGATCAGTGAGCTCCTGCTCAACCCTGCTGGTAAGAAATACGCTGACACTTTGAGGCCAGCAGCATTCAGCTCGCAGCCTTTATACAAGCTTTTAGTCACTGCTAAATTATTATTATTATTATTATTATTATTATTATTATTATTATTATTATTATTATTATTATTTATAATATAAGGCACATTTTCTAGAAGAAGAAAAAATCTGTTGAAAGCGCTCCCTGATACAATGACACTCATGAAGCATTAGTACTACAGTATATAGAAAGAGGAAGTATTACTTTTTTTCTACACGATTATCCAGTGCTGGGGAAGGAAAACCTTTTGTACATTGGGAGGCACTGTGGTCTAATGATAGTGCTTCGGCTTGAGGATTTGAAGGGCCCGGGTTCGAGCCCTGGCCGGGCCATTGTGTTGTGTCCCTGGGAAAGACACTTTACTCCTGTTTTCCTACTAATAAATTAAAAAAAAATAATAATAATACTTTGCAACTCTACAATAATACTACTACTACTGTGCAACCTTGCAATAATAATAATAATAATAATAATAATAATAATAATAATAATAATAATAATAATAATAATGTGCAACACTGCAATAATAATACTGTGCAACCTTGCAATAATAATAATAATGTACATTCCTGCAATAATAATAATAATAATAATAATAATAATAATAATAATAATAATAATGCTGTGCAACTCTGCAATAATACTACTACAAACTGGCTACATCTGACTATGTCATTGATGGAAGAAAGCAGGTGTGACGCAGGAAGTAGGACCAGACAATTGACAGTAGTACCTACTACTATATACTGCTCAGATAGACCTTTGCCATTCCACCTGCGTTCCTGTAGAAATACTATACAAAGCTAAATAGTGGATTGAGATGCCACGCTATGGTTGCCACAGGCCCCAGCCCCAAGACAGCGGAGGAGATGAAGGAGAGAGGTAACACGGAGTTCAAGAAAGGCAATTACAGAGACGCTATAGACTACTACACGCAGGCCATCTGCAAGCTGCAGAACATACTGCCGCCTGAAGTCTTGCGCACCAAAGGTCAGTCCCTATATATATCTACTTTTGGTGTTCATACAAAGAGGAGAAAGCGAATATTTTTTTTTAAAGTATTGCCTTGCAATATGTTTGGCAGGGACCAACAAACGCTGTTTAACAGGACTTTTTTGTGTAGGTGGACACTTTATTGTCCATTTTTATCAGGAAATTCTGGGCGGCCTCCCCTGTGGAAGGTATAGTCGCAGCTTGTGGCGCGGCCAAACCCATTCTACCTATTTTTTAAATTTTATTTTATTTTGATGAGTGAGCAAAATGGAGTATCCTATCCTTATCCTATCATGTCCTGTAACTCGGAGGTCATAGAAGCACCACAGATGATCGTTTAATTAACCAGCATACTCCATCTTTCTCTGTCCTCAGCAGCCCTGATGGCTTCGCTCAGTGTCAAGCCAGTCCAATCTCGAATGTTGTCCTCCCACCTCTTTTTCGGTCTCCATCTTCTTCTATCTCCTTGCACTGTGCCTTGCAGAATGGTCTTTGCAAGGCCTGATGATCTGGTGACGTGGCCATACTATTGGAGTTTCCGTTTCTTCACCACTGGGAGCAGGTCATCGTGTTGTCCAATGGCTTGTGTGATGGTCTGTCTAACTTCGTCGTTGGTGATGTGTTGGGTATAGGAAATGCCCAGAAGTCTTCTGTAGCCCCTCATCTCCATGCTTTGTATTCTACGTTGTAGATCTGCTGTGATGGTCCATGCTTCACAAGCATATAGGAAGATGGAGATGACAAGGGAATTCAGCAGTCTTACTTTGGAATGTAGACTGATGGTCCTGTCTTTCCAAATGGGCTTCAACCTTGTCAGGGCAGCAGTTGTTTGTGCGATCCTGGAGAGGACTTCCTTTCGGGACGCATTGTCTGATACAATGGCTCCTAAATATTTGAAGCTATGCACTGTGTTGAGGGATTGGCCTTGGACTTTGATGTCCGTGTTGATGCCATTGGTGTTGTTGGTCATCATTTTGGTCTTCTCTGCACTTATTTCTATTCCATAAGCTCTGGAGGTGGTGTCAAGCCTCTGAACCAGCTGTTCAAGTTCTTGTTCCTCTCCAGCCAATCCATCAATCAGACCTGACTACCTTCCGTTTTTGGCGGAAGATTCTTTAGAATTTTAATGCTTTTTTCCGCCCTTCCGCCTCTGACAACTTTTTTCCGCTGAAGAAATCGAAAATCTTCTGCATTCCAATCTAGTCTTGAATCCGTAAGAGAGATCGTATTTTTTTTACAGAAGGGAGATAACCACTGTGCTGCACTCTTCTGTACTGAAGAACACAAAAGAAGTGTTTCTTTCTCAAACATGGCGACGAAGCGCGTGGTTCCCGTTCATGAAACGGACGACGAAGAAACCATTCACGTTGACAAAGATGAGAGTGAGACTGTAAAAAAGAAGAAGAAATATGAAATTATGAGAATTCTTCAGTGATGACTGCCTGTGTGTACAAAGAATAAAACTTACTGTTGGGTAAAAAAAATTTTTTTTTTTTAAAGTTGTGATGTTATGTTCAACTTCAAGGATCTTTGTACAAGTGCGAGAGGCATATTCAGCGACAAATTTTTCTTCTGCTTTTGTGCTGGATTCTTTCGCTTTTTCCGGAGTGTTCTTCTGTCAAGGCAAAAAGGAGATAGGCAGGTCTGCCGTCAATGTCATCCGCAAAACGAAGATTGGAGATTGCTCTACCCCCTATGCTGACTGTGCCTTCATGATCTGCAAGGGCATCTGACATGATGAGCTCTAGGCGATGTTGAAGAGTGTTGGAGAGAGTAGGCATCCTTGACACACACCGATTGTTGTTCTGAACCAGTTCCCGATGACGCTGTTATGGAGGACTGCACTGGTAGCCTAGTCATACAGGCTTTTGATGACTTCAACAGTGCTTCAGATTGTTTTCAGACATCATGGGCCCAATGACCCATGGCCATGCAAAATGATGGGTCAATTTTGAAAAAGATGGGTCATTGACAATCGAAGGTATTCGTATCGTATGTTCACCTAGTCCTTCTTGATTTTTAGGATGCGCCAGGCTGGCGCATTCACGTTGACTGTTACACGCCATTCTGATAAAATATGCGCCAATGGCGCGGGCGCACCAACAATCTGAAGCACTGCTTCAATAATCTTACGGCTGATGTTGTACACTTTCATTGTTGCCCATAGAGCTGCATGCCAGACTCGGTCAAACGCCTTCTTGAAGTCTATGAACACATGATATAGGTGTTGTTGGTGCTGTAGGTATTTTTCACAAATTATTCTGAGGTTGAAAATCTGTTCAGTGGTACTTCGCCCTGCCCTGAATCCTGCTTGTTCTTCAGCTATGATTTGTTAAGCTTGGGGTTTCAACCTGTTGAGTATTATTTTCAGGAGGACCTTGCTGGGATGGCTGATGAGGCTGATGGTCCGGTAATTTTCACACTCCTGAAGGTTACCTTTTTTGGGAAGAGTGATGACAAGCGACTGGGTCCATGGTGTAGGCCATTCCCCACTCTGCCAGATCTTGTTACAGATAATGGTGAGGGCATCAATCATCGCTTCTCCTCCTGCTTGTAGCAGTTCCGCAGGTATGTTGTCCAATCCCACTGACTTTCCTTTCTTCAGCGATTGCACTGTTGCCTCAACTTCCCGGAGAATTGGGAGGATTTCTTCTTCTTCTCTGTTCTCTGGACATGTTAGAATTGATGGGTCTCCATTTGGTGTATGGTAGTACTCTGTCCATCTGTCCAAGGCTTCTTGTTCTTCTGTAAGGCATATGCCAGACTTGCTTTGGATCGTGGAGACTTTGGGCTGTTTAACACTTGTCAGCCGCTTCACAGTCTGGTAGGCCTTCTTGCTGTTGTTCTTGTTCAGACTGTTCTCTATTTCCTGGCATTGATCTTCTATCCATTTCTCCTTTGCTGTGTGAATGCCTTTTCGGATGTCATTGTGGATTTTTCGGTAGACAGCAGCTCCCTGTGAGGTGTTCTTTTTCTTTTTTATCTCTCTTCGTTTATCACACGGATCCAAAAGTTCAGGTGTGATCCACGGCTTCTTCTTTGGTCAGTGCTTGCCAAGGATCTCAGTGGCGGCATCTGTCACAGCTGAGTGGAAGGTGGTGGTCACGGTGTTGACATCTACTTCACCAGCCCCCAAAATGAGCAGTGGTGCAAATTTCCCTCCAGTTGTGGCCTGAAATATTTCTGCCACCTCCGGGTCTTGCAGTTTGTCCAGGTCGAACTTCAGTCTAGTGCACTTTGCTGTATTTACTCTCTTCAAGTGAAGCCGGATAGACATCATCACGAGATCGTGGTCACTTCCGATGTCTGCTCCTGGAAAAGTGCGTGTCCTGCCAATGTTGATGCTTGATCTGAAGCGTTTCTTGACCGTGATGTAGTCTATCTGGTTGTGATGCTCCCCGCTGGGACTGTGCCATGTCCATCGTCTTGATTTTTTGTGGAGACCAAGCGTGTTTGCCAGTATCAGATTATTGTATCTGGCAAACTTTAAGAGTCTCAGACCCCTGTCATTTGTCTAGTTGTTGCAGTGGGGTCCACATGTGTCTGCCCAGTTGTGGTGCGCATCTTGGCCAACCTTGGCATTCCAGTCGCCTTGCACTATGACTATGTCCTTCTTCGGCATTTGGTCAAGGACCTCCTGTAGATTTTCGTTTCGCGAAGAAGAAGCGAAACTGGAGTACCTGGAGAAAAAAAAACCCAAGATGTTGCCCAAGTGGAAAGTATATAATATTCAGAGAAACATAACGCCCAGAGGGCGGGATCTATCCCACACCTGTCAGACGCCATTGGTTTCTGGCCTGTGGACAAGGTAAGTTAGTCCCGCCTTAGACCATGCAGTCACAACACTCGCTTTGTTTGCTAAGGTCACGAGGCTATCAAACACTGTTTATATATAACTGTACTTTGTGTGCTAAGGTCATGAGGCCAACAGACACTGTTTATATATAACTGTATTCTGTGTGAGGCCAACAAACACTGTTTATTTATAACTGTACTCTGTGTGCTAAGGTCATGAGGCCAAGAAACACGAACTAGCAGTGCTGTACAGTAACCGTGCTGAGTGCCATCTCAAGCTCAACAACATTGAGGAAGCCTTCAGTGACGCCAAGGAGAGTGTGGACTTTGATGGCCACTGGTACAGGGTGAGTGGTACAAATTATTCTCTGCTGGTCCTCGCTGACTGAAGCTGCTGTGCTACTGTCCCTCAGCTGTCTAGGACTGCATGTTTGCCACCACAGTGACAGTGCAACCTGTACTGGCTAGCTGTTAAATATGCATTGGGGACAGTTTTATTGCAGGTTGCCTTGTTCAGTCAAAGACTATAATAATGATAAGGATGAACACGTCAACAAATCTTTTTAACCCCAGAGAACAATGTTCACAGCACATAGTAGGCATGATGATGATACTGATGATGTGTCATTTTCCTATTAACATTCTCTGTTCTTTCAATATTACACCTACAAAGAAATGTGTCCAAGATATTGTGACTACTGCAGCCCCTCCGTTCCAAATGTCAGACTAGCTTGCTCAAGTCATTGATTTCTCCTCCTGTGCCATTGTGGCCACCAGTCAGCAGTTGTAAAGGTGATGGTGTTTCAGGGGCATGTGAGAGTGGCCAGAGCTCTGCTGAGGAAGAACAACTTCCCTCAAGCTATCAAGGCCTTCAGCAACGCTTTCAACGCGCTGGGTACTAGCGCCACAGAAACACAAAAGAAAGAAGTGTTGAAAGAACTGGTCAAAACCATCACCACACAAAAAGGTAACAGCAAATAATTTGTTTTAGTTTGTTAGTTTAGAATGTTTTTATTTAATTTTTGGTTGGGGATTCTTTCTTGTGTCCTGCTCTCCATTTCTCTTTCGCTTTTCTTTCTTATTATCAGCCTTATTATTATTATTATTATTATTATTATTATTATTATTATTATTATTATTATTGTTATTATTATTATTATTATTATTATTATTATTATTATTATTATTATTATTATTATTATTGTTGTTGGTTTTTTTAATTATTATTATTATTGTTGTTGTTGTTGTTGTTGTTGTTATTATTATTATTATTGTAACGGATGGATATTTTAGTGTGGGTGCCTGTTTACAATATCTGAGTGCATGCAAAATATATTTGACTCCTAGAACAAAATAAGCGTGCGTGCAAGACTCTCTGTTAACTACCACAAACGTACGGACTCTTCTCAACACAGGCAAACACCAACACAAAATATATGTTCCACGTTCTCAACTTTATATAAAGAAATAACAATATTTATATCAAACTTTCACTCTAATTCTTTCACACGGATATTCTAATACTGATAATCAAGTCCGATTGTCTCTCTCTCTACACTGAACTCACACCAGTTCGACAACGCCAAGTCAGAGCACTTGAGGGCCGGTAAACGCTTGACCGGGCCCAAAATTAATAATAAAAGATCACACTACCTCTTTAGATGTGGGAGGTGGGTCTATGCACAAGCTGACACTGGCTGCCAGTAACGTAGTAACAAGAGACGAACGTTGACGGGCGGAGGAGCGCTCGTTAACCTCCAGTCCACCCGAAGTCGATACCGTAGTCTTTGGTCAGGCAAAGGGGTAAGGCTGACCCTCTCCGATGTCTCTCGGGACGCCTTGACTTCGTTGTCCAAGACAACCCCGGGTCTGCGAGGATACAGTCACTCCCGCTCCCAGTAGGCCGCTACAACGATATACATATATACAAACGTCAATTCTCTGACTCTGATAATTTAATTATTCTTCTTTTGTTTCAACCTTGCTGACCTCCCATTGTTTATTCACTTTTCCACTTCCGTTTCGTATGCGTTCATCACTTTCCTTCCTCCACCACTATTATTCATATCCAGGTAATTACTTCATGAATGAAAATTACTATCAAACATGCTCATGCCTTTCATTCATATTACGTTATCTACTACTCTACAACTATCGCCCCACGTAATTAACAATATTATTACATCAATGAAAATTCAATATTCCATCTTAGTGGACAACAGCTCACCACCTTTCAATACAACAAATGCAATACAAAAATACACTTATCCAACATTTTACAATCATAAAAAACATTATAAATACCTGTAATCTTTACAGCACAAAATTATCAACTTCCAGAGAGAAAGTCCCACTGAATTCACACTTCCAAATAGACTCTCAGTGCCTTCTACCTCTTTACTTTTTATACAAGAGTTCCTTTCTCTTTTCTTTTATAATCTTTCTCCTTTTTCCTGGCCTACACACTGACACAACCACATACGACCACGTCGCCTGACATACACAGAATTTGAGTGAGTAGTGAGTAAACAACGCCTTGATTGCGGAATGTCCCTTCTCCCATTGGCTGAAGAATTTTAGCCAATCCAAAAAAACATAAATTAATTTTAATTAAAAATACCGGAAAAATCCCGTTCTCTACAATTATTATTATTGTTATTATTATTGTTAATATTATTATTATTATTATTGTTATTGTTTTTTTTTATTGTTATTATTATTATTATTATTATTATTATTATTGTTATTATTATTGTTATTATTATTGTTATTATTATTGTTATTATTATTATTATTATTATTATTATTATTATTATTATTATTATTATTATTTTGTCTGTGCCCTGCAGAACAGATGCCTCGCATCCCACACCTGGGCTACGTCAGCAGCGACCTGTGGGCCATGGTGGCCTATGACTTTTTCTGCAGCGGCATCACCATGGTCAGCTCTGACAGACAGGTGGCTGAGTTCAAAGCAGCGGTATACGCCTTCAATCTGATGGAACTGAAGCAAATGGGAAGCGGGTTGAGCCTGGTTGTGGACCTGAAGCCTCTGTTGGTGTACAACAACTGGGTATGTCAATCATACACTGCTATCACAAACATAGTCCCTCAAGCCTCTGTTGGTGTACAACTGGGTATGTCAATCACACACTGCTATCACAAACGTAGTCCCTTAAGCCTCTGTTGGTGTACAACAACTGGGTATGTCAATCACACACTGCTATCACAAACCTAATCCCTCAAACTCTAACCCTCTTTAAACATGACATCATGCACACACATATTGACATCATGAAGTAACCCTCTTTAAACATGACATCATGCACACACACATATTGACATCATGAAGTAACCCTCTTTAAACATGACATCATGCACACACATATTGACATCATGAAGTAACCCTCTTTAAACATGACATCAAGCACACACATATTGACATCATGAAGTAACCCTCTTTAACTCACTCCCTACTATTCACTGCAATCACAGTGGTCCCCTGTTCATGGCTTCTCCACCAACCACTGCCATCACAGTTTTCAATTCTTTGACGTTTGTTTTGCTTCAATTTAGTCCATATTCGTACGAAACTAAAGTTTTAGCTTTCAAATTTGTTCTATTGCCCTATGTTTGCGTGATATTTGCCAACCAAACTGGCGTCATCTACTTTGACAAAAACTAGGGTCTTTTGTACCCCCTATCTAAATCAGGTATTTTCCACTTGAAATATTTCAAACTTTGCACTATAGTGTAACCAATATGTTAGCAATAACTCCTTGTATTTTCATATTCTTTTGTGGAGTAATTTTTTAAAATGAATTTTGTACTAAATAGTACATATGACAGTAGACAGAGAAAAGCATAGAACAAAATGGCCCAATAGAGAGTGCGTACATACATCATGCACACACGCACATAGTGACTCATGAAGTAACCCTCTTTAAACACCATGCACACACGCACATAGTGACCTCATGAAGTAACCCTCTTTAAACACCATGCACACACGCACATAGTGACCTCATGAAGTAACCCTCTTTAAACACCATGCACACACGCACATAGTGACTCATGAAGTAACCCTCTTTAAACACCATGCACACACGCACATAGTGACCTCATGAAGTAACCCTCTTTAAACACCATGCACACACGCACATAGTGACCTAATGAAGTAACCCTCTTTAAACACCATGCACACACGCACATAGTGACCTCATGAAGTAACCCTCTTTAAACACCATGCACACACGCACATAGTGACCTCATGAAGTAACCCTCTTTAAACACCATGCACACACGCACATAGTGACCTCATGAAGTAACCCTCTTTAAACACCATGCACACACGCACATAGTGACCTCATGAAGTAACCCTCTTTAAACACCATGCACACACGCACATAGTGACCTCATGAAGTAACCCTCTTTAAACACCATGCACACACGCACATAGTGACTGTCACGTGGGGTTTATGGGCTCTGCACAATGGAATTATGGACCCTCACGTTTATTCGGTGGGAACTGCTAGTAAGTCACCCTATGAATTACTTTAATAAATTTATTTGTTTAGCTCGTTCTGTGTTAAGGTTGGGGTACAGAAATAGATAGAAAAATGGTAAAAGAATACTGTCACACTAGCTTTCACACGGCTATGAATCATATGTAGTCCAGCCACTTGATAACAGTTAAAATCACACATTTATTTCTTCTACTCTATACAAGATTCTCTAAGTACTAATCTAACTTAAAAAGTCTCTTTCGATGCTAATAGTTCGATCGCTGATAGTCTAGGCAGCTGTTATTTCTTCCTCGGGCACTTGCTATAATATTTCATGTAGATTTGGACTACTGTGGTCCGTTTTACAGTTTCTGAAGAGTTGGACTACTGTGGTCCTGCTATGATCAGTTTAAGTGCACTTCTGGGTGTACACTTAACTTTCTTATGGTGCGGTCGAAGTCCTTCTGTGAGGTAGCTTCTGGTCCACCTTTGTCTTTGTGTAGTTGGGTTCCCTTGCCACGCTGTGGGGTCTGACAGGGTGTCTTTCAAGGCAGCTCTTTCCGTCTTGTGCGGTAGAGTCTCCTCAACCAACTGGTCGTTTCTGTGGAGTGGGGTGCACAGGATAGCTCGGGATAGCTCGCCTGCTCGTCTGTAATATAAGAGACGAAATTCTGCACAACCCTGAATAATCGGTTTGTGCAGAGCGTCTCACTGAAAGCCAAAGTAGCCCTCAGTGATAGCTCCACATCTCTATACATAAGCGACGAACATTCTGCTACTTCCGGGTTCCACTGGAATTTCACTCTAAATTCCTATACATACATAAATATCAATCGTGGCTAACTATACACATACAGAATTAATAATAATATAAACATTCAGTGGTACAGCCACTGGTCTGCAAACATACATATAAGTTAAACAACAGTGGTTCCGTACGGGATACAACATGGCGGCGTAACCGGTCGTGTTTCGCCTCGTGGTCGGCTCTTCCACATGGTCACGCAAATTCGGATTAATAATTCACATTTATGCATAGCAAATTCTTCAAACATAATTTCAACAATAATATAAATATATCACGATGAAACAGAAGGGTGTTCATTTACCTGTTTGACAAGTTCAGGCCCGTGATGACTTGAGAGAATTCTAAGATTCGTAGTCCTGCTTCCTGGTCTATGAGTGAAGAGATTCTCTGCTAGCTAAGTAGTAGATGTTACTTCTTCCTCGTCCCACACACGACTGACCAAAGCTGTGTTAGGCTCTGACACAGTCAAAACTGCTCTACCCACTTAGCCTGCTTCTGATTGGTTAAAACGGTCCGATTCAAAGCTCTCATTGGGTAAAATGTTTACGACTCTCGCACACAGTGCTGAGTCACTAAGCTGTGTGGGGGTCTGGCTCGCTGTGTGTACTTTTATTGCTACTGTGTAATTTACTGACTCTCTACTGTTACAAAGACTACACAAGGCTAAATAGTCAACGAGCAGAGTTAATACTAGCCAATTCATGACAGGCTCCCTCAACTGAAAAAAGGCGATGACTACTGGATTCGACCTTTTTCTACTACAGAGCCTAGTTTAACACTGCACTATCCTAGGGTCCTATTTACAAACTAATTAAGTTGCTCTACCTGAGCTGCAATGCTGTGCCAGGTAGCTATGGACACTAGTGACAGGGTTTTATTGGGCGGGGACGAATTCTGGTGCTGTGGCCCTTAGTTGTGTTGGGTAGGCGACAGCTGCTGTGTCCTCCACGAGATGGCGACTGAGGTAGTCGGCTCCGTGGTTCTCTTTGCCGGGGATGTACTCGATTTGGAATGAGTACGCCTGAAGGGTGAGTGCCCATCTCATCAGGCGAGAGTTCAAAGACTTGGAGGCTGCCAGGAACGATAGTGGTTGGTGGTCCACCTGAACTGTGAAGTGGGTCCCATACAGGTAGAGTTGGAATTTCTGTATGGCCCAGACTAGTCCAAGGCATTCTTTCTCCGACGTGGCGTAGTGGGTCTCGGCGGGTCTCAATTTTCTGCTGGCGTAGGCGACAGGGAATAGCGTCTCTGCATTCTTGGGGTCGCGCTGTAGCAGTACTGCTCCGAGGCCTAAGTCGCTTGCGTCGGTGCGAAGAACGAATGGCTGAGTCAAATCGGGTAGGTGGAGTACTGGCGCCGATGTCATTCTGTCCTTGAGTGTTTGGAATGCTGTCTCGCATTCGGCTGTCCATACGACTTTGTCCGGGGAGATTTTCCGGGTTCCATTTGTCAGTGGTACGGCGATGCTGTTGTAGTTGTGGAGGAACTTCTTCCGCGATGGCGATGGCCATCCATGTGTGTGTGCTGGGGGTCGCCGGTCGGTCCGTGTATTTCTTGAGGCGATCGATGTGGTGGTATCGGGCTCTCCCGTTCACCTCTACTTGGTAGACTGTCTTGGATCTCTTGGCAGTCACCCGGTACGGTCCTCTCCAAGCGATGTCCAGCTTGTTGGTTCCACTTGGAAGTAAGAGTAGCACTTGATCGCCGACTTGCAGTTCTCTGTCCTTCGCGTGGCGGTTGTAGTACTTCGCCTGACGGGCTCTTGCCTTCTTCAGTGCTTCACCAGCTTTCTTCCACGTTGCTTTGAGGGTTTCCTGCAGGTCTGCGACGTACTTGGTGGCACCTCTTGGTGTGTCGTCTATCTTGGCTTCCGTCCAACTTCTGCGTAGGGCTTCTAGCGGTCCTGCTAGAGGTCTGCCGAATAGCAATGTTGACGGGGTGTAGCCTGTGGCTGCATGGGGCGTTTCTCTGTATGCGAACAGTGCCGCATTCACGTAGGTGTCCCACGCTTCTGGATTGTCGTCGGCGACTTTCCTGAGGATGGTGAGAAGGGTTCCATTCAGTCTTTCTACTTGTCCGTTGCTGGCGGGGTGGTATGGTGGTGTGCGAATGTGATGAACTTGTATCAACTCGAACACGTCTTGCATCAGGCGGCCGGTGAACTGAGATCCGTTGTCCGTTCTAATGCTGTCCGGGAATCCGACTCTGGTAAAGATGGCGATGAGTGCATCTGCAATCTTCTTGGTGTCTATCGCTGGCAACGGGACTGCTTCGCACCACATCGTACATGCGTCGACGAGTGTGAGTAGAAATCTGTTCCGCTTCTTGGTCATGGGCAGTGGTCCCACTATGTCTACTGAGACTTGCTGGAATGGTACGCCGACTACTACCGATGGTCCTAAGGTAACTGGTACGGTGTGATGTCGCGGGGAATATCGTTGACATTGGTGGCAAGATTTCACGTAGCGCTTGACATCCTCCGTGATTCCTGGCCAATAGTAGTGTGCGCTGATTCTCTGCACTGTGGCTCCAATTCCCATGTGTCCGCTGAGTGGCATGCTGTGGCCTAATTCTAGTACTTGGGCTCGAAGGGTGGCGGGTAGTACTAGTTGGGTGTGATCTCCATCTCCTTGACGATGTAGAACTCCCTCTTCCATGTAGAAGTCTCCCTTGTGCGGGGGTGTGTGCGCCTTGGGTAGCTTCTGGAAGCACTTCGCTATCGAGGTGTCTTCTTTCTGTGCTGTTTTGATCTCTTCGAGTCCTGGATTCGGAGCGAACTCGGGCTGGGGTGGTTGGGTTTTAGCTTGGGCCCTGGTTTGCACTGCAGCTATCTCTACAGTTTTGGGGGGCGTGCCTAAGAACACATACCTACAACCTAGCACTAGATCATACAGGGGTTTCTGTAAAACAGCTGCTTGGATTCGTCCTGTGACGTACCTACTCTCTACTTCGATCCAAGCTATTGGGCAAGTAGTCGTCGGTTTCGTCAAGTCTGCTCCTTGTAAGTCGACTGTCTTGTCTGTCAAGTCCGCGCGCGATACAAGAGATTCGCTAACTATCGCGTCGTATGATAGACCTGTGTCATACAGACAGTTCGCTTCTTTTCCGTTGACCTTGACCGTGTCTGTCACCGATGGGTGATCTCCGATAGTGTGTGGCTTGTTACCGCTGCTTTGAGTTAGAACTCTGTGCGCTGGCCGGCTTTCGCGCTCTTCCCTACGTTGTGCGGCCAACTTGAAACATTCTGCGGTGGAGTGATTGTTTCTATTGCAGAACGAACAATACCGTCTCTGTTCTGCGGGACCTCTTTTCCCGAATTCCGCGTTGGGTCCTTTATTTTGCCCAGGTCTGGGGTTATTCGGCTTATTCGCGGTGCGCTCTTCCCGGTTAGGGCTTCGTTTCTGTGCCTCTTTCCCGTTAGGCTTTAGGTCTCGCCTGAAGCTCTTGGCTTCTCCGTGTGCGGCCACGTACCTATCTGCGACCTTGACCAGATCTTCTAGTCTTTCCGCGCCCTGCTCTACTGAGAATGTTCTCAGCTCGGGGGTCATGGTTTCCCGTAGCTGTTCCCATACTAACAGTTCTGTCAGTCCATCATACGTTTTAGCCGTGGCTGACTGGCTAATCCACTTATCCAGCGTTGTGGACAACCGATCCGCGAACTGCGCATAGCTCTCTCCTTTCACTCTCCGATTGGTGCGGAACTTTTGCCGGTAGCATTCTCCTGTTAGTTCGAATCCCGTTAGGAGTGCCTCTTTTACTTTGTGATAGTCAGTCACTCTGTCAGTCGGTAGCTTACTGTAGATGTCATAAGCCTTTCCTCTAAGCCCTTGACTAAGCTTAAAAGACCAATGAGTGGGATCTAGTTTGTACTCTGTTGCTAGACGCTCAAACCTAGTCAGATAGAGATCTAGACCTTCTTCTCTCTCATTGAATGTTCCCAGTGGAAATGACATTCCTTGTACAGGGTTGGATGCTACCTCTAGCTGATCTGAGTGGGAAGGGGTTGAGGAAGAACTTGAAGCTCCTGATCCCAGTCTTCTTAGCTCTAACTCATGCTGTCTTTCTTTTTCCTTTTCTTCCCTCTCTTTTTCTTTTTCTGCCCGCTCTTTTTCTTTTTCTGCCCGCTCATACTCCCATCTCCTAACTTCTGCATCTCTCTCTGCTGCTAATGCTGCCTTCTTTTGTTCTACTTCTAACTCTGCTTTCTTTTGCTCTGCTTCTAATGCTAGTTTCTTCTGTTCTGCTTCTAATTCTAATTTCTTTTGCTCTGCTTCTAAGGCTAGTTTCTTCGCCTCCCTTTCTGCTGCTCTCTCTGCCTTAGCCTCCTGTTTCTCTACCTCTGCATTGATATACGCAATTAGGTCTGCCCCTGCTAAGTGTAAAGCTTCTCCTAGTTCCTTGAAACGCAATCTCAAGGCCACTGGGTCCGACATTGTCAAACGTGTC
This sequence comes from Oncomelania hupensis, assembly GCA_036898135.1. Taxonomy (NCBI): domain Eukaryota; kingdom Metazoa; phylum Mollusca; class Gastropoda; order Littorinimorpha; family Pomatiopsidae; genus Oncomelania; species Oncomelania hupensis. The sequence continues at coordinate 55,237,293 of CM072526.1, forward strand.
TATGAACAACCTCTGAATCACGTGGAATACCAAAACACTAGCAATATTGCAAGTCAATAACAACAATGCAAAGACAATCAAATTCGTATTCAATAATAGAATACAACAAGAGTCAAATGGCATACAACAGTTACTTAAGCAAAACCTGCAAAAGAACAATGCAACATACAGACACAAAAATATTTAAAGCAAAAAAGTTTTTAACTAAACAATAGTGCACCCAACTGATCAGTGTTATACCCTTACACTATTCTAAGTTATTCTACTTTTACTGTTATCTAATTTTATTGTACTTAGGTCCGGTTATACCCAATTCCTATTATACACAGATCCTAGCTAGGCTCGCCAATTAAAGTGTCACGTGGGGTTTATGGGCTCTGCACAATGGAATTATGGACCCTCACGTTTATTCGGTGGGAACTGCTAGTAAGTCACCCTATGAATTACTTTAATAAATTTATTTGTTTAGCTCGTTCTGTGTTAAGGTTGGGGTACAGAAATAGATAGAAAAATGGTAAAAGAATACTGTCACACTAGCTTTCACACGGCTATGAATCATATGTAGTCCAGCCACTTGATAACAGTTAAAATCACACATTTATTTCTTCTACTCTATACAAGATTCTCTAAGTACTAATCTAACTTAAAAAGTCTCTTTCGATGCTAATAGTTCGATCGCTGATAGTCTAGGCAGCTGTTATTTCTTCCTCGGGCACTTGCTATAATATTTCATGTAGATTTGGACTACTGTGGTCCGTTTTACAGTTTCTGAAGAGTTGGACTACTGTGGTCCTGCTATGATCAGTTTAAGTGCACTTCTGGGTGTACACTTAACTTTCTTATGGTGCGGTCGAAGTCCTTCTGTGAGGTAGCTTCTGGTCCACCTTTGTCTTTGTGTAGTTGGGTTCCCTTGCCACGCTGTGGGGTCTGACAGGGTGTCTTTCAAGGCAGCTCTTTCCGTCTTGTGCGGTAGAGTCTCCTCAACCAACTGGTCGTTTCTGTGGAGTGGGGTGCACAGGATAGCTCGGGATAGCTCGCCTGCTCGTCTGTAATATAAGAGACGAAATTCTGCCCAACCCTGAATAATCGGTTTGTGCAGAGCGTCTCACTGAAAGCCAAAGTAGCCCTCAGTGATAGCTCCACATCTCTATACATAAGCGACGAACATTCTGCTACTTCCGGGTTCCACTGGAATTTCACTCTAAATTCCTATACATACATAAATATCAATCGTGGCTAACTATACACATACAGAATTAATAATAATATAAACATTCAGTGGTACAGCCACTGGTCTGCAAACATACATATAAGTTAAACAACAGTGGTTCCGTACGGGATACAACATGGCGGCGTAACCGGTCGTGTTTCGCCTCGTGGTCGGCTCTTCCACATGGTCACGCAAATTCGGATTAATAATTCACATTTATGCATAGCAAATTCTTCAAACATAATTTCAACAATAATATAAATATATCACGATGAAACAGAAGGGTGTTCATTTACCTGTTTGACAAGTTCAGGCCCGTGATGACTTGAGAGAATTCTAAGATTCGTAGTCCTGCTTCCTGGTCTATGAGTGAAGAGATTCTCTGCTAGCTAAGTAGTAGATGTTACTTCTTCCTCGTCCCACACACGACTGACCAAAGCTGTGTTAGGCTCTGACACAGTCAAAACTGCTCTACCCACTTAGCCTGCTTCTGATTGGTTAAAACGGTCCGATTCAAAGCTCTCATTGGGTAAAATGTTTACGACTCTCGCACACAGTGCTGAGTCACTAAGCTGTGTGGGGGTCTGGCTCGCTGTGTGTACTTTTATTGCTACTGTGTAATTTACTGACTCTCTACTGTTACAAAGACTACACAAGGCTAAATAGTCAACGAGCAGAGTTAATACTAGCCAATTCATGACAGTGACTCATGAAGTAACCCTCTTTAAACACCATGCACACACGCACATAGTGACCTCATGAAGTAACCCTCTTTAAACACCATGCACACACGCACATAGTGACCTCATGAAGTAACCCTCTTTAAACACCATGCACACACGCACATACTGACCTCATGAAGTAACCCTCTTTAAACACCATGCACACACGCACATAGTGACCTCATGAAGTAACCCTCTTTAAACATCATGCACACACGCATATAGTGACCTCATGAAGTAACCCTCTTTAAACACCATGCACACACGCACATAGTGACCTCATGAAGTAACCCTCTTTAAACACCATGCACACATGCACATAGTGACCTCATGAAGTAACCCTCTTTAAACACCATGCACACACGCACATAGTGACCTCATGAAGTAACCCTCTTTAAACACCATGCCCACATGCACATACTGACCTCATGAAGTAACCCTCTTTAAACACCATGCACACACGCACATACTGACCTCATGAAGTAACCCTCTTTAAACACCATGCACACACGCACATACTGACCTCATGAAGTAACCCTCTTTAAACACCATGCACACACGCACATAGTGACCTCATGAAGTAACCCTCTTTAAACACCATGCACACATGCACATACTGACCTCATGAAGTAACCCTCTTTAAACATCATGCACACATGCACATACTGACCTCATGAAGTAGCCCTCTTTAAACATCATGCACACACGCACATACTGACCTCATGAAGTAGCCCTCTTTAAACATCATGCACACATGCACATACTGACCTCATGAAGTAGCCCTCTTTAAACATCATGCACACATGCCTATATTGACCTCATGAAGTAACCCTCTTTAAGCATTGTGCACATATTGACCTCATGAAGTAACCCTCTTTAAACATCATGCACACATGCCTATATTGACCTCATGACGTAAACCCTCTTTAAGCATCATGCACATATTGACCTCATGAAGTAACCATCTTTTAAACATCATGCACACATATTTTGACATCATGACATGAATATTAACCTCTTTAAACATGACATGATTCACACACACACACATACACATATATTGACATCATGACACAAATATAAACATCATGAAGTAACCCTCTTTAAACATAATATCATGCACACACACATACAGAGGTGCCAACCAGTACGGATTGACCGTATTTAATTCTGGCGAAGTGAATTAAATACGGAAATACGGTATCTTTTATAAGAATACGGAGGAGAAGTTGCCGATCGTTTATCTTTGCCAGCGGTGCTTCTGTACCGGTTTCTGGTCTCAGAATAGTACTCATGCACTCACTGAACGTCGCTGTTTGCCTGCGGTATTTTCCGACACGTTTTTGGATTCATGACTGTACCCTAATCAATTACGTGATCAAAGCCGAATCAAGCACGCACGTGGTTCTTACCCCACCGCTAGACCCGAATCAAACACGTGATCCATTTGTCCAATGAAAACACTCGTTCTTAGCCTTTCGGGGTGAAGACTATAATGGAGGGAACTCTTACAGATCTATTTTTAGTCTGACGTCAACTGGGGTTAGGGTAGAATTGGGTTAGGGTTACCCTACCCTACCCAACCCAACCCTACCCCACCCTGTCCTAGCCCTACCCTAACCCTAGTCTAAAAATAGACCTGTACGAGTTCCCTCCATAATAGTCTTCACCGCCTTTTGGAATGTTTTAAAATCGCGAAAATGGCAGGACGTGGTAGATCCGGGTGCTGGTCACTACCGCGAGCGTCACTACCGCGTGTAACACTACAGCGTGTAACACTATCGCGAGTGTAACACAACCGCGAGTAACAGTACCGCGTGTAACACTTCCGCGTGTGTAACACTATAGCGTGTGTAACACTACCGCGGGTAGCACTACCGCGGGTAGCACTACCGCGTGTAACACTTCCGCGTGTGTCTTGTATCACGAAAAAAAAAAAGAAATTGAGTGTGTGAACACGCGCTGAAATCTGTTTAGTGTTCAGGCACGAGAAGCAATATTGAGTTAGCGTTCAGGCATTTCAAAACTTTGAAGTGTGTATCATTTGCAGTCCAAACCTTGGCCATGGAGATAATACAATCTCGTTACTCCAATGACAAGAGAGAGAGAGAGAGAGAGAGAGAGAGAGAGAGAGAGAGAGAGAGAGAGAGAGAGAGAGGAGAGAGAGAGAGAGAGAGAGAGAGAGAGAGAGAGAGAGAGAGAGAGAGAGAGAGAGAGAGAGAGAGAGAGAGAGAGAGAGAGAGAGAGAGAGAGAGAGAGAGAGAGAGAGAGAGAGAGAGAGAGAGAGAGAGAGAGAGAGAGAGAGAGAGAGAGAGAGAGAGAGAGAGAGAGAGAGAGAGAGAGAGAGAGAGAGAGAGAGAATTCAATGTGTGTTGAAACAATCGTGACATTTGACACTGACACTTGAGAGAGAGAGAGAGAGAGAGAGAGAGAGAGAGAGAGAGAGAGAGAGAGAGAGAGAGAGAGAGAGAGAAGACAAAGAAAGAAATTTGTATCTTTTTATTGTTCATTTTTATTTTAAATTCATATTGCTTTTAATACAATTATGTTTTTTAAATTAAAAATCCTCGAAAATTATATGCATTTTGTATGTGCGTGCGTGCGTGCACGCTTGCATGCGCGTGTGTCATCTGTCTGTCTGTCTGTCGCATGCCAGTTATTATTTTAGAAGAATAAGAAGAAGATGTAAAAGGAAGAAGAAGAAGAAGAAGAAATAAAAGAAGAAGAAGATGATGATGAAGGAGGAAGCGAAGAAGAAGAAGAGGAGGAGGAGGAGGAGTAGGAGGATGAAAGGGAGAAGAAGAAGAAGAAGAAGAAGAACAACAACAACAACAACAACAACAACAACAACAACAACAACAACATATCTCTCTCTCTCTCTCTCTCTCTCTCTCTCTCTCGTTAGTGGAACACACGCGGAAGTGTTACACGCGGTAGTGCTACTCGCGGTAGTGTTTCACACGAGATAGTGTTACACACGCGGAAGTGTTACACACGGTACTGTTACTCGCGGTAGTGTTACACACGCGGTAGTGTTACACACGCGGTAGTGTTTCACGCGATAGTGTTACACGCGGTTGTGACGCTCGCGGTAGTGACGCACAACCGGTAGATCCAGAAAAAGAAAAGCTGCTAAATCTGATGACGAAGCTGATTCCTCCTAAAAAAAAAAAAAGCCTGCAACTAAACGACTGCAAGATTTTCTGCATTCATACACAGAAGCACATCCATACTTCATTGTGTCGAAACTGTCAACAAAGTATGCACCCTGTACTGTCTGTGGCTTCGATTTTTTTAAAATAGTTTTGACGATGTTGCCAGGCATGTTGCATCTGCTAGACACAAAGCTTACTTACTGCCCAAGATCATACTGAGGATTCTCCTGATCCCTGTGTCCCACTGTTCATGTGAAAGGGTCTTTTCTCTGGTTACCCAACCGCTTTATCAGTACAACTTATGTTAATCTGATGAATAAAAACTGATACAACAACAACTGGTTCGAAATAATAAAATGACTTTGGAGGGACTATGGGAAGTAAGACACTGAATGCCATGCTTTAGTTGAAATCAAGAAATTCAAATATTGACTGCTACAAAACAAAACTCTCTCCAACACTTCTAAAAAAGGCAACTGCTAAGTCCTTGAAACAATAGAACTGTTTTGTTGCTGACATTGCTTTTATTGGAAAGACTATCAGTATCATTCAAACAAGTGTAGTGTTCAACAAGCTAATTTTCATGGTAATTTTAAAGTAAAACAAGTGTGGTGTTCAACAAGATGATTTTCATGGTGATTTTGAAGGACTGAAAATAGCCTGCTATTTCAGAGGTAAGCCTGTTGTTATAATGTCATAGGCTGGGTTTTGCAAGAAAAAAAATACTGACAATTGGTAAAAAATACTGACAAACGGGTCCTGAAATACTGACAAGAAGATTACGGGGTTGGCACCTCTGCACATATAACATCATGAAGTAATCCTCTTTAAACATGATATCATGCACACACTCATATTAGCATCATGAAGTAACCCTCTTTAAACATGATATCATGGAAACACATATTAACATGAAGTAACCCTCTTTAAACATATCATGCACACACACGTATTAACATCATAAATAATCCTCTTTAAACATCATGTCATGCACACACATATTGACATCAAAACCTAAATATTGACATCATGAAGTAACTTTCTTTAAGCATAACAGGGCCACACATATGAATGTGCTGTTGGTTTTCAGGTTATTGAGCAGAACAGAGGGTTTGCTGCTGTCACGTCTGAGACGCGCACGATAGATCCGATCGTTTTGTTTTGCAAAGAATGCAATAACAGAGTGTATTTACTGATTTGATTTTGCGTTGTTGTTAGAAGAAGCTTTGTATAATGTTGATAATTTTCGTTGGTTGATATTATTGGAGAATTTTCTAGAATTACTTGTTTACTATTGATCGAAGCATGTAGATAAATCTAGTGGTAGCTAAGAGATTCTTCTAACCTAAATAAAGTTATATGAGTTAAGACAGTGCATAGTTCCATTGATGATTTTTATTCTCATTGGCTGTAATTGCGTCACGCTGGAATGTTCGAACTTTCTCTAGAGTATATACAGTTGTTGATGTATGCTGAATAAAGTTGGAAAACTTCATACGACGACTCCTGCCTTGTTGCTGAGTGAACGGGTTGCATGGATAAATGAGTCTGAGTTATACTTATCAAGATTCAAGCATCGGGGCTGAATCAGCAATTGATAAAACAACAACAGTTAACAGCCGCTTTAAACATCACAACATGGCCACACGTATGAATGTCTGTTGGTTGGTTTTCAGGTTATTTAGCAGAACCGAGAGTTTGCCTCTTTAAACATCATGACATGAACTCACATATTAATGTGCTGTTGTTTGGTATTCAGGTTTTTCAGCAGAACCGAGAGCTTGCCCAAACCCTGCTGTTACTGATCCTCTTTTTCATTGAGCGTGGCTCTGACCACACGAAACTATCCTGCTACCCAGGGGACACCTACCTTCATGCCGTATCTCTTCTCACTGTATTCGCAAGTATGGGCTTTGAATAAAATTATTGTGACCCTGTGACTAGACAATAGCCTTTTTTGCTGCCAGATATGCTGGCTGTAAAATTATCTTTACGATAAAATACAGAAGACAATTACGTATGTTATGTACACATCTTACCAGCATAGTGAAACCCTACAGTTGTAACTGACCAATGTAAGAAAGGAAAAGATTGGCAGATATTATACTCATGGAGCCAGTTAGAAGGGTGAAAACTTATAATTAAAGCAAATGGGAGAGTTACATTTTTAGTATCTTGTGAAAATGTTGCTTCTGTTTGGTCAAGCATGATGAAGCACAAGGACTGATTTGTACTTGGATGCAACCACTAAATAAAATGAACAAAGAATGAAAGGGCTGATACACACACTGTGTAAATGAACAAAGAATGAAAGGGCTGATACACACACTGTGTAAATGACCAAAGAATGAAAGGGCTGATACACACACTGTGTAAATGAACAAAGAATGAAAGGGCTGGTACACTGTGTAAATGGGTAGCTGGCTCTGTTTACAACCCAGCTATGGTAAGGCAACCAGGGAAAGAAGATGGGCACCACCCTCATCAAGCTAGCCCAGGAAAAAAGGGAGGCCCTTACATCACCCCTCTCCATCAACCCAAGATTAAGAAAACACCTTACCGCATCTTTTCATTAATAATATAGTTGTTGTCATTGTTATTATTGATTGTTGGTGATGTGTTGCAGAGGACCAAAAGCTGTTGGACTATCTGATGCCAATGAAAGTGAAGCCAAATCGAGAAGAAAACCTCCAAGATGATGACGGGAACACTGTCCTGCACATCTTTGCCCATTCCTACAAGTCTTTCACCCCCTATCCTATCCACCATGAAGAGAAGTATGTACACCTTTCTCCAAACAGCTCTCTCTCTCTCTTATACATATTAGTAATTATGTGAACAGTGACTTTCTTCCCCTATCCTATCCACCATGAAGAGAAGTATGTACACCTTTCTCCAAACAGCTCTCTCTCTCTTATACATATTAGTAATTATGTGAACAGTGACTTTCTTCCCCTATCCTATCCACCATGAAGAGAAGTATGTACACCTTTCTCCAAACAGCTCTCTCTCTCTCTCTTATACATATTAGTAATTATGTGAACAGTGACTTTCTTCCCCTATCCTATCCACCATGAAGAGAAGTATGTACACCTTTCTCCAAACAGCTCTCTCTCTCTCTCTTATACATATTAGTAATTATGTGAACAGTGACTTTCTTCCCCTATCCTATCCACCATGAAGAGAAGTGTGTACACCTTTCTCCAAACAGCTCTCTCTCTCTCTCTTATACATATTAGTAATTATGTGAACAGTGACTTTCTTCCCCTATCCTATCCACCATGAAGAGAAGTATGTACACCTTTCTCCAAACAGCTCTCTCTCTCTTATACATATTAGTAATTATGTGAACAGTGACTTTCTTCCCCTATCCTATCCACCATGAAGAGAAGTATGTACACCTTTCTCCAAACAGCTCTCTCTCTCTCTCTCTTATACATATTAGTAATGATGTGAACAGTGACTTTCTTCCCCTATCCTATCCACCATGAAGAGAAGTATGTACACCTTTCTCCAAACAGCTCTCTCTCTCTCTTATACATATTAGTAATTATGTGAACAGTGACTTTCTTTTCCTATCCTATCCACCATGAAGAGAAGTATGTACACCTTTCTCCAAACAGCTCTCTCTCTCTTATACATATTAGTAATTATGTGAACAGTGACTTTCTTCCCCTATCCTATCCACCATGAAGAGAAGTATGTACACCTTTCTCCAAACAGCTCTCTCTCTCTCTCTCTTATACATATTAGTAATGATGTGAACAGTGACTTTCTTCCCCTATCCTATCCACCATGAAGAGAAGTATGTACACCTTTCTCCAAACAGCTCTCTCTCTCTTATACATATTAGTAATTATGTGAACAGTGACTTTCTTCCCCTATCCTATCCACCATGAAGAGAAGTATGTACACCTTTCTCCAAACAGCTCTCTCTCTCTCTCTTATACATATTAGTAATTATGTGAACAGTGACTTTCTTCCCCTATCCTATCCACCATGAAGAGAAGTATGTACTCCTTTCTCCAAACAGCTCTCTCTCTCTCTTATACATATTAGTAATGATGTGAACAGTGACTTTCTTCCCCTATCCTATCCACCATGAAGAGAAGTATGTACTCCTTTCTCCAAACAGCTCTCTCTCTCTCTCTTATACATATTAGTAATTATGTGAACAGTGACTTTCTTCCCCTATCCTATCCACCATGAAGAGAAGTATGTACACCTTTCTCCAAACAGCTCTCTCTCTCTCTTATACATATTAGTAATTATGTGAACAGTGACTTTCTTCCCCTATCCTATCCACCATGAAGAGAAGTATGTACACCTTTCTCCAAACAGCTCTCTCTCTCTCTTATACATATTAGTAATTATGTGAACAGTGACTTTCTTCCCCTATCCTATCCACCATGAAGAGAAGTGTGTACACCTTTCTCCAAACAGCTCTCTCTCTCTTATACATATTAGTAATTATGTGAACAGTGACTTTCTTCCCCTATCCTATCCACCATGAAGAGAAGTATGTACACCTTTCTCCAAACAGCTCTCTCTCTCTTATACATATTAGTAATTATGTGAACAGTGACTTTCTTCCCCTATCCTATCCATCATGAAGAGAAGTATGTACACCTTTCTCCAAACAGCTCTCTCTCTCTCTCTCTTATACATATTAGTAATGATGTGAACAGTGACTTTCTTCCCCTATCCTATCCACCATGAAGAGAAGTATGTACACCTTTCTCCAAACAGCTCTCTCTCTCTCTCTTATACATATTAGTAATGATGTGAACAGTGACTTTCTTCCCCTATCCTATCCACCATGAAGAGAAGTATGTACACCTTTCTCCAAACAGCTCTCTCTCTCTCTCTCTTATACATATTAGTAATTATGTGAACAGTGACTTTCTTCCCCTATCCTATCCACCATGAAGAGAAGTATGTACACCTTTCTCCAAACAGCTCTCTCTCTCTCTCTTATACATATTAGTAATTATGTGAACAGTGACTTTCTTCCCCTATCCTATCCACCATGAAGAGAAGTATGTACACCTTTCTCCAAACAGCTCTCTCTCTCTCTCTTATACATATTAGTAATTATGTGAACAGTGACTTTCTTCCCCTATCCTATCCACCATGAAGAGAAGTATGTACACCTTTCTCCAAACAGCTCTCTCTCTCTCTCTTATACATATTAGTAATTATGTGAACAGTGACTTTCTTCCCCTATCCTATCCACCATGAAGAGAAGTATGTACACCTTTCTCCAAACAGCTCTCTCTCTCTTATACATATTAGTAATTATGTGAACAGTGACTTTCTTCCCCTATCCTATCCACCATGAAGAGAAGTATGTACACCTTTCTCCAAACAGCTCTCTCTCTCTCTCTTATACATATTAGTAATTATGTGAACAGTGACTTTCTTCCCCTATCCTATCCACCATGAAGAGAAGTATGTACACCTTTCTCCAAACAGCTCTCTCTCTCTCTCTCTCTCTTATACATATTAGTAATTATGTGAACAGTGACTTTCTTCCCCTATCCTATCCACCATGAAGAGAAGTATGTACACCTTTCTCCAAACAGCTCTCTCTCTCTCTCTTATACATATTAGTAATTATGTGAACAGTGACTTTCTTCCCCTATCCTATCCACCATGAAGAGAAGTATGTACACCTTTCTCCAAACAGCTCTCTCTCTCTTATACATATTAGTAATTATGTGAACAGTGACTTTCTTCCCCTATCCTATCCACCATGAAGAGAAGTATGTACACCTTTCTCCAAACAGCTCTCTCTCTCTCTCTTATACATATTAGTAATTATGTGAACAGTGACTTTCTTCCCCTATCCTATCCACCATGAAGAGAAGTATGTACACCTTTCTCCAAACAGCTCTCTCTCTCTCTCTTATACATATTAGTAATTATGTGAACAGTGACTTTCTTCCCCTATCCTATCCACCATGAAGAGAAGTATGTACACCTTTCTCCAAACAGCTCTCTCTCTCTCTCTTATACATATTAGTAATTATGTGAACAGTGACTTTCTTCCCCTATCCTATCCACCATGAAGAGAAGTATGTACACCTTTCTCCAAACAGCTCTCTCTCTCTCTCTTATACATATTAGTAATTATGTGAACAGTGACTTTCTTCCCCTATCCTATCCACCATGAAGAGAAGTATGTACACCATGGATTCTTCAGTATATGGATGCACGGCTTTTGGCGAGAAGGACCGAAGTTCTCTGCTTCCCGTCTTTTTTGGACGTGTGTGTTCCAAACTTCCGGTTGCTGAATGGCGTACATGTTTTGATAGTGATATTTTGACCCTGTTGACATGTCCGCCAAACGTCGCCCTCAGGGCAGTTGCTGCTGTTTCGCCGTAAGCTAAAAGAAATAAGTCAAAAACAACGATAGATTAAATATATACACTACTAAAATTACAAATGTATCATGAAAATGATAAGAAATGACTACAATCTACATCTCTACCTTGCCTCGTAAGTTTTGGCCTAGGGAAGCATGGTGGCCTAATGGTAGAGCTTTGGCTTACGGATCTGAAGGTCCAGGGTTTGAGCCCAGGCAAGGGCATTGTGTTTTTACTCCCATTTCCTACTCCTTCGGCTGAGAGTTTAAACCGAGGTCTAGTCTGTGTCGCATAAATTCCATCATAACGGACTTTAAAGATCCTGACGCTCATGTCCTAGACGGGTGAGTGCCGGTAACAAGAACACACCCAGCATGCACCTTGTGGAATCATACGGGGTATCCACAGTATTACGAAGAAGAAGAAGTGACAATGAGTGAATGACACGTCAATGGCGGTCTCTCCGATAGCGGCTATTTGGACAGTCGAACACATCAGGTTTCACATTTCAAAAACCGATGACGAACATTAAATCTAGTACTTACACTTTTCTTCTTTGTAAGTACATAGACATTTAGAAAGGAAAAAGTATCTACATGCCTCAACAAGGTCATCTAATTGGTCCATGGTTTGTACTTCCACACGATGCGGACATAAGACTTTCTGCAACCGGAAGTATCGAACACAAGGGCAAAACCACGTGACTTGGCTGCGAACTCCCTTAGTCATAGAAAGAAGATGTGTTTCCATGTGTTTGTACTTCCATGATGTACACCTTTCTCCAAACAGCTCTCTCTCTCTCTCTTATACATATTAGTAATTATGTGAACAGTGACTTTCTTCCCCTATCCTATCCACCATGAAGAGAAGTATGTACACCTTTCTCCAAACAGCTCTCTCTCTCTCTTATACATATTAGTAATTATGTGAACAGTGACTTTCTTCCCCTATCCTATCCACCATGAAGAGAAGTATGTACACCTTTCTCCAAACAGCTCTCTCTCTCTCTTATACATATTAGTAATTATGTGAACAGTGACTTTCTTCCCCTATCCTATCCACCATGAAGAGAAGTATGTACACCTTTCTCCAACAGCTCTCTCTCTCTCTTATACATATTAGTAATTATGTGAACAGTGACTTTCTTCCCCTATCCTATCCACCATGAAGAGAAGTATGTACACCTTTCTCCAAACAGCTCTCTCTCTCTCTTATACATATTAGTAATTATGTGAACAGTGACTTTCTTCCCCTATCCTATCCACCATGAAGAGAAGTATGTACACCTTTCTCCAAACAGCTCTCTCTCTCTCTCTTATACATATTAGTAATTATGTGAACAGTGACTTTCTTCCCCTATCCTATCCACCATGAAGAGAAGTATGTACACCTTTCTCCAAACAGCTCTCTCTCTCTCTCTTATACATATTAGTAATTATGTGAACAGTGACTTTCTTCCCCTATCCTATCCACCATGAAGAGAAGTATGTACACCTTTCTCCAAACAGCTCTCTCTCTCTCTCTTATACATATTAGTAATTATGTGAACAGTGACTTTCTTTTCCTATCCTATCCACCATGAAGAGAAGTGTGTACACCTTTCTCCAAACAGCTCTCTCTCTCTCTCTTATACATATTAGTAATGATGTGAACAGTGACTTTCTTCCCCTATCCTATCCACCATGAAGAGAAGTATGTACACCTTTCTCCAAACAGCTCTCTCTCTCACTCATCTATACATATTAGTAATTATGTGAACAGTGACTTTCTTCCCCTATCCTATCCACCATGAAGAGAAGTTGTACACCTTTCTCCAAACAGCTCTCTCTCTCTCTCTATACAAATTAGTAATCTATGTGACCAGTGACTTTCTTCCCATATCCTATCACCATGAAGAGAAGTCATGTACACCTTTCTCCAAACAAGCTCTCCTCTCTCTCTCTTATACATATTAGTAATTATGTGAACAGTGACTTTCTTCCCCTATCCTAATCCACCCATGAAGAGAAGTATGTACCTTTCTCCAAAACAGCTCTCCTCTCTCTCTCTCTCTCTCTCTCTAGACATATTAGTAATTATGTGAACAGTGACTTTCTTCCCCTATCCTATCCACCATGAAGAGAAGTATGTACACCTTTCTCCAAACAGCTCTCTCTCTCTCTCTTATACATATTAGTAATTATGTGAACAGTGACTTTCTTCCCCTATCCTATCCACCATGAAGAGAAGTATGTACACCTTTCTCCAAACAGCTCTCTCTCTCTCTTATACATATTAGTAATTATGTGAACAGTGACTTTCTTCCCCTATCCTATCCACCATGAAGAGAAGTATGTACACCTTTCTCCAAACAGCTCTCTCTCTCTCTCTTATACATATTAGTAATGATGTGAACAGTGACTTTCTTCCCCTATCCTATCCACCATGAAGAGAAGTATGTACACCTTTCTCCAAACAGCTCTCTCTCTCTTATACATATTAGTAATTATGTGAACAGTGACTTTCTTCCCTATCCTATCCACCATGAAGAGAAGTATGTACACCTTTCTCCAAACAGCTCTCTCTCTCTCTTATACATATTAGTAATTATGTGAACAGTGACTTTCTTCCCCTATCCTATCCACCATGAAGAGAAGTATGTACACCTTTCTCCAAACAGCTCTCTCTCTCTCTTATACATATTAGTAATTATGTGAACAGTGACTTTCTTCCCCTATCCTATCCACCATGAAGAGAAGTATGTACACCTTTCTCCAAACAGCTCTCTCTCTCTCTCTCTATACATATTAGTAATGATGTGAACAGTGACTTTCTTCCCCTATCCTATCCACCATGAAGAGAAGTATGTACACCTTTCTCCAAACAGCTCTCTCTCTCTTATACATATTAGTAATTATGTGAACAGTGACTTTCTTCCCCTATCCTATCCACCATGAAGAGAAGTATGTACACCTTTCTCCAAACAGCTCTCTCTCTCTCTTATACATATTAGTAATTATGTGAACAGTGACTTTCTTCCCCTATCCTATCCACCATGAAGAGAAGTATGTACACCTTTCTCCAAACAGCTCTCTCTCTCTTATACATATTAGTAATTATGTGAACAGTGACTTTCTTCCCCTATCCTATCCACCATGAAGAGAAGTATGTACACCTTTCTCCAAACAGCTCTCTCTCTCTCTTATACATATTAGTAATTATGTGAACAGTGACTTTCTTCCCCTATCCTATCCACCATGAAGAGAAGTATGTACACCTTTCTCCAAACAGCTCTCTCTCTCTCTCTTATACATATTAGTAATTATGTGAACAGTGACTTTCTTCCCCTATCCTATCCACCATGAAGAGAAGTATGTACACCTTTCTCCAAACAGCTCTCTCTCTCTTATACATATTAGTAATTATGTGAACAGTGACTTTCTTCCCCTATCCTATCCACCATGAAGAGAAGTATGTACACCTTTCTCCAAACAGCTCTCTCTCTCTCTTATACATATTAGTAATTATGTGAACAGTGACTTTCTTCCCCTATCCTATCCACCATGAAGAGAAGTATGTACACCTTTCTCCAAACAGCTCTCTCTCTCTTATACATATTAGTAATTATGTGAACAGTGACTTTCTTCCCCTATCCTATCCACCATGAAGAGAAGTATGTACACCTTTCTCCAAACAGCTCTCTCTCTCTCTTATACATATTAGTAATGATGTGAACAGTGACTTTCTTCCCCTATCCTATCCACCATGAAGAGAAGTATGTACACCTTTCTCCAAACAGCTCTCTCTCTCTTATACATATTAGTAATGATGTGAACAGTGACTTTCTTCCCTATCCTATCCACCATGAAGAGAAGTATGTACACCTTTCTCCAAACAGCTCTCTCTCTCTCTTATACATATTAGTAATTATGTGAACAGTGACTTTCTTCCCCTATCCTATCCACCATGAAGAGAAGTATGTACACCTTTCTCCAAACAGCTCTCTCTCTCTCTCTTATACATATTAGTAATTATGTGAACAGTGACTTTCTTCCCCTATCCTATCCACCATGAAGAGAAGTATGTACACCTTTCTCCAAACAGCTCTCTCTCTCTCTCTTATACATATTAGTAATTATGTGAACAGTGACTTTCTTCCCTATCCTATCCACCATGAAGAGAAGTATGTACACCTTTCTCCAAACAGCTCTCTCTCTCTCTCTTATACATATTAGTAATTATGTGAACAGTGACTTTCTTCCCTATCCTATCCACCATGAAGAGAAGTATGTACACCTTTCTCCAAACAGCTCTCTCTCTCTCTTATACATATTAGTAATTATGTGAACAGTGACTTTCTTCCCCTATCCTATCCACCATGAAGAGAAGTATGTACACCTTTCTCCAAACAGCTCTCTCTCTCTCTTATACATATTAGTAATTATGTGAACAGTGACTTTCTTCCCCTATCCTATCCACCATGAAGAGAAGTATGTACACCTTTCTCCAAACAGCTCTCTCTCTCTCTTATACATATTAGTAATTATGTGAACAGTGACTTTCTTCCCCTATCCTATCCACCATGAAGAGAAGTATGTACACCTTTTCTCCAAACAGCTCTCTCTCTCTCTCTTATACATATTAGTAATGTATGTGAACAGTGACTTTCTTCCTATCCTATCCACCATGAAGAGAAGTATGTACACCTTTCTCCAAACAGCTTCTCTCTCTCTCTTATACATATTAGTAATTATGTGAACAGTGACTTTCTTCCCTATCTATCCACCATGAAGAGAAGTATGTACACCTTTCTCCAAAACAGCTCTCTCTCTCTCTCTTATACATATTAGTAATTATGTGAACAGTGACTTTCTTCCCCTATCCTATCCACCATGAAGAGAAGTATGTACACCTTTCTCCAAACAGCTCTCTCTCTCTCTTATACATATTAGTAATTATGTGAACAGTGACTTTCTTCCCCTATCCTATCCACCATGAAGAGAAGTATGTACACCTTTCTCCAAACAGCTCTCTCTCTCTCTCTTATACATATTAGTAATTATGTGAACAGTGACTTTCTTCCCCTATCCTATCCACCATGAAGAGAAGTATGTACACCTTTCTCCAAACAGCTCTCTCTCTCTCTCTTATACATATTAGTAATTATGTGAACAGTGACTTTCTTCCCTATCCTATCCACCATGAAGAGAAGTATGTACACCTTTCTCAAACAGCTCTCTCTCTCTCTTATACATATTAGTAATTATGTGAACAGTGACTTTCTTCCCTATCCTATCCACCATGAAGAGAAGTATGTACACCTTTCTCCAAACAGCCTCTCTCTCTTCTCTTATACATATTAGTAATTATGTGAACAGTGACTTTCTTCCCTATCCTATCCACCATGAAGAGAAGTATGTACACCTTTCTCCAAACAGCTCTCTCTCTCTCTTATACATATTAGTAATTATGTGAACAGTGACTTTCTTCCCCTATCCTATCCACCATGAAGAGAAGTTGTACACCTTTCTCCAAACAGCTCTCTCTCTCTCTCTTATACATATTAGTAATTATGTGAACAGTGACTTTCTTCCCCTATCCTATCCACCATGAAGAGAAGTATGTACACCTTTCTCCAAACAGCTCTCTCTCTCTCTTATACATATTAGTAATTATGTGAACAGTGACTTTCTTCCCCTATCCTATCCACCATGAAGAGAAGTATGTACACCTTTCTCCAAACAGCTCTCTCTCTCTCTCTTATACATATTAGTAATTATGTGAACAGTGACTTTCTTCCCCTATCCTATCCACCATGAAGAGAAGTATGTACACCTTTCTCCAAACAGCTCTCTCTCTCTCTTATACATATTAGTAATTATGTGAACAGTGACTTTCTTCCCCTATCCTATCCACCATGAAGAGAAGTATGTACACCTTTCTCCAAACAGCTCTCTCTCTCTCTTATACATATTAGTAATTATGTGAACAGTGACTTTCTTCCCCTATCCTATCCACCATGAAGAGAAGTATGTACACCTTTCTCCAAACAGCTCTCTCCTCTCTCTTATACTCTATATATTAGTAATTATGTTGTGGAACAGTGACTTTCTTCCCCTATCCTATCCACCATGAAGAGAAGTATGTACACCTTTCTCCAAACAGCTCCTCTCTCTTATAAATATTAGTAAATGAGATTATGCTGAACATACTGGTACACACAGTACCCAGGTGAAAAAAAAAAAAAAAAAAAAATCCTATCCACCATGAAGAGAAGTATGTACACCTTTCTCCAAACAGCTCTCTCTCTCCTCTTTATACATATTAGTAATTATCTGAACAGTGACTTTCACCCCTATCCATCCACCATGAAAAATATGTACACCTTTCTCAACAGCTCTCTCTCTCTTATCTTTAGTAATTATGTGAACAGTGACTTTCTCTTTACCGAAGTGAAATCTTTCTCCAAACAGCTTCTCTTTCTTATACATATTGTTTATGTGAAAAGTGACTTTCTCTTTATACAGTTGGAGTGCAGGGGGTTTCAGTATAAATAGTATCCCCACTTTCTGGAAATTTAGTGCTTTAAATTCCCACTGTCGCTGTCTTCCTCATTTGCTCTTTCCCATTCCTGCTCTGTCCTATCACTCTGCTATACTATCTTCTTCTTCGCTAGATCAATGACCTACCTTTTTTCTTGAAAACTCTTCCTGGACAAGACTCCTTGTTTGTGTATGAGGTCTGTTGGATCTGCTTGGGAGTATTGGACGCTTTCTGCCGGGTGGTCACTAGGCTTCTATGATGTTATTATTTAGCAATATAGGCATTTTATATGTATGTGTTTTGTTGATAATTTATAAGGATGTTTGTATTCTATTTTGTTTTTGTAACCGGGGGTTCGATTAGTTGGGGTAAAGCCTCAGCCGTCCCCTGCGTGGGATGTCTTTATTGTAAAGTGACTGGCCGGTGGAGGGCATTCAGTTTTCCCACTAGGGTTGTTTCAGCAGATCTTTTATGCGGATCGGGGGTTGTCCGGTCCTGATTTGGCTCGGAAGAGTCCGCTGGACCTAAAGCAACAATCAATCAATCAATCTTCAAGCCGAACCTAAAATCTTATCTGTTCTCGTCTTCCTTTGATTATTAACCATCTTCCACAACAATGGTCTGTTCCATATGGCCTCTTCCAACCCACATTTGCCAGTGTGAAGATTTTTTTTGTGGTTTTTGTTTGTTCTGATTTTCTTGTTTGGTGTGTGAATACCTGAGAATTGTGCTTTGAAAGGATTTTTAATAGGAAAACTGTTATATAAATGTCATTATTTTTATTAGCAGTAGTAGTAGGATTACATACAAACCACACAATCATACACACACCCCACACATACACACCATACACACGCCACACACACACACCACACACATACCACACACACACACAACACACCAAACACACACACATACCACAAACACACGCACAGAGGAGAAGAGAGAGATTGACCACATTTCACAACAACAAAAATATAAAATCAGGAAGGAAAGAATTGACCTATTAGAAAAAACGTGTATTCTATGTACGCAACACCCACCCCCACTCACACCCCAAAACATTTCCAAAATTTTGCAGATCTGTGCATGATGAGTCCTAATTAGTTCAAATGATATAGAAAAATATTGTCCGTGCGTTTGTCTGTCTGTCCACCATCTGCTGTCCGCCCTCTGTCTGTGCACAAACTTTAAAGTGACTAAGTACTCAGCCTACAACTATCACAGCCAAACTTGGTAAGATGGTGTATACCAATGAGACCTCGAAAATGATCAGTGAATTAATGACTTCATTTCCAGTTCACAGGGTTATCAAATGTTAGTCAAAAAATAGAAAACAAAAGCACAAACACTGATAGGCGAACACAGAGGACAGTGGACAATGTATTTGAGCTCAGTTGTCTGGGTGTTAGATGATGCAACTAAAGGCTGCAAGTGGGTGCCTCAGGCGGCGTGAGTTAGATCCTGTATCAGCCATTGGCCAGTGCCTTGAGCAGCTGTTGAGGTAGATCCTGTATCAGCCATTGGCCAGTGCCTTGAACAGCTATTGAGGTAGATCTTGTATCAGCCATTGGCCAGTGCCTTGAGCAGCTATTGAGGTAGATCCTGTATCAGCCATTGGCCAGTGCCTTGAACAGTTTTTGAGGTAGATCCTGTATCAGCCATTGGCCAGTGCCTTGAACAGCTGTTGAGGTAGATCCTGTATCGGCCATTGGCCAG
Organism: Oncomelania hupensis; assembly: GCA_036898135.1. NCBI lineage: Eukaryota > Metazoa > Mollusca > Gastropoda > Littorinimorpha > Pomatiopsidae > Oncomelania > Oncomelania hupensis. Next base: position 55,256,989 of record CM072526.1, read on the forward strand.
TGCCTTGAGCAGCTATTGAGGTAGATCCTGTATCAGCCATTGGCCAGTGCCTTGAACAGTTTTTGAGGTAGATCCTGTATCAGCCATTGGCCAGTGCCTTGAACAGCTGTTGAGGTAGATCCTGTATCAGCCATTGGCCAGTGCCTTGAACAGTTTTTGAGGTAGATCCTGTATCAGCCATTGGCCAGTGCCTTGAACAGTTTTTGAGGTAGATCCTGTATCAGCCATTGGCCAGTGCCTTGAACAGCTGTTGAGGTAGATCCTGTATCGGCCATTGGCCAGTGCCTTGAACAGCTATTGAGGTAGATCCTGTATCAGCCATTGGCCAGTGCCTTGAACAGCTGTTGAGTTAGATCCTGTATCAGCCATTGGCCAGTGCCTTGAACAGCTATTGAGTTAGATCCTGTATCAGCCATTGCCCAGTGCCTTAAGCAGCTGTTGAGGTGGATATGCGCTATATAATAATCATGAAATAAATGAATAGGACATTGTTTGTTCAACAGACTGCACATGCTGAAGCTGCTGATAGGGTGGGATGTCAACCCCTTGGTCCACAACAAGGAAGGCAAAAGGGCGTTGGATTGTGTGGACAGACAAGTACACAGAGATATCCACGATTTCCTGGAGAGGGTCATCTAAGAGAGGTCAGCGTTTGTCTTTGTTCATGCTCTGTCCAATCTTCCTATCCTATCCTAGTAGATGTATAGCTGTACCCTAACAAGATCCATTACAAAACGATGGTGCGTGATAAAGTTGGCCTTTGAATCAAAAGTGATGAGGTTGCCCATTTTTGTGTTTTTGCAGCCCCCACTCCCTACATCCCTCACAACAGGCCCTCCACCTCCTCCTCTTCTCCATCGCCTGCTGCCAAGCCACCGCCATCAGTAACCAAACCACCGCCATCAGTAACCAAACCACTGCCATCAGTAACCAAGCCATCGCCATCACTAACCAAACCACCGCCATCAGTAACCAAACCACCGCCACCCACTGCCCAGCCTGCCCAACCCACACCAGGCAGCAAGGGAATGACCGGCGGGGCACCAAACTCCAGCCAGCAACCTTCTGGGCGTAACAGCAGCCACAAAGCAGAGGTCCGGCAACCACAGTGCAACCTGTGTGTCAGCATGATCAGCGAGGCCAGAGAGTTCTTTGCCAAGGACGAGAAATCCAAGGTGAGAACAATAACAATGAAAGGTTTCCATGCCACCCCACAAATGATGATATTTAAAATACACTACAACAGTGTTACACTATAATTATATATAGAGAGAACTTCAAATGTTCAAGTTATTACCCAATATACCAACAACCATCAACAACAGGGGTTGCCTAATCCCCTCAGCCGAATAAAACGTAAAAACTGTTTGTTAAATGGGGAGCAGGTGTGGTTGTAATCTTTTGGACAAATCGCTGTTTTATGTCAGTTGCAGATCCATTTATACAGTAAGGCACCCATAGGAGATTTTTACATAAACTCACTAGAGTATGTGAAATTAGCTGTCTATACATTTCCAGCCATCAGCATTATTATTATTATTATTATTATTATTATTATTATTATTATTATTATTATTATTATTATTATTATTATTATTATTATTATTATTATTATTACAGATGGCCTACTCCAAACTGGTGAATGTGCTGGGCTACATACATCAGAAAGATGACCGCCATGACAAGTTTGTCACGGAGGCTCTCAACCTCATCGTTGAAGAGCTGGGCAAATCCTTGACTCCAGGTTAGTGGGTGTTCTTTTTCTCTGCAGTAAAAATCTTGGAATGTAGTCGAGCTTCTTTAACAACAAAATCCAGCAAAAAAAAAAAGGATTGTTTTAATGAGCACGTGTGTGTAGCAGAGCCCAAAGTCGCATGTAAACATTTTGTGTGTGTGTGTGTGTGGTGGTATATTGTTATATTGTAGCATTGATTAAATGATTTTTTAACATCCATAGAATTGTATGCACAAGTGCGTTAATATGGAATTATGATTGGATTTGTTTTGTATTTGTCCTGTCATTTCAAGGTGTGCACAAATGTATCCGTAGTTTTAGCGGTAAGTGGTACTTATAAAATTAATTCACTGGTTCACTGAGCTAACATGGTATAAATATACACTCATTGTCCAATCTAGCTTAAACATTGTTTTTGAGAATGTGTTTTGATATTTGTAAGTAAAAGAGAGGGAGAATGAAAGTGAGCAAAAGTGTGAGAAGTGAGCAAGAATATAATTAGAGGAGAGAGAGGGAGAGCAAGAGAGAGAGAGAGAGAGAGAGAGAGAGAGAGAGAGAGAGAGAGAGAGAGAGAGAGAGAATCAAAAGCTGACACAAAATGATACGATACAGCAACAGCAACATACCATTACAGCTTACCAGTCTATGCTCTGTTGCCTGCTGTGCTCCTTTTAGCAATATCCAAAATAACTGTTATTTCAACACTATTTATGTCAGTGTTGTGAATTACTGCTAAATTGCAATAAATGCATTCTTTCTGGCTTCACTGCCTAGTCCAAAGTCCAAACTTTTCCACAAGTTCAAACACAAAACTAATATGTTCCCTATCTTCTAGCTGCAGTTACATGTACCCAAGCTTGGTGACAAGCCATTGTCTGGTATGTCCCCATAGATGGGTGATATAGACATTCTTTCAAAATAAGACTCATTTGCTGTTTGTGATTTTGAAAATTGTCCTTGAAGGAAGTATGTAATATAACCACTGTAGCGTAACAGGTCTGCAGGTCTTGTATTATACACTTTGTTTTGCCTTGGATCATGGATTTCAGTGGGCTTGATGGTGTGTGGATGGGTTGTGTGTTGTCCTGTTGATGTGACTGGTTGCTGGCGCCTGTGGTGGACAGTGTGGTAGGATGGAGAGAAAGGGGCAAGCGCGTTGGCTGTGTGAGTTGGCGTGTGTTGCAGTGATTTAGAGGTAGTCTGTGTGTTACAGATGGCATTTAAAGTTTTAATGTCGTGCATAGAGCTATATTGTATGTGTTACAGATGGCATTTTAAGTTTAAGTGTCATGCATAGAACTATATGGTATGTGTGTATGATAATGGTTGCATGTAAGTAGATCTTACTTTATTACTTTTTAGTCCTTATTTATGTTGTTGCATGCATGGACGGTGTACCAAAGGCAAATTTGTGGTTTGTATGGGACAATAAAGTTGTGTTGTATTGTATTGTAGTGGGTTGTGTGGGCATCAGACAGTGCGTCCAATGGCTGCAGATGGCGCCTCAGGCCACTTAAGTGAGATCTGTTATCTGCCAGCGCCTTGCTCAGCTCTTGAGCTGGAAAAAACACTTCATAAGCCATTAACCCCTTACCTGCCGTAATAAAAAAGCGCACCTGTACTCCTGTATGCCGGAGCAAAAATTTGACTTTTGAGGGTGTGTTCACTCAAACGTGAATAATTCAGGCATTTGAAGAGATATCTCTTAGATATTTGGCAAGTTTTTTTTGTAACATCCCTGGCTTCAATTTCAAGTAAAAATAGTTTCATTTGACAAGACATAAATTTTTAAAGTAATTATTTATTCTTGTTTTTTTCCGTGGTCAAGCATTTTTGGAACATAAAAACACACATCAACACAAAAAATGCAGGACAGAACACCACAAAAAACTGGTGTAACAAAAAGACAAACATCAAGCACTCATTAAACTACTTGGAAATCAACTTCACTGCTATATCATCCACAGAAATAAGGGGTACCTGTCTATGGTAAGGCAAGTCCGAATCACACGTCATACTCCACAGCTGTAGAGACTCAGCCAGTAACAAAGTCACAACCCACAGAGCAGCCAAAGTCCACACACTACTTCCAGTATATGAATTTTGTGTGATAAGGTCTTCATCATCACTTTCTTGCACTTCAAGTGCTGAATATCCTCTGAAAACAGACCTCGTAGTACCCCCTCATCATCCACCGTCCGCCATTTTGGCTTCATGACTGAACTCTGAGAAGTACTGAAATTTCAAAACTTGTGCAAATTTCGTTTTTTGCAATTTATAACGGTCAAAGGGAAAGAACCGTTGGTTGGAGATTTCTAGCTGCTCTGCCAACAGTTACTGCTGTTACCTCCCTTCTTTGGTGACTACAGAATGCCGATGAATAATACACGTACGGCGATCATTTTTGGGCACACAGGAAGCAGAAAATCACGCCATACGATGTACGGCGGTGGGCAGTTAAGGGGTTAAATAAATAAATAAACAATGAAAACTCATTGCAGGGTTTATAAGTAAGTGTATGAGCTTAGCACTAAAATTTCCAACCCATTTCAGTGTGTGTGTATGTGATTGTCAGTATATGAGGGCAAGCATTATTGCTACCACTGAAATGTTCAGTGTTATGTATGTGATTGTCAGTATATGATGCCTCAGTGTTAGACTAGTGTTATTATTGTAACACCGTTGTAAAAAGACTCTCCTTATAATTGCATGAGGACAATAAAAGTCCTTCTTTCTTGCTTTCATTTTAAATGAGCCTATGACAAAAATGTCTCCTGTACAAGATTTTGTAAGTGGTATCATTGACTTGTGGCTTTCAGATGTGCCTGATGTGCTGCTGAAAGTGTCCCAGGGCCATCTGCACAAGATCCTGGAGAAGTTGGCCTCGCAGAACAAGTGGCGCCAGATGGAGGTGGTGGTCAACAAAGCTAAAGCCAACGATGTTCCTCGGGGGTCTTTCGCTCACAACATGTCTGTCTTAGCGCTGGTTAGAGACAAGGCCTTGTGTGGTGCTGAGACTCAGAGGCTACAAGTAATGGTTCTTTTCTTCTTTCTTTAACATTTGTAGTATGATCATCAACATCATCATCATCATTGTCATAACATCATCATCCTCATCATCATCCTCATTATCATGTTTGCTCTTTTGCTGCCAGGAAGTTTGATGACAGTGATGATACTTGCAATAACAAGAAAATGTTGAAAAACTTACTGGTACTTTGCATTCAAAATCATGATGGGTTGTTGATAACGGTGACACAGACAGCTGAGATAATGCAGCAGTCTGGACAGTGATGATTTCTGTGTGGAACATAGTGATTATGATGATGGTAGTTTTTATATTGTTCAAGCGGTTGGTGTGCTTCTATGCATAGCGAACAGTGAGGATGATAAATCAGTGGTAGTGTTGATGACTTTGATGAAACAACTATTGTCAGATACTAAAGCTGCTGATGCAACACGGAGCACAACTGCGAGATCAGCAGAAGAGAGACTGCATGATAGCCGCCATAGAACACGGAGAATTCCGCATTGTGGAACAGCTTGTGGATATGGGAGTATCTCCTCAACACATCTCCCTGGAGAAAGGCGACACGCCCTTGCACGCTGCTCTTACCATCGCCCTGGATAAGGACAAAGGTGAGTGGGGACAGACAAATGGGATTGAAGTTGGCCCTGAGAAAAGGGAGATAACCTAATGCTTTTTCCCCTTACAACTGGAAAGGCTCAGGGCAAATCTATACCCATTACTCACTATTTAGTTCATCTTGTTCTGTTTTACTTCATTATATTTTATTTGTTGTACATTGTGCTGTTGGATGTGATGGACATTGTGATGAAGTGTTGTAGCATAGGTCTCTTTATTTGGAGCAGGTCACACTTCTGTTACAAGTAAAGGCAATGTCTATATTGTTGCCAGACAATGAAGTTGTATTGTTTTGTATTGTATTGTAGTTATATTGTATTTATATTATTGTATTATATGTGTTTATATTGTATTTATGTTGTATTTATATTGTATTGCATTCATATTGGACTGTATTGAATGTATTTATATTGTATTGTATGTGTTTATATTGTATTTCTATGGTATATTGCGTGTGTTTGTGTTTTCAGGCAACAACTTCAGTCTGCTGGAGAAGCTGCTGACCATGTGTGAAGCAGGGCCGGAAAAGTTCCCTGTCCTTGACCTTGCCAAGACAGATCAGCACAACAACACCCTTCTGCATCTGGCCTCGCGTAGCAACTACAGCAAGCACTCACACAAGTACGCTGTAGTAAAAACAGTATGACTATAACAAGCACTCACACAAGTACACTGTAGTGTAGACAGTATAACAATACAATGGGTGCTGAAAGCCAGAGTTTAGCTATGACAACCAGACTTGTCAGTAAAAATGAACCAAATACCACTAGCTGTTGACAAATGGAGGGCTGAGGTGTCCTTTCTTTACCTCACATTCAAACTGTATTGTTTCACTGTGTAAAGTGGTGGCTTCCATCATCACATGGACAACTTACCTCACATTCAAACTGTATTGTTTCACTGTGTAGAGTGGTGGCTTCCATCATCACATGGACAACTTACCTCACATTCAAACTGTATTGTTTCACTGTGTAGAGTGGTGGCTTCCATCATCACTGGGACAACTTACCTCACATTCAAACTGTATTGTTTCACTGTGTAGAGTGGTGGCTTCCATCATCACTGGGACAACTTACCTCACATTCAAACTGTATTGTTTCACTGTGTAGAGTGGTGGCTTCCATCATCACTGGGACAACTTACCTCACATTCAAACTGTATTGTTTCACTGTGTAGAGTGGTGGCTTCCATCATCACTGGGACAACTTACCTCACATTCAAACTGTATTGTTTCACTGTGTAGAGTGGTGGCTTCCATCATCACTGGGACAACTTACCTCACATTCAAACTGTATTGTTTCACTGTGTAGAGTGGTGGCTGTCACTGTGCCCCCTCCCCCCTTCCTCCTCCCCTCTCCGCCCTCTGGGGTAACCTTTTTTACAAAGATGTGACACTTCAAGGTCATTCTTCACATACCTTTGGATGCATCCAATGTAACTTTAACACACAAAATTTGCTTTCCACCTTCTATAAACAGCCATCTCTTTAGATTGGCTGAGCTTTGAGCTTCACTGAGGAAAAACACATGTATAGCATCCTGTAGTACGATTATTATTATTATTTTATTTAAAAAAAAAAATTATTATTATTTGTAGTGGCGTTATTATTACTATTATTATTATTACTATTATTATTACTACTACTATTATTATTATTATTTGTTTGCTATTATTATTATTATTAAGATTATGAGTATTGTTACCACTATTATTACTATTAATTATTATTATTGTTAGGGCGGTGGAATTGCTGGTGTCCAAAGACATCCCTCTTGACGTCAAGAACAGTGAGGGGAAGATGGCCATTGACTACCTCAAGGCTCACGACCGTCGTACGCAGTACCTGAAAGTGGCGGGCAAGCAGACCAGCGCAGCGGTGGCCAAGAAGAAAGCAGATCACAGCGGGCAGGGCGACACAGCAAGTCCCACCATGGAGGATGGAAGGTTGGGTGATGGAGGGGATAATGAGGAAAAGGTTAGTTTGTTTTTTTACTTTATTATGTAGCCGTGTTGGCTACTGGAATTTCTTACCCTACAATACGTACGCTTTACTCTGTCTCTGTTAGGTTTAAGCTATCTATGTGCTATTACTTGAAATAAACTTTTTAGATCCCTTAAAGAACATCACTGTTAGACTTAGCAGTAAATTCTCTATCAGAATATATAAACCCTATTTTGAATTTATGTAGCAGCTTTGAAGAGGAGCGCGATGTTAACATGGACTTCATATCACCCATATTTCAGTTTGTTCCCATCTTGTTAAACATTAAACAAATGCAGGTAACAGTCCAAGTAACAGCAGGACTGACATAAAAGTTTAGACAGATGATTTAATTTTCAGGTAGATCTCTTTAAACCCTTGATATAAAATGTCAACATCTTTCACTGTAATATTTCCTATCAGGACAACTTGAGCTTGCCTTTCCTGTTTTATTGTCTTAGCTCATTCAAAACCAAACAAAAAGAAGGATTTTGAAGTGAAATTGAGGAAAACAAATTGATGCAACATTTCATTGCTGTAGGAAAGGGCAGAATTGGAGAAGACCACTGTGGACACCAGAGGACTGAAGACCAAAGACGCTGTCACTTTGCTGACTGGACTGGTCCACAGCCTCAGTGACCTCACACCCGCCGAGGCCAAACTGGCCAAGATATCGAAGGGTGAGCAGTTTTATTGTGTGAATAATAACGCCGCTTTAACAGCGTGAGAGGAGTAAAGAGTCAGGCCTGCTAATTACGTTTAGCTTTGGACCTAGTGTTGACAAACCTACTTCAGCCTGCTAATTATGTTTTGCTTTGGACCTAGTGTTGACAAACCTACTTCAGCCTGCTAATTAAGTTTAGCTTTGGACCTAGTGTTGACAAACCTACTTCAGCCTGCTAATTACTTTTAGCTTTGGACCTAGTGTTGACAAACCTACTTCAGCCTGCTAATTACGTTTAGCTTTGGACCTAGTGTTGACAAACCTACTTCAGCCTGCTAATTACGTTTAGCTTTGGACCTAGTGTTGACAAACCTACTTCAGCCTGCTAATTACTTTTAGCTTCGGACCTAGTGTTGACAAACCTACTTCAGCCTGCTAATTACGTTTAGCTTTGGACCTAGTGTTGACAAACCTACTTCAGCCTGCTAATTACTTTTAGCTTTGGACCTAGTGTTCACCAACCTATTTCAGCCCATACCATCCATCGGCTATTCTGCATGTTTGGCGTTGTTATTATTATTTGTTTTCAGTTTGAGATTGGACAGGCGTACATTACAGCCTACTCTTAAAAACCGCAGTACAGGTTCAGGCAGGTTGTCAGGAGTAGCAAGTCTCTGCAGAAGACACACTAGCATAGAATGTCACTAAAACTTGATATGTCAATAATAATAATATTAACACAGGATGCCATCACACGCTTTCTCTTCAATCAAATTCATTTAGACGGACTGCATCCAGTACTGTTAATGAAGGGAGGGAGGAAACTGCAGTTCCCAGAGAAAACGCTGGCTGACCTCAAAGGTCAGGTACATAATTAAACGCGTGACCTTTGGCCTAGGAAACCAGTACCCTACCACTGTGCTACCAGCCCTCCGCATAAGAGTTGATTGCCAACCTTCTGTGGTACTCAATGTGTTGTCAGTTGTTCATGTTCATTAGTCAGTAAAAGTCAGTCATAATGGTTGATTGCCAACCTTCTGTGGCCTCCAACGTGTTATCAGTTCATGTTCTTTGGTGAGTAAAATTCCGTCATAATAGTTGATTGTCAATCTTCTGTGGCCCCGCAAGGTGTTATCAGTTGTTCATGTTCAGTAAAAGTCAGACATTGATCTTTACTCTGTGGATGTAGGCAAGTGGCTGGAGATGGACAATGAGTCATTGATCTTTACTTTTGGAATTGACTGTTGTAGGCAAGTGGCTGGAAATGGACAATGAGTCATTGATCTTTACTTTTGGAATTGACTGTTGTAGGCAAGTGGCTGGAGATGGACAATGAGTCATTGATCTTTACTTTTGGAATTGACTGTTGTAGGCAAGTGGCTGGAGATGGACAATGAGTCATTGATCTTTACTTCTGGAATTGACTGTTGTAGGCAAGTGGCTGGAGATGGACAATGGGTCATTGATCTTTACTTTTGGAATTGACTGTTGTAGGCAAGTGGCTGGAGATGGACAATGAGTCATTGATCTTTACTTTTGGAATTGACTGTTGTAGGCAAGTGGCTGGAGATGAACAATGAGTCATTGATCTTTACTTTTGGAATTGACTGTTGTAGGCAAGTGGCTGGAGATGGAAAAGGCACCAGAAATGGAGAGAGAGAGTGTGGTGTACAGTGAGGATGAAGAAGAAGAATTGAAGAACCCCCATGAATCCCTCAAGCCCAGTCCTGAGGGTGATGCCCACTCTGCCTTGCCACAAGACGAGGAAGACGCAGAGGAGGAGGAGGAGGATGTGGAGGAAGAGGAGGAGGAGAAAGTAAGGACAGAGGAGGATTTGTACCTTTGTCTTTGTAGTGTTAGCCTGCATGCCCATTGTCTCAACACATAAATCATCATCATCATCATCATCATCATCATCATTGTAGTTGTCATCATCATCATCATCCTCATCCTCATTTTTATTGACTCGCATGCATAGCTATGTTACTGTACTCAACCCCCCCAAATTATTCCCAGATTTTTGCAAATCTGTGCAAGATGAGTCCTATATAGTCCAATAATCAGAGGTGCCAACCAGTACGGATTGACCGTATTTAATTCCGGCGAAGTGAATTAAATACGGAAATATGGTAGCTTTTTTAAAAATACGGTGGAGAAGTTGCCAATCGTTTTATCTTTGCCAGCGGTGCTTCTGTACCGGTGTCTGGTCTCATAATAGTACTGCTGCACTCACCGAACGTCGCTGTGTTCAACAAGCTGATTTTCATGGTGATTTTAGAGTAAAACAAGTGTGGTGTTCAACAAGCTGATTTTCATGGTGATTTTAGAGGACTGAAAATAGCCTGCTGTTTCAGAGGGAAGCCTGTCGTTACTTTATAATGTCATAGGCTCGGTTTTGCAAGAAAAAAAATACTGACAAGTGTTAAAAAAATACTGACAAACGGGTCTGGAAATACTGACAAGAAGATTAGGGGGTTGGTACCTCTGAATAATGATTTTTTTTTTTTTAAGTCTGTCCGTCTGTGTCTGCCATTTGCCATCTGTCTGTGTGATACTTGCAAGTGGATTAATATCTCAGAACCTATTTCATCTATCATCATCAAACTTGGTAAAATGGTATATGCCCATGAGACGTCATAAATAATCAGTGAATGAATGACTTCACTTCAAGGTCAAGGTCAAAGGGTCAACAAATGTTAGTAAAAAAATAACAATTTTTCACAAAATTTCACTTTTTTTCTAGGTTATTAATACAGTGGAACCTCTCACAACGACCCCCCTCTATAACGACTCCCCCGCTACAACGACCCATTTTATTTTAACCGATGTATTTCCTTATATTGCTGTCATCAGTATAGCGACTCCCTCGCTATAACGTCTAACGACCGATCTTTGCAGACCGTATAGCGACTTTCTCGGCATGACTGCACAATAAAAACTGTCTACGATCTTGTTCAGCACAGTCAGACAGGTACCTATATGTGACACGCCAGCCGATAAAATAATCTTCTATAAGTTTGACGTCATCTTGTAACGTCACATTCTAGATTCTACTCGTTTGGGGTTTGCATTTCACTTTATTCACATCACGAGCGCGGCACTGAGAAGAAGCAAAGAAAGCGTGATGGGATGATGGAGTCTACAAAGAAAAGAAAATTTTTATCTCTGGAAGATCGAGTTAATGTTGTAAACAGACACAAAAAGGAGAGACTGCCATTGCGATCGCAAAGAGTCTTAAAGTTGGAAAAACACAAATTCAAGGAATTATCCGAGACAAAGATGACATTCTTAAAAGGTGGGAAAGTGGTTATAATGCCGATCGTACGCGATCAAAACGGAGGAAGACAACATACTCGGAAGTAAATGAGAAAGTTTGGGATTGGTTTCTGGATGCTAGAAGAAAGAATATTCTGATCACTGGCAAATTGATTCAAGAAAAGGCCATTATGCTCTCTGTAAAGACCCTCTCTATAAAGACCCCTCTCTATAAAGACCGATTTTTGTCAACATTTTCAAGGTCGTTGTAGAGAGGTTCCACTGTATTGAACTGATGCATGATAGATATCATTTAGACACACATATTATACAAATTTGGTCATCCTCACTCTAAGAAGGTCACAGGACCTGTCCAAGTAGGTTAGTATATGTACTTTGAAATTATGTTAACCATAAACTATGAGAGATATAAAGCCCAAGTTTGTTGTATTTAAAGATGATAGATCGATCTTTCATAAATGTTACGTCTTGGTTGATCTTGAAGGTCAGGGTCATTTTAGGCCTTGCAAAAACATACAAAAAATAGGTCATCATACAGTGGAGTGGCTGTTTGTTTAACCCATATGTAGAAACATTGTGCCCTGTGGTTTCGGGCACGGAATAGAATAGAATATACCTAACGTTTCCCGGAGTGTCGTAATAGGCAACTAACAGGGGTAATGTCAGCATGCCATCACTGGGCGAAAGTCTTCTACACAGAAGTCACCGGCCAGGACGGAGGAACCTCATGTTACTACAGGTTCAACAACCATGTGCTCGGGGCCAAGGCGAGCCACACTGTACTCATGGATTTCGGCTGTGGCCAACAGCCTGGAGAGGATAGAGTCCTGCCGGGTCTTTCTTGCCCAAGACACATGATGAAAAGAACCACTTTTTTCTTACAGGATCGGTCGTCGCCTGCATCATCAACCGAGCCTTCTGTTGGCCACCAGAACAGAGGTGATAAGTGTGCTACTGATGGACAACTTAGCAAGATCCGCACGAGAGAAGAACTTTCCCACGAGCTGGACCACTATCAAAAAGGCTGGAAAGACCTATGTGAAGCAACGACCGACAAGCCCCCACGGGCTCGGCTCCGCGTGCCGGGGGTGGACCCCAAGCCTCTCTCTGGCTGGGTGACCAAGTTGCCTACCCCTTTTTCTTCTCTTTTATCTCGTTTCTGTCTTATTGGTCCTTTCACCTATATTCTCTTCACCCATAAATTCTCCCTGTATACTGTGCAGTTTTGACTCCCTTTCTTCTGCCTTACCGGACTTTCCCTGTCTTCCTTTTCCCCATCATTCCTTCTTTGTCTACCCTTCCTTTTCTCTGTGGCCTTCTTTTGGCCCCCTGCGTTTGCCGTGCAGGGCAACCCGTGTCGGGGGAGAATGGGATCCTGGAGGTTGAGGTCACTGAGGGACTGCGGTCCCTCACACTAACACACCTCTTTGGCCCGGACTTCTCCTAGACGGGAGGCTGGCGTGGCCCGCGTCAGTCAAGCGGCTGGTCGTGTATTGCCCTAGCTCTGCTAGAAGGCTGCGGCTCATGGGTCAAACTTGAACAATACCGTAGTGGCAGTGCGGGACTGTCTGGGTGTAATATCCCCCCTGTAGCCCTGGTGCGTTCCCTTGCTGGATTTTCCGCTTGGACGCATCCCCTTGTTGGACTCCGTGGTGGGTGGGGAGCAGGGGGGATGAATTAACAAACTTAAAACATGGCATCCACCAAAAAACAAAAACGAACTTATGACGGACGGGACAAAGATATTGGACTTGATTCTGACAGCGACACTGAAACTCGACACACAGCCAAGGAATCTGGCCTTCTCAAAACATGGCCTCGCTTTCTGATCGTTAAGATGACAAACGAAAGCCAAAAGATTTCCCCTTTTGTCGTGGAAAAGTGGTTCGAGGGAGTATCCCGCCAAATCAAGGATATTAAACGACAACGAGATGGTAGTTTTTTAGTGGACTGCCCCACAGAAAAGACTTCGGAACAATTGAGATCCAGAGATGGCACCAAGTTGGAGCTAGGTAGCAGAGTGTTTGACGTGAGCGTGAGTTGTCACCGCACACTCAACTCCTCCAAAGGAGTTGTGAGGTCGTCCCAGTTTGCTGGTCTGTCTGAGACCGAAATAAGAGATGGCTTGGCTAAGCAGGGAGTGACTGAGGTACATAGGGTCATGCGAAAAGACAAGGACGGAAACAGACTACCCACCAATACTCTGTTTCTGACCTTTTGCACCCCTGAAGCTCCAAAAAGAGTTATTGTGTGTTATGAAAGTATTCCTGTTTCCGTGTTTGTTCCTTCGCCACTACGCTGTTTTAAGTGCCAGAGGTATGGACATGGTAGCACGGCATGCAAAAACATGCCGACCTGTTTCAGGTGCGGGGGGGATTTTCATGGTGAACAGTGCGGTAATGCTCCACAGTGCTTTAATTGCAAGGGAGACCATCCTGCATCTTCCAAATCTTGCCCTGCTTGGATTAGGGAGGCTGAGATCCAAAAAATCAGATCCCGAGACAAATGCTCCTTTCCAGAGGCGAGAAAACGGTATGAGCTTCTCAACCCATGTGACACAAACAAACCGAGTTTTGCTAAAGTGGCCTCCACAGACACTTTGCCAGACATGCTCAAATCCATCTCATCCATGATCTCTGTTGCTAACAATTCTGATTTAGGATCGCTCCTGAGCTCTCTGAAAACCTTAACACAATCGTTAGAGAAACGTCTGTTGGATAGTGAGAATAAGGAGAGAGTTAGTGTTGCCCCTGGTAACCAGCAGTGGTCCACCACAAGCAGGCCGACTTCCACTGCGACAGTGCCACCTCCGGCGGCCGCGTCGAAAGCCGTTGCCACACCTCTGCACCCTGTTCCGCCTTCGGGGCAGGGGCGGACGTCTGGTTCGCGACCTCCCTCCACATCACCCCATCGGGGTCGAACCCATTCGGCTGGGGTCGCACAGCGTTCGTCGAGTTCGAAGTCCTCTTCAAGGACTGACAATAAGTCAAGACCATTGTCTTCCAAAAAAGACGCTCATTCGAACCGTTTCGCCTCCCTGGAGGTAGAATCAGTTGACATGGAGGAGTCACCTTCACAGGAGGCAACACCTCCATCTACAGCTAAAAAATAATCTATTATAATTAAGGAGAAACTTTTAACATTGATTGAAATGTAACATACTCCTTTTATTTATTTCTACTATGACCTTTTTAATACAGTGGAACATTAGGGGGCTTAAAGCCAACTACGAACAGTTGCTCCTACTTTCTAAAACTCGACCAAGCTTACTGTGTCTACAGGAAACTCTTCTGAGCCCTGATAAAATACTTCAGTTATCTGGATACTCTTGCTTGCAGTCCAATGTTTCTCGTGGGAACGCTTTATGTGTTCGTTCAGACATTTTATTTAGCCCAGTTACATTGACCACACCCCTGGAGGCGATTGCTGCTCGAGTATCTTTCCAAAAAACTGTAACAGTCTGCTCCTTATATTTGTCCCCTTCCAAAACCATTTGCAAAGCTGATTTACTAAACTTGATTGACCAACTTCCATCTCCCTTCCTGATTGTTGGGGATCTGAATGGCCACTCCCCCAGGATGGGGAAGTGACCATCAGAATCCCCAAGGCAAAATTTTGGAGATTGTTGTTGATGACCTCAACCTTTGCATTTTGAATTCGGGTTCCCCTACGTATTGTAACCATTTAGGAAAATTTTCTAATTTAGACCTGGCCATCTGTGACCCCTCTCTTTTTTTGGACCTGGATTGGAAACCTCATACGGATCTCTGTGGGAGTGATCATTTTCCAATTTTTCTAACGTTTCTAGAAGATCAATCTGAGGAGCCCCAAAAGCGCTGGAATTTCAAAAAAGCAAATTGGGACCAATTTGGACACTCCGCAGCTTGTCGAATTACCACTGACATTCTCAATTCCGAAGATCCAGCTTTGGCATTTTCTAATATCCTAATAGAATGTGCTTCCGAAAATATACCCAAAACATCTATAAAAGCAGTGCCCCGAAGACCCCTTGGTTTGATGAAGAATGCAAGACTCTTCATCATCAAAGGAAGCAGGCCCAACGGAGTTTCTTTCGAAATCCTACAGCTGAAAATAAACTTAATCATCAGAAACTACGAGCCAAAACTAGATATATCTTTAAACTAAAAAGGCGTCTATCATGGAAAACCTTCTGTTCCAAACTTCGTACCAAAACCTCTCCCAAAACAGTTTGGAAAATTATAAAAAGAATTAAAGGAAAAAACTCCAAAGCCGTGATCCAAGGTCTGAAACAACGTGGTCAGATTATCACTGACAGAAAGCAGGTGGCTGACTTGTTAGCCTCTACCATCCATCACAATTCTTCATCTGCTCATTATTCCCCCAAATTCCAAAACATCAAAGATAAAAAAGAAAGAGAATCATGTTTTTTTGACACCGATAATTGTGAACCATATAACCTCCCATTTTCTATGGAAGAATTGACAGATTCCATCTTGAAATCCAATAACTCTGCTTCTGGCCCTGATGATATTCATTATCAGTTAATTTCGCACCTACCTAAAGATTCCCTTAGAATTCTCTTGGCTGTGTTTAATCATATCTGGTCTTCTGGTTCCTTTCCCCCATCTTGGCGAGAAGCCGTAATTGTTCCAATACCTAAACCTGGAAAGGATCACTCTGACCCAAACAACTACAGGCCTATTGCCCTTACAAGTTGTTTGTGCAAAACTATGGAAAGAATGATCTATGAGCGTTTGATGTGGCAGTTAGAATCCATTAATGCTCTTGATGTCACTCAGTGTGGTTTCCGCAAAAACAGGAGCACTTCAGATCATCTCGTTCGATTCGAGTCATTCGTCAGAAACGCGTTGGTTAACGGCGAACATGTTGTTTCTGTGTTGTTTGATCTAGAAAAGGCTTATGACACGACTTGGAAGTTCGGGATTCTAAAAGATCTAGAACAGCTAGGCTTCTGCGGGAACTTACCCATTTTTATAGAAAACTTTTTAACCGATAGAAAGTTTCAGATCCGACTTGGTTCCACTTTATCAGAATCTTTTGAGCAGGAGATGGGTGTCCCTCAGGGTAGCATTTTATCTCCTCTTTTGTTTAATGTTAAGATCAACAACATAGGTCAAAACGTCAAATATGACATAGATAAATCCTTGTTTGTTGATGATTTCTCCATCTCGGCTAAGGGTAAAACCTTGGCTGGGGTGGAGCGTCAACTTCAGCTTTGCATAGATAAAATTCAGGGGTGGGTAGAAGACAACGGCTTTCAATTTTCGCTTTCAAAAACCGAATGCATTCATTTTCATCGCAAACAGAACCAGGTTTTGAACCCCTCTCTCCATGTTTATGACCAACCCATCAAAGTTTCTAAACAAGTAAAATTGTTGGGCATTATTTTTGACAGCAAATTTACTTTTCTGCCGCATATTAAATACCTGAGGGACAGCTGCCAAAAAGGTCTTAACGTTTTGAAAGTTATCAGCCACACAGACTGGGGAGCAGACAAGCAAACTTTGCTCCTCCTCTATCGTTCTCTAGTACGCTCTAAATTGGATTATGGTAGCATCGTATATGGTTCTGCTAGGAAAGCCTATTTGAAAGCCTTGGATCCAATCCACCATCAAGGTCTTCGGATCTGTCTGGGGGCGTTTCACACTTCACCGAAGGAAAGTCTTTACGCTGAAGCTGGCGAACCTCCCTTGGATATCCGCAGGCTCCAGCTCGCCATGAATTATTTCCTCAAACTTAAAGCAAATCCTGAAAATCCCGCTTATGATTGTGTTTTAAACCCGTTATTTACACTTAAATACTCCAACAAACCGACAGAAATTCCTCCTTTTGGTATCAGAATACGTCCTCACTTTGACACTGCAGGCATAGATGTTGACTCTGTTAATGATGATCAATTGCTAACTGTACTTCCACCTTGGAACCTCCTCAACCCCATTATCAACTTCGCTCTTACATCCTTCAAAAAGACCGAAACATCTGAAACTGTCTATAAGCAACTTTATCTCGAACAATGTTCATTGTATAAAGGATATGAAAAACTTTTTACAGACGGGTCGAAGAAAGGAGACTCTTGCTGCTGCGTCGGTCTCTGGGAGACACCTAGATCAGCCTTTGCAACAGCGTTTACCTGATTGTTGTTCTGTTTTTACAGCTGAGCTTAAGGCAATTCATCTAGCTCTGAAACAGGCTTTTCAATCCAAAAGAACCTCGTTTTTAATCATGTCTGATTCACTGTCAGCACTTCAAGCTCTTTCCACTAGAAAGATCTCGCACCCTTTTCTGGTTGAGATCCATGACCTCCACACACAACTTGTTTCTAAGGGTAAAAAGATAGTTTTTATGTGGGTACCTAGTCACATGGGCATCCGCGGCAATATTGCAGTGGACAAAGCGGCTAAAGAAGCTCTACATCTAGATTTCCCTTCAGAGATTTTCCAGTTTGTTCCATACTCTGACCTGCGTTGTATGACTGGATCTTATTGTAAACGGCTGGGGCAGACTGAATGGTCTAATCAAATCAATAACAAACTATTTCAAATTCTTCCAGATTTGTCAGCTTCTTTGCCTAACTTTGCATCCACCCGCAAAGAAAAAACTGTTTTGGCCCGCCTTCATATTGGACATACTTATATCACTCATAATTTCCTTTTAAAAGGAGAAGAACCACCATGGTGCTTTGCATGTGACAAATCCCTTTCTGTTCGCCATTTTCTGTCTGAATGTGCTGATTTGATCGATGAAAGAGAAAGATGTTTTGGTTCAATGCCTTTTAATGAGATTTTTAAAGTATGCAATGGTCAACACTTGTTCCAGTTTTTACATGATGTGGGATTGTTTTATCGCATTTAAGTCATATCCTCTTATTTGGTATTCTTGGTTGAGTTTAATTAGACTGATTTTATTTACATCTTTTATCATATTTAAATGTTAACAGTTTAGTCTGATTTTACCTAATTTTCTGTGGTCCTGATTCGGCTCTTGGCAGTCCGCTGGACCCTATAAGCACTGAATATCTATCTATCTATCTTTGCATCCACCCGCAAAGAAGAAACTGTTTTGGCCCGCCTTCATATTGGACATACTTATATCACTCATAATTTCCTTTTAAAAGGAGAAGAACCACCATGGTGCTTTGCATGTGACAAATCCCTTTCTGTTCGCCATTTTCTGTCTGAATGTGCTGATTTGATCGATGAAAGAGAAAGATGTTTTGGTTCAATGCCTTTTAATGAGATTTTTAAAGTATGCAATGGTCAACACTTGTTCCAGTTTTTACATGATGTGGGATTGTTTTATCGCATTTAAGTCATATCCTCTTATTTGGTATTCTTGGTTGAGTTTAATTAGAATGATTTTATTTACATCTTTTATCATATTTAAATGTTAACAGTTTAGTCTGATTTTACCTAATTTTCTGTGGTCCTGATTCGGCTCTTGGCAGTCCGCTGGACCCTATAAGCACTGAATATCTATCTATCTATCTTTGCATCCACCCGCAAAGAAGAAACTGTTTTGGCCCGCCTTCATATTGGACATACTTATATCACTCATAATTTCCTTTTAAAAGGAGAAGAACCACCATGGTGCTTTGCATGTGACAAATCCCTTTCTGTTCGCCATTTTCTGTCTGAATGTGCTGATTTGATTGATGAAAGAGAAAGATGTTTTGGTTCAATGCCTTTTAATGAGATTTTTAAAGTATGCAATGGTCAACACTTGTTCCAGTTTTTACATGATGTGGGATTGTTTTATCGCATCTAAGTCATATCCTCTTATATGGTATTCTTGGTTGAGTTTAATTAGACTGATTTTATTTACATCTTTTATCATATTTAAATGTTAACAGTTTAGTCTGATTTTACCTAATTTTCTGTGGTCCTGATTCGGCTCTTGGCAGTCCGCTGGACCCTATAAGCACTGAATATCTATCTATCTATCTAACGACCGACAAAGGCCACAAGCTTTATTTCAGTGGGAGAGATGACGGGCACGAATACGGAGTTGGATTCTTGGTCCACAAAGACATTCGCCCAGTCTCCAGTAGACTCATTACCATCCGTCTGAGAGCAGCCCCTTTGAACATCACCATTATCCAGACCTATGCCCCAATATCAGACCATGAGGACAGCGAAGTGGAGGATTTCTATGAACATCTACAGGCTATCCTTGACCAAGTGCCGAAGAAGGACATAGTCATAGCGCAAGGTGACTGGAATGCCAAGGTTGGCCAAGATGCGCACCACAACTGGGGAGACACATATGGACCCCACTGCAACAACGAGACAAATGACAAGGGTCTAAGACTCTTAAAGTTTGCCAGACACAATAATCTGATACTGGCAAACATGCTTGGTCTCCACAAAAACTCCAAACGATGGACATGGCACAATCCGAGCGGGGAGCATCACAACCAGATAGACTACATCATGGTCAAGAAACGCTTCAGATCAAGCATCAACATTGGCAGAACTTGCCTTTTTCCAGCAGCAGACATTGGAAGTGACCACGATCTCGTGATGAGATCCTTCTGGCTCCACTTGAAGAGAGTAAACACAGCAAAGTGCACCAGACTGAAGTTTGATCTGGACAAACTGCAAGACCAGGAGGTGGCAGAAATATTCCAATCCACAATTGGAGGGAAATTTACACCAATGCTCATTTTGGGAGCTGGTGAAAGACCACCACCTTCAAATCAGCAGGGACAGATGCTGCCAATGAGATCCTTGGCAAGCACCGCCCAAAGAAGAAACTGTGGATCACACCTGAACTTATGGACCTTTGTGATAAACGAAGAGAGATGAAAAATAAAAAGAGCACCTCATAGGGAGCTGATGCGTACCAAAAAATCAGCAATGACATCTGAAAAGGCATGCGCACAGCAATGGAAAACTATATGTCGCGGAAAGGGAGGCGACTGGTTGAGGCTTGGGAGAGAAATTGTCTACCTTGAATTTCTTGGCTAGACTAGCCTTGGGTGGCTCCTGCTGTGCAGAATCCATTGGGGATGCCATTGGGTTATGCAGGACAAGGCGACACGACATTTGTTCTCCACGGCTGACCATTCGCCTTCTGCTTTTGGTGGTGAGCGGGACTACATTGTCGGCAGGCATTTTATGCAAGTTGGTGGCAGCGACTTTGCAGCGAAGCGTTGTGGCACTGTTAGCTGGCAACCTGGTTTACTACCAACCGCGCTTCACCGCCTTGCAGGGCAAATATTTGTATGTCCCTCTTTTGGGGGATAAATGAAAATAACAGCTGGGGTTGGGCCGTGTTCTCAAAGGTTGGTGGCCGAGAGACGGGAGTCAAATACTCCACTCGATTACATATAGAAGATTAATGCTAGGAAATAGAGAACAGTCTGAACAAGAACAACAGCAAGATGGCCTACCAGACTGTGGAGCGGCTGACAAGTGTTAAACAGCCCATGGACCCAGTCGCTTGTCATCACTCTTCCCAAAATGGGTAACCTTCAGGAGTGTGAAAATTACTGCACCATCAGCCTCATCAGTCATCCCAGCAAGGTTCTCCTGAAAATTATACTCAACAGGTTGAAACCCCAAGCAGCTGAACAAATTATAGCTGAAGAACAAGCAGGATTCAGGGCAGGAAGAAGTACTATTGAACAGATTTTCAACCTCAGAATAATCTGCGAGAAATACCTACAGCACTAACATCTATATATGTGTTTGTAGACTTCAAGAAAGCGTTTGACCGAGTCTGACATGCAGCTCTGTGGGCATAGCAGCCCTAAAATTAATGAAATCATCAAAAGCTTATATGACAAGACTACCAGTGCAGTCCTCCACAACAGCGCCTTCGGAAAATGGTTCAGAACAACAATCGATTTGCATCAAGGATGCATGCTCTCTCAACCTCTTGAACATCTTGCTGGAGCGCACCAGCATGATGACATGCTCACAGTGATGAAGAAACAGAAACTCCAATGGGATGGCCATGTCACCAGATCATCAGACCTTGCAAAGACCATTCTGCAAGGCATGGAGCAAACTAAAGAGGCAGAAGAAGAGGGAGACAGAAAAAGAGATGGGGTGACAACATTCAAGAATGGACTGGCTTGACACTGAGCGAAGCTATGAGGGTTGCTGAAGATAAAGGAAGATGGAGTATGCTGGTTAAATGATCATCTATGGTGCCACAACGACCTTCGAGTTACGGGATCGTATAGGATAGGATATGATAGAATAGGAACAACATTGGGTTATTTGATCAGACATGCATGGATGTCACGTAATGGTCACGGTCATTCCAAGGTCAAAGTCAATGAAGGTCAATGTCATTCCAAGGTCACAGTTTTTTTTGTTACAATACAACTTTGCTGTAGTTTATTTGATAGCACATGAGTGTATTTGGAGCTGGAGGTCAAAGTCATCTCAAGGCCAAGAGCATAGACAGATCAAGGTCTGTATTACTTTGCATTTTAATGCCACCGTTTCATTTTGGTTTTTGGGGGGCAATCATTTTCATGTTAAATATTACTAGTTCCATAAGGAGCATGTGAGTCATATGGGCTTTGTCCTTCTAGTTATTATTATTATTAGTAGTAGTAGTATTAGGTGTTTTTAGGTTGGAGAACTGGTAGTAGTTGACTTAGTTTTGGGTGCCCGCTGCAGCCCAGTATATTTTTAGTTTTGTTATTTGCAGCGCCAAGGTGAAGATGAGAAGGAGGACGACCCTGACCTCTTGACCTTTGACAATCTGGAATGGGAGGTGGAGTGCACAGCGGAAGTGTGGAAGACCTTGCGTGACCCTCACCTGACCTTTAACCTCAAGCAGCGCATTGTGCGCAGCATCAAGTTCCTGGCTAGCGGGGAGTGGCGACCACAGCTGTGTCGTAAGGTCAGTCCATCTTTAGTCTTTGTGCTTGTCGTAAGGTTAGTCCATCTTTAGTCTTTGTGCTTGTCGTAAGGTCAGTCCATCTTTAGTCTTTGTGCTTGTCGTAAGGTTAGTCCATCTTTAGTCTTTGTGTTGTGTCGTAAGGTCAGTCCATCTTTAGTCTTTGTGCTTGTCGTAAGGTCAGTCCATCTTTAGTCTTTGTGCTGTGCCGTAAGGTTAGTCCATCTTTAGTCTTTGTGCTGTGTCGTAAGGTCAGTACATCTTTAGTCTTTGTGCTGTGTCGTAAGGTCAGTCCATCTTTAGTCTTTGTGCTGTGCCGTAAGGTTAGTCCATCTTTAGTCTTTGTGCTGTGTCGTAAGGTCAGTACATCTTTAGTCTTTATGTTGTGTCATAAGGTCAGTCCATCTTTAGTCTTTGTGCTGTGTCATAAGGTCAGTCCATCTTTAGTCTTTGTGTTGTGTCATAAGGTCAGTCCATCTTTAGTCTTTATGCTGTGTCATAAGGTGAGTCCATCTTTAGTCTTTGTGTTGTGTCATAAGGTCAGTCCATCTTTAGTCTTTGTGTTGTGTCATAAGGTCAGTCCATCTTTAGTCTTTGTGCTGTGTCACAAGGTCAGTCCTTCTTTAGTCTTTGTCAGTTTGTGCTGTGTCATAAGGTCAGTCCATCTTTAGTCTTTGTGCTGTGTCACAAGGTCAGTCCATCTTTAGTCAGTCCCTCTTTAGTCTTTGTGCTGTGTCATAAGGTCAGTCCATTTTTAGTCTTTGTGCTGTGTCATAAGGTCAGTTCATCTTTAGTCTTTGTGCTGTGTCACAGGGTCAGTCCATCTTTAGTCTTTGTGATGTGTCACAAGGTCAGTCCATCTTTAGTCTTTGTGCTGTGTCATAAGGTCAGTCCATCTTTAGTCTTTGTGCTGTGTCATAAGGTCAGTCCATTTTTAGTCTTTGTGCTGTGTCATAAGGTCAGTTCATCTTTAGTCTTTGTGCTGTGTCACAAGGTCAGTCCATCTTTAGTCTTTGTGCTGTGTCACAAGGTCAGTCCATCTTTAGTCTTTGTGCTGTGTCATAAGGTCAGTCCATCTTTAGTCTTTGTGCTGTGTCATAAGGTCAGTCCATCTTTAGTCTTTGTGCTGTGTCACAAGGTCAGTCCATCTTTAGTCTTTGTGCTGTGTCATAAGGTCAGTCCATCTTTAGTCTTTGTGCTGTGTCACAATTTGTGCTGTGTCACAAGGTCAGTCCATCTTTAGTCTTTGTGCTGTGTCACAAGGTCAGTCCATCTTTAGTATTTGTGCTGTGTCACAAGGTCAGTTCATCTTTAGTCTTTGTGCTGTGTCACAAGGTCAGTCCATCTTTAGTCAGTCCATCTTTAGTCTTTGTGCTGTGTCGCAAGGTCAGTCCATCTTTAGTATTTGTGCTGTGTCGCAAGGTCAGTCTTTGTGCTGTGTCACAAGGTCAGTCCATCTTTAGTCTTTGTGCTGTGTGGGCAAGGTCAGTCGTCGCAAGGTCAGTCCATCTTTAGTCTTTGTGTTGTGTTGCAAGGTCAGTCCATCTTTTGTTTTTGTGCTGTGTCGTAAGGTCAGTCAATCTTTAATCTTTATGCTGTGGTATGAAGGTCAGTCCACTTTAGTCTTTGTGCTGTGGTATGAAGGTCAGTCCATCTTTAGTCTTTGTGCTGTGGTATGAAGGTCAGTCCACTTTAGTCTTTGTGCTGTGGTATGAAGGTCTGTCCATCTTTAGTCTTTGTGCTGTGGTATGAAGGTCAGTCCATCTTTAGTCTTTGTGCTGTGGTATGAAGGTCAGTCCATCTTTAGTCTTTGTGCTGTGGTATGAAGGTCAGTCCATCTTTAGTCTTTGTGCTGTGGTATGAAGGGGGATTTGGTTCTGCCTTGCTGTCACAAGTCAAGAAGTGTGGTGGTGGTGGTGGTGGTGGTGAGGGTTGTGTACTTGTGGTTAAGGATGTGGGGGTGAACAACTTGTAAGTAGCTCATGAATGCATACAGTATTATTATTATTATTATTATTATTATTATTATTATTATTATTATTATTATTATTATTATTATGTCACGTTTTGTTTTGTTCCGTTTGTTTTTGTACAATGAGTGGTCTTTGTATAATTGTTTGTCCAGCTTGATACGCAAATAACATCATCCTGTTCACCAGCGATATTGAGCAATGCTTCATTTATTACCCCTGTAAGTTAAAATAGTCATAATACAATGATTTATGCCAAGCACGTCTCTTGCCATTACGGCGATTGAGAGAGGAAGTCACCTTATGGTCATCATCATCATCACCTTCATGGTCTTCTTCAAGCTTTCATCGTGTTGGTGGTCATTGTAGGTGCAGACACTGTACCAGACACTGTCAACCTGTTCATCATCTTGTTGGTCATTGTAGGTGCGTCATGTTCCAGACTCTATCTAACTGTTCATTATCATGGTGGTGGTCATTGTAGGCGCATCACGTAACACACTATCTACCTGTTCATCATCTTATTGTTGGTCATTGTAGGTACGTTACGTACCAGACACTATCAACCTGTTCCAAGCCAAATTCTCCAAGGGTGCTCGCATTCTGTGGGAGCTGGCTATCGCATTCTCTCCACGCCTCAGCGAAGACGCCGAGAAACGCATCAACGAGGAGGAAAGGAAAGGAGAGTTTGCCGTATGTGGTGGCCGAATGTACACCGAGATCATCCGTGTCTGGGACATTGTCCTTCACTATGACAAGGTATGCTGTGCTTATTTAGACTGTTTTACTATGGCAAGGTATACCATGCTTATTTAGACTTTCACTATGTCAAGGTATAGTGTGCTTATTTAGAGTGTTTCACTATGACAAGGTATAGTGTGCTTATTTCGACTTTCCCTATGACAAGGTATACTGTGCCAGACCTGCCTACTTTCCCGCTTTTGGCGGGAGACTCAGGCTTTTGCCAAAATGGAGCTCTGTATAATATCATGGCAAAATTGGTGATTTTATTATAAAATCACCAATTTTGTCATGATATTATACAGAGCTCCATTTTGGCAAACCCTCGATCCCCTGTCTCCCGCTTTTACTCTGAGGGGGGTAGGCAGGTCTGCTGTGCTTATTTAGATTTCACTATGAAAAGGTATACCGTGCTTATTTAGACTTTTATTATGACCAAGGTATACTCTGCTTATTTAGATTTCACTATGACAAAGTATACCGTGCTTATTTAGACTATTTCACCATGACAAGGTATACTGTACTTATTTAGACTGTTTCCGTTTGACAAGGTATACCATGCTTATTTAGACTGTCTCACTATGACTAGGTATACCGTGTTTATTTAGACCGTTTCAGTTTGACAATGTATACTGAGCTTATTTAGGCTGTTTAACTTTGACAAGGTATACTGTGCTTATTTGACTGTGTCACTATGACAAGTATACTGTGCTTATTTAGACTTTTACTGGGACAAAATGTACTGTGCTTATTTAGAATATTGCACTATGACAAGGTCTACTGTACTTATTTAGACTGTTTCAGTTTGACAAGGTATACTGTGCTTATTTAGACTGTTTCACTATGACAAGGTATACCATGCTTATTTAGACTTTCACTATGACAAGGTATACTGTGCTTATTTAGCCTGTTTCACTCTGACAAGGTATACTGTGTTTATTTAGACTGTTTCACTATGACAAGGTATACTGTGCTTATTTATACTCACTTTCACTATGACAAGGTATATGTGCTTATTTAGACTATTTCAGTATGACAAGATATACTGTGCTTATTTAGTCTATTTCAATATGACAAGATATATTGTGCTTATTTAGACCGTTTCAGTATGACAAGATATAACGTGCTTATTTAGACTGTTTCACCATGACAAGGTATACCATGCTTCTTTAGACTTTCACTATGACAAGGTGTACTTTCCTTATGTAGACTGTTTCACTATGGCAAGGTATACCGTGCTTATTTAGACTGTTTTAGTATGACAAGGTATACTGTGCTTATTTAGACAGTTTGAGTATGACAAAGTATTCTGAGCTTATTTAGGCTGTTTAACTATGACAAGGTATATTGTGCTTATTTAGACTGTGTCACTATGATAAGTATACTGTGCTTATTTAGACTTTCACTGACAAAGTATGTCATGCTTATTTAGAATATTGCACTATGACAAGGTATACTGTACTTATTTAGACTGTTTCAGTATGACAAGGTATACTGTGCTTATTTAGACCGTTTCAGTATGATAAAATATGCTGTACTTATTTAGACTGTTTCAATATGACAAGGTGTACTGGCTTATTTAGATCGTTTCAGTATGACGAGGTATACTGTGCTAATTTAGTCTGTTTTATTATTGACAAGATAATCTGTGCTTATTTAGACTTTCACTATGATAAGGTAAAATTTTATCTTATGACAGATTATGTGCTTTAGACTTGGACAAAGTCATAAATGTTGCCTATATAACTTGGTGAATCAAAACGTTTGTGAGTTTATTAGGCCATGCGCTTTCTAGACTAACAATTTTTCCTCATCTGTTTATGCACAGATCAAGCCGGCCATCAAGAAGATTGTTCAGTCACATGAGCGTGGTGAGCACTGCCTGATCCGTAAAGAGCTGAAGGGAGTGAAAAGCCAGCAGTTCCAGGGCAGCGCTGTCAACAAAAGGTCACATACAAAATAGACACAGCCACTTTCACCACATCCAAAGTTTATCTAAGTTTTGTTGTTGTTGTTGTTTTTTAGGGGGGTGGGGGATAGGGGGGGGGGGGGGGATGGAGTTTTACACAGCTCAGGATACATAGGTCTTGGGATTTTTATCTCGCTGTGATTAAAACTTCTAATTAAAGCACAGATTGGGGCCAAAAGCAAGGGCTTGCATGCTGGACAAGCTTCTGTGGGGTGATGGGCATATAAGGGAATGTGATTGTTATCAACACCCATCTGTCATGTCTCAGTGGTTCAGTGTGACCACATTGGAATTGTGATGTGTAGGAATGGACTTGTTGTTTTTGTGCCTTTTGGCCTGTGTTAAAAAGCACTAGCCCTGTTCCAGCTCAAACAACTGCTCAGCATTGGTGTTATCTTTTTTGATGATGCAGATACCCCATGCTGTATTGGGAGGCTGACATTGGTGTTATCTTTTTTGATGATGCAGATACCACATGCTGTATTGGGAGGCTGACATTGGTGTTATCTTTTTTGATGATGCAGATACCCCATGCTGTATTGGGAGGCTGACATTGGTGTTATCTTTTTTGATGATGCAGATACCCCATGCTGTACTGAGAGGCTGACATTGGTGTTATCTTTTTTGATGATGCAGATACCCCATGCTGTATTGGGAGGCTGACATTGGTGTTATCTTTATTGATGATGCAGATACCCCATGTTGTACTTGGAGGCTGACATTGGTGTTATCTTTATTGATGATGCAGATACCCCATGCTGTACTGAGAGGCTGACATTGGTGTTATCTTTATTGATGATGCAGATACCCCATGCTGTACTCGGAGGCTGACATGAGTGAAGGGGTGCGTGAAGAGATGCAGCGACAGGAGGAGGCAGCCAACAAGATGAAGCTGTACCCCCCTGCCAGCGCCAGCCAAATGGAGTTCCACATCCTCAAGTTTTACTGCTTCAGCTCCGCTCTGGTCTACAACGTCCTCAAAGTACTGAACCAAAAATAACTAAACCTGTCCATTACAAGTAAAGAGATTGTTTTCATATAATGCACTGACCAGCTAGACCAGTGGGTCAATTGTAATCAAACTCAAGATGCAATCATGCTGCATCCGTTACACTGGCATGCTCTTGGGACAGCTGAGCCACCTTGATTGACTTGTGAGTCTGTCACTTGACCTTTTGACAAAATGAACTGGCTCTTTTATGTGCAAAGGAGTGTACAGCTGTCCTATCCTATCCTATCCCATAACTCGGAAGATCGTTGGGGCACCACAGATGATCGTTTAACCAACGTACTCCATCTTTCTCTGTCATCCGCAACCCTCATGTCTTCGCGCAGTGTCAAGCCATTCTATTTCCAAATATTGTCATCCCATCTTATTTTCTGTCTTCCTCTTCTTCTGCCTCCTTGCACTTTGCCTTTCAGGATGGTCTTTGCAAGACCTGATGATCTGGTGACGTGGCCATACCATCGGAGTTTCCGTTTCTTCACCACTGTGAGCATTTCATCATGTTGTCCAATAGCTTGTGTGATGGTCTGTCAGACTTACTGTCATTGGTGATGTGCTGAGTATAGGAAATGACCAGAAGTCTCTGTACACCTCATCTCCATGATTTGTATTCTTCGTTGCTGTGAGAGTCCATGTTTTGCAAACGTATAGGAAGATGGAGATGACAAGGGAGCGCAGCAGCCTTACCTTGGAGTGTAGACTGATGGTCCTGCCTTTTCAAATGGGTTTCAACCTTGTCATGGCAGCAGTTGTTTGTGCGATCCTGGAGAAGACTTCCTGTCAGGACCCATTGTCTGATACAATGGCTCCCTAATATTTGAAGCTATGCACTGTTGTTGAGAGATGCTATTGGTGTTGTTGGTCATCATTTTGGTCTTCTCTGCACTTATTTCCATTCCATAGAGTCTGGGGGTGGTGTCAAGCCTCTGTACCAGCTGTTCAAGTTCTTGTTCCTCTCCAGCCAATCCATCTATGTCATCCTCAAAACGGCGGTTGGAGGTTACTCTACCCCCTATGCTGACTATGCCTTCGTGATCTGCAAGGGCATCTGACATGATGCACTGTAGGAAGATGTTGAATAGTGTTGGAGAGAGTAGGCATCCTTGGCGCCAAATGGTCACTGGGGCTTCCTATGATGTTATTATTTGTAAATGTAGGCATTTCATATAATGATGTTTGTATTCTATTTTGTTTTTGTAAACGGGGGTTCGATAAATTAGAGTATAGCCTCGGCGTCCACTGCGTGGGATGTCTTTATTGTAAAGTAACCGGCTGGTGGATTGCCTTCAGTGTTACCACTAAGGTTGTTTCAGCAGATCTTTTATGCGGATTAGAGGTGAGTCCTCTTTCAGCGAAGTTGTGGTCTTGATTTTGTGGTCCTGATTCTGCTCTTTGCAGTCCGCTGAACCCTGTAAGAAATGAATAACTAACTAACTAACCCAGCCACTTTGCACCATGACCACGCTCCGTGGCAGTAAGCTTTTGGTGATTAGTATTTTTTGTCTTTACACCACAAATTGTAACTAAAAGTAATTTACCATGATTTTTTTTTTTACAGAAATTTTAAATATTTATATTTTTCTTTACAAGAATCTTGAAATGAACATTGTCACCAGAAATATAAAAAAAAAAAGTCATTCTGTTTGTCACCAGAATCTGGAGATGAAGATTGACTTCCCGTTCCGTGTGACAGACAGAGAGCACGCGGTGATCAACCTGCAGGCGCGGGCACCCATCCTTCTGCTGGGTCGCAGCGGTACAGGCAAAACTACCTGCTGCCTCTACCGCCTGTGGAGTCGCTTCCTGACCTACTGGAGCAAGTCCAAGGAGATGGAGTATGCCCCGTGGCTGCCCAGAACTGTGCAGTACGCCATACAGGATGAAGGTAGGGATCAAGCTGTATCCCATGTGCTATGAAAGTTGGCACAAAAGGGTAGGCTGGAAATGTTGAGAGTGGTTCTGAGAATGGCCGACTTTGGAAAGAGGGCTATGCAAGCCTACCATCTGGTTGTGTGGGTGTGTTTAGTTCAAAGTTCTTCACAATTGCTTGTCTTCACCACTGTGAAACGTGCATACAATATAAATAATTGTTGTTAAATACATGAAACAAGCAGTTATGATGTACAATTTGCACACACTGCCACTTATCACACACAGTACAGTGGGTGCAGGTTATTCATATACAAAACCCTTTTGTTATGCTTGTTTAGTTGATGTAGCTAACACTTACTACAAGTGTATTTCACCAGAGCGTAGGATGGTGATGGTGATGATGATGATGATGATGATGATGATGCCTCTTTCCAACACATTTTCATAAAGTTACCTAAAATAAAACAAAAGATTGTGGTGTTGATGGCTACTCGGCAGCTGACACTAAAAAAAAGCTTTTTGGATCGGACACGCGGTTAGCCCACAATATTTGGTCTGTTTTTCTCCTTCACTCAAAGCAGAAGATGGGGAAGAAGAAGAAGGAGGAGAAGAAGGCGATGGTGAAGAAGGTGATGACGATGATGACTTCAACGAGGAACTCCTCAACAGTCTCCTTGGCAGTGAAGAACAGAAGAAAGCTTCAAGGGGAGCAGCTGCTGCTCCGTCTACCTCAAAAGCCAAACAGAGCAAGAAAGAGGACAGTGGTGTTGAGGACTGCAAAGAGGAGGAGGAAGAGGAGGAGGAAGAGGAGGAATTGCTGTCTAGTGTGCAGTACGACCACTTGCACCAGGTTGGTGGTTTGGCCATTGTAGTGTAATGAACTAATCAGCCTCTGGTTTGACCATTGTAGTGTAATGAACTAATCAGCCTCTGGTTTGACCATTGTAGTGTAATAAACTAATCAGCCTCTGGTTTGGCCATTGTAGTGTAATAAACTAATCAGCCTCTGGTTTGACCATTGTAGTGTAATGAACTAATCAGCCTCTGGTTTGGCCATTGTAGTGTAATGAACTAATCAGCCTCTGGTTTGACCATTGTAGTGTAATAAACTAATCAGCCTCTGGTTTGGCCATTATAGTGTAATGAACTAATCAGCCTCTGGTTTGGTCATTGTAGTGTAATGAACTAATCAGCCTCTGGTTTGGCCATTATAGTGTAATGAACTAATCAGCCTCTGCAGTCACCAGGTTGGTGGTTTGGCCATTGTAGTGTAATCACACCAGCTCAATGCCTATGTGAGCAGCACTCTTTGGTTCCCCCACATTTTGCTGGCTGCGGGCTGTTTATAGCTTGCCTACACCCTCCCTTCCAGTGAAAGGAAAGGAAAGAAGCACCAGCGAAGCTATCGGCGAAGCTATTTATAGCTAGCCTGGTTGAACTAACCTCAAAACCTAAAAGCTTTGGTTGAGTCGGTGTGTAATGAACTAATCGGCCTCTGGTTAGGCCATTTTAGTGTAATGAACGAATCGGCCTCTGGTTTGACCATTGTAGTGTAATGAACTAATCGGCCTCTGGTTTGGCCATTGTAGTGTAATTAATTAATTGGCCTCTGGTTTGGCCATTGTAGTGTAATGAACTAACCGGCCTCTGGTTTGACCATTGTAGTGTAATGAACTAACTGGCCTCTGGTTTGGACACTGTAGTGTAATGAACTAATCAGCCTCTGATTTGGCCATTATCATGTAATGAACTAATGCTTGCTTGACCCACTCCAGTTTGCCTACCAAGCGAACAGGTCAGTTGATGATGTAGTCGCTCTTGGCCTGCACTTGATCTTGCAGCATTTGGAGACTCCATGTACCTACGCCAGAGTTTTGTTTATTGACTACTCCGGTGCTTTCAACACGATCATCCCTCACAAACGTTTTGACAAACTCTCTCAACTCAATGTTCACTCCTCTATTTGTCAGTGGATTCTTGACTTTCTTCTAGACCGTCCTCAGGTCGTCAGACTCAACTCATACTCTGCCTCTGTAACACTGAACACTGGCGCTCCACAAGGATGCGTTCTCTCTCCACTACTCTTTACTCTGTTCACAAATGACTGTGTATTTGCAACCCCGTCTGTGAAAATGTTGAAATTTTCCGATGACACTACCGTTGAAGGTCTGATCTCTGATACGGATGAAACTGCATATCAGGACGAGGTTCGAAGAATGGTTGGCTGGTGCTCGGACAACGACCTAGAACTGAACATTTCAAAGACAAAAGAGGTCGTGATTGACTTTCGCCGAATAAAGGTCCCGGTATTGCCCCTTGTCATCAATGAAGAAACCTTTGAGCAGGGCGACTCGTTCAAATTTCTCGATTCAGTCATCCCGAGTGACCTGAGTTGGAATAATAACACCACGTCCATTGTGAAAAAGTGTCAACAGCGTCTCCACTTCCTGAGACAACTGCGAAAGTTCGGCATGTTTAGTGAAATTATGGCACAGTTCTATCGCGCAGTGATAAAGAGCATTTTGTGCTTCTCTGTCACTGTCTGGTACGGCAGCACAACCGTGATATAAAAGAAACAGTTGGAGCACATTGTTAAGAATGCCTTTAAAATAGCTGGTTGCGACTTTCCCTCTGTTGCCTCCATTTTCACAATGCGTATGAAACGGAAAACGGGAAAGATAGTCTGCGATCCATCACATCCAGCCAACAGTCTCTTCGAGCTTCTGCCCTCTGGCCATCGGTTTTGTGCTTTAAGAGCCAGAACTTCTCCATTCAGAAGCAGTTTCTTCCCAGATGCTGTCCTCAGTACATCACCAACCATAGAATGATCTGTATAAACTGGAAACTCACAACCATTGCTTGATTTGTACCTTGTGCAATAGGAGTATGCTATTCAATACATATTGTGTGTGTGAGTGCAGTGTGTGTGTGACTCCATAATTTGTGATATATGACTGATGTATGTTTAACACTGTGTTTACCTATCCTTTAGTGCTGTATACATATTGAATGCCAATGAAGTGTATGACATGATGAATGCATGTGAGACTGTGCAAGAAAGGATGTATTTCATTGTCTCCATGCCACACCAAAATCCTTGTAATGTTTTTAGTTGGTGAATAAATATTCTTATGTCTTAACTCAGCCTCTGCAGTCACACTGTTTCCGGCTGGAGCATTTCTAAAGCCATGCATATGTCATGAAAATGGCTCTTACCCTCGCATTCCCTCTCCAAATAATACAACACAGCTTCCTATCCACAGATGATCGTTTAACCAGCATACTCCATCTTTCTCTGTCCTCAGCAGCCCTCATGGCTTCGCTCAGTGTCAAACCAGTCCATTCTCGAATGTTGTCCTCCCACCTCTTTTTCGGTCTCCCCCTTCTTCTACCTCCTTGCACTGTGCCTTGCAGAATGGTCTTTGCAAGGCCAGATGATCTGGTGACGTGGCCATACCATCGGAGTTTCCGTTTCTTCACCACTGTGAGCAGGTCATCGTGTTGTCCAATGGCTTGTGTGATGGTCTGTCGGACTTCGTCGTTGGTGATGTGTTGGGTATAGGAAATGCACAGAAGTCTTCTGTAGCACCTCATCTCCATGCTTTGTATTCTTCGTTGGAGATCTGCTGTGAGGGTCCATGCTTTGCAAATATAGGAAGATGGAGATGACCAGAGAGCGCAGCAGTCTTACTTTGGAATGTAGACTGATGGTTCTGTCTTTCCAAATGGGCTTCAACCTTGTCAGGGCAGCAGTTGTTTGTGCGATCCTGGAGAGGACTTCCTGTCGAGACCCATTGTCTGACACAATGGATCCTAAATATTTGAAGCTGTGCACTGTGTTGAGGGATTGGCTTTGTACTTTGATGTCCGTGTTGATGCCATTGGTGTTGTTGGTCATCATTTTGGTCTTCTCTGCACTTATTTCCATTCCATAAGCTCTGGAGGTGGTGTCAAGCCTCTGTACAAGCTGTTCAAGTTCTTGTTCCTCTCCAGCCAATCCATCAATATCATCCGCAAAACGAAGATTGGAGATTGCTCTGCCCCCTATGCTGACTGTGCCTTCGTGATCTGCAAGAGCATCTGACATGATGCGCTCTAGGAAGATGTTGAAGAGTGTTGGAGAGAGTAGGCATCCTTGACGCACACCGAGATTGTTGTTCTGAACCAGTTCCCGATGACGCTGTTATGGAGGACTGCACTGGTAGCCTTGTCATACAGGCTTTTGATGACTTCTATAATTTTAGGGCTGATGTTGTACACTTTCATGGTTGCCCATAGAGCTGCATGCCAGACTCGGTCAAATGCCTTCTTGAAGTCTATGAACACATGATATAGATGTTGGTGCTGTAGGTATTTCTCACAGATTATTCTGAGGTTGAAAATCTGTTCAGTGGTACTTCGCCCTGCCATGAATCCTGCTTGTTCTTCAGCTATGATTTGTTCAGCTTGTGGTTTCAACCTGTTGAGTATTATTTTCAGGAGGACTTTGCTGGGATGGCTGATGAGGCTGATGGTGCGGTAATTTTCACACTCCTGAAGGTTACCTTTTTTGGGAAGAGTGATGACAAGCGACTGGGTCCATGGTGTAGGCCATTCCCCACTCTGCCAGATCTTGTTACAGATAATGGTGAGAGCATCAGTCATCGCTTTCCTCCTGCTTGTAGCAGTTCCGCTGGTATGTTGTCCACTCCCGCTGACTTCCCTTTCTTCAGCGATTGCACTGCTGCCTCAACTTCTTCCCGGAGAATTGGGAGGATTTCTTCTTCTTCTTTGCTCTCGGGACATGCTAGAACTGATGGGTCTCCATTTGGTGTATGGTTGTAAAGGTCAGAGCAGTACTCTGTCCATCTGTCCAAGACTTCTTGTTCTTCTGTAAGGCATAGGCCAGACTTGCTTTGGATAGTGGAGACTTTGGGCTGTTTAACACTTGTCAGCCGCTTCACAGTCTGGTAGGCCTTCTTGCTGTTGTTCTTGTTCAGATTGTTCTCTATTTCCTGGCATTGATCTTCTATCCAGTTCTCCTTTGCTGTGCGCATGCCTTTTCGGATGTCACTGTTGATTTTTCGGTAGACATCAGCTCCCTGTGAGGTGTTCTTTTTCTTTTTTAACTCTCTTCGTTTATCACACAGATCCAAAAGTTCAGGTGTGATCCACGGCTTCTTCTTTGGTCGATGCTTGCCAAGGATCTCAGTGGCGGCATCTGTTACAGCTGAGTTGAAGGTATTGGTCATGGTGTTGACATCTACTTCGCCTGCCCCCAAAATAAGCAGTGGTGCAAATTTCCCTCCAATTGTGGCCTGAAATATTTTTGCCACCTCCGGGTCTTGCAGTTTGTCAGGTCGAACTTCAGCTAGTGCACTTTGCTGTATTTATCTCTTTCAAATGGAGCCGGAAAGACATCATCAGAGATCGTTTTCCTTCTGCTCAGGATTGGTGTCTGTTGTCATTTTCTTCTTAATTTATTTTTTTTATTTCGTTGTCATCCATACTTTCTATTCTCATTATTTCCCTTTTACTGTCACAATCTCATCTTTTTCTTTTTCATATTCTTATTATTTTTTCTATCTCTTCTTCTTACTTGTATACACACAATTCACTTTTTTCTTATTCCATCATTACCTAAATCCCTTTTTCTATTCTGTCATCTAACATTCTTCTTTTTCCTCTATTATCATTATTTCCACCTTATTACACTCTTCTTTTCCTCCTTAATAATATTAATTTGCAAGTGTCTCAATACATCTACATTATGTCTTTTTGCCCCCTCAACTGCAAACCCTCCAATTTCCCACATCTCCTCACATTTCCATTCTTCTTATGTAACTACTCTAGTCTTCTGTCACATCACACCCTATATTGTTCTTCTTTTATCATTCCCACCTTGCTCTTATTGATCTGTTCTTGATGTTCCCCCCCCTGTTGTTTTCCACCCTTGGATTTTTTCCCTGTATTTTGTCTTTTCTCCAATAGCCTCAGACCCCTCACACTACATTGTGTTGTTGTGGGTGCCACACCCACCTTCCATTCCCACCACCACAGATTTCCAACACAAACCGCCTCCCTTTCACACCACACTCTTCCATAGTCATCCCTGTATAAGTCATTTTCTTAAATGTCCCTACTCGGAGTTAACTTATACCTGAATGAAATAGTTCCAACTCTTTTCTCATCTGTACCGAAATACCCTCACAAATGTAAAATCTTTCACAATCCCACACCAGAAATACCCAGAACTTTCCACACAACAGTTTGACACTTTCCATTTTCCTCATTCTACCTTTAGCCTCATCATCTTCCTATCATCATTTTTTTTCAGCCATTCTTCCTAAACGTTCCAACCTCGTTATCTCCTCACCTGTCCTCCCACTCCGGTCAATTCAATCCTGTTCCTACACCACTTCATGTGACTTCTGTTTCTTTGTCAAAAGTCTCAAAAAATTAGATTCTCATCACCCTGTTCTCCCATCACCTTACTAGCCATCTATTCTCGCCTGTATCCCTGTGTGAGGACCCTTCTCCCATCGCCCTCGCCATCCTTTTTTCGAATAACCGTGTGCCCCTAAAGACTTACCCCTGTAGTCGCCTCCCCACTTAAAACTATTATTTCTCGCTAAAACCCCACAAAACAACCCATTACACAAAAACCCCAATATAGATTACCGAAATAATGATTCTGCTGAATAAGATGATTTTGAGAAGATTATGATGTAAAAGTTTTGATGGTGGCAAGGCTAATGTTACTTTCCACTTAACTCAGAAACATAAAAACAAGTATAATTAAAATAAATCACATTTTTTCTTGTTTGTTTTTTTTGACCATTGTGGTTATTGATATGTTGTGATATAATAATTATTTGTTGTCGCATTCAGTCAATTGTGAAAAAAATTCTTATTATCTTTTTTTTTTTTGTGATATGTTTGTGTTTAGCTGTCTCACCAAGAACCAAGTGCTGTGTAATATGAAGTACAGAATTAAATTTTCCAAAACGATGTACCTCCACTAAAATAAAAATTTTCAAACAAAAAACTCGCACAATATTACCTGTTGTACACCAATTTGTGCTGCTTTGCTGCATACAAAAATACTACAATATACAGAAAATCCACCCCCGTTCTCTGGTTTCTATGTATTATTGTACTACCACATTTTAATATGCTTTATTGTTCGCACATTTGTAATATTTGTTTGTATTGTATTTTTCTTCTTGTAAAACTTCGACAATATAGACATTTCTTTATCTGTGTATTGTTGGATTGGTATTCTTTGGGCCAAATGGTGCATACTGGGGGCCTATGATGTTATCTTTTTGCAAATGTATGTTTTATTGCTATGTATTTGTTGATATAAAATAGTGTGTGTCCTATATTTTGTTTTTGTCGGCGGTTTTAGGGCGCGGCTGGTTAGCATAGATTGTATTTGTATGTCTCACGCTGGGGTTTTCGGTTATTTCGTAGAAAATGTCAACATCCTCTTTACATGTTCGCATGTGTTTGTCGGAGGTCGTGGACATAGCATTTTTATGTGATTTTATGTTAAGAATAAGATATAACATGTTAGCAATGTTCCACCATTAGCCACCATTGGGCAGTGCAGTGAACCAAATTGCATCAGTCTATTCTCTATACCTCCAAAGCAAGATTCCATAAATCACTGTCAACATGGTTCACACAACTGAGCCACTTAGGCTGACCTACATATACATGTATGCTTGAGTCTGTCAGCTTGTTGACACAATGTACCCCACTCTTCTTACATACATGTTTGAGTCTGTCAGCTTGTTGACACAATGTACCCCACTCTTCTTACATACATGTTTGAGTCTGTCAGCTTGTTGACACAATGTACCACACTCTTCTTACATACATGTTTGAGTCTGTCAGCTTGTTGACACAATGTTCCACACTCTTCCTACATATATGTTTGAGTCTGTCAGCTTGTTGACACAATGTACCACACTCTTCCTACATATATGTTTGAGTCTGTCAGCTTGTTGACACAATGTACCACACTCTTCCTACATATATGTTTGAGTCTGTCAGCTTGTTGACACAATGTACCACACTCTTCCTACATATATGTTTGAGTCTGCCAGCTTGTGGAAACAATGTACCACACTCTTCCTACATATATGTTTGAGTCTGTCAGCTTGTTGACACAATGTACCACTCTTCCTACAGCTTGTGGACACAATGTACCACACTCTTCCTACATATATGTTTGAGTCTGTCAGCTTGTGGAAACAATGTACCACACTCTTCCTACATATATGTTTGAGTCTGTCAGCTTTTTGACACAATGTACCACACTCTTCCTACAGCTTGTGGACACAATGTACCACACTCTTCCTACATATATGTTTGAGTCTGTCAGCTTGTTGACACAATGTACCACACTCTTCCTACATATATGTTTGAGTCTGTCAGCTTGTTGACACAATGTACCACACTCTTCCTACATGTATGTTTGTGTCTGTCAGCTTGTTGACACAATGTACCACACTCTTCCTACAGCTTGTGGACACAATGTACCACACTCATCCTACATATATGTTTGAGTCTGTCAGCTTGTGGACACAATGTACCACTCTTCCATGTGCCGGTTTGTGTTTGGTAAAGCAAAAGAAAAAGAGGTAGAGTGGTTGATAGAAACTGCCTTATTGAATTTAACTTTGCTGGTGTATAGTGCTATCTTGTGCCTTTTCAGGACATTAATGAGTACAAGTACCCCTTGTTCCTGACCTCTCGTCAGCTTCTGCTCATGCTGGATGTATAGTGCTATCTTGTGCCTTTTCAGGACATTAATGAGTACAAGTACCCCTTGTTCCTGACCTCTCGTCAGCTTCTGCTCATGCTGGATGCCTCGCTGGAACCCGCACCTGGCTGGCCACACTTCTTTGACCGCAATGAGGATGGCAGTCTGCGAGTCAACATCCAGGGCTGGGGCGGCGATGAAGAAATCTTTGCCTATGTACCTCTGGAGGATGATTCTGACGAGGAGGGGGAGGAGGAGTTCTATGAAGGAGAAGAAGGTGAGATGTGTGATGGTAGTGTGGCAAAGGTTGGGGTTGTCTTTGGCTGATCACTTCACAGCTACTGCAGGCATAGATATTGACTCTGTTAATGATGACCAATTGCTGATCACTTCACAGCTACTGCAGGCATAGATATTGACTCTGTTAATGATGACCAATTGCTGATCACTTCACAGCTCCTGCAGGCATAGATATTGACTCTGTTAATGATGACCAATTGCTGATCACTTCACAGCTCCTGCAGGCATAGATATTGACTCTGTTAATGATGACCAATTGCTGTGCTCCCACCTTGGAACCTCATCAACCCCATTATCAACTTCAATCTCACATCCTTCAAAAAGACCGAAACTTCTGAAGCTGTTTATAAGCACTTTATCTAGAACAATGTTCATTGTATAAAGGATATGAAAAAATGTTTACGGACGGATCGAAGAAAGGAGACTCAGTTGCTGTTGCGTCGATCTCTGGGAGACACCTAGACCAGCCTTTGCAACAGCGTATACCTGATTTTTGTTCCATTTATACAGATGAGCTGAAGGCAATTCATTTAGTATACCTGATTTTTGTTCCATTTATACAGATGAGCTGAAGGCAATTCATTTAGCTCCGAAACCGGTTTATCAATCCAAAAGATCTTCATTTTTAATCATGTCTGATTCACTGTCAGCACTTTAAGCTCTTTCCATGAGAAAGATATCGCACCCTTTTCTGGCAGAGATCGATGACCTCCACACACAACTTGTGTCTGAGGGTAAAAAGATAGTTTATATGTGGATACCTAGTCACATGGGCATCCATGGCAATATTGCAGTGGACAAAGCAGCTACAGAAGCTCTGCATCAAGATTTCCCTTAAGAGATTTTCTAATTTGTTCCATACTCTGACCTGCATTGTAT
The DNA here is from genome assembly GCA_036898135.1 of Oncomelania hupensis. Lineage (NCBI taxonomy): Eukaryota > Metazoa > Mollusca > Gastropoda > Littorinimorpha > Pomatiopsidae > Oncomelania > Oncomelania hupensis. The sequence continues at coordinate 55,296,640 of CM072526.1, forward strand.
GACTGGTTCTTATTGTAAACAGTTGTGGCAGACCGAATGGTCTAACCAAATCAATAACAAATTATTTCAAGTTCTTCCAGATTTGTCTGCTTTTTTGCCTAACTTTGTGTCCACCCGCAAAGAAGAAACTGTTTGGCTCGCCTTCATATTGGGCATACCTATGTCACCCATAGTTTCCTTTTAAAAAGAGAAGAACCACCATGGTGCTTTGCATGTGACAAATCCTTTTCCGTTCGCTATTTTATGTCTGAATGTGCTGAACTGGTTGATGAAAGAGAAAGATATTTTGGTTTGATAACTTTTAATGAGATTTAAATTGTTTGCAATAGTAAACACCTGTTTCAATTTTTACATGATGTTTGTTTGTTTTATCGCATATAGATCATATCTTCTTGTTTATATTCTTGGTTAAATTTTATTAGTAAGACTGGTTTTATTTACATCTTTTGTCATATTTAAATGTTAGCAGTTTAGTTTGATTTTGCTTAGTTTTGTGTGGTTTTGATTCAGCTCTTGGCAGCCCGCTGGAATCTATAAACACTGAATATCTATCTATCTGTTGATGTCTTTGCCCGATCACTTCACACCTCACAAAGGCTGTTGGTGTCTTTGGCCATTCACTTAACACCTAAAAAAGGCTGATGTGTTTGGCAGATCACTTCACACCTGACAAAGGCTGTTGATGTGTTTGGCAGATCACTTCACACCTGACAAAGGCTGTTGATGTGTTTGGCAGATCACTTCACACCTGACAAAGGCTGTTGATGTGTTTGGCAGATCACTTCACACCTGACAAAGGCTGTTGATGTGTTTGGCAGATCACTTCACACCTGACAAAGGCTGTTGATGTGTTTGGCAGATCACTTCACACCTGACAAAGGCTGTTGATGTGTTTGGCAGATCACTTCACACCTGACAAAGGCTGTTGATGTGTTTGGCCGATCACTTCACACCTGACAAAGGCTGTTGATGTGTTTGGCCGATCACTTCACACCTGACAAAGGCTGTTGATGTGTTTGGCCGATCACTTCACACCTGACAAAGGCTGTTGGTGTCTTTGGCTGATCACTTCACACCTGACAAAGGCTGTTGGTGTCTTTGGCTGATCACTTCACACCTGACAAAGGCTGTTGGTGTCTTTGGCTGATCACTTCACACCTGACAAAGGCTGTTGGTGTCTTTGGCTGATCACTTCACACCTGACAAAGGCTGTTATGTCTTTGGCAGATGCACATAAATACAAAACAGGACGGAGTACAATCAGTTCTTCTTGCATAACAAGTCTAATTTCAGATGAACAGCAAGGCTCTTGGTTTTTTCAGAAGGGGAGATTGAACTCCAATACTTGTGCACATTATTGCACCATCTATTGTACCAAGTGTGTTGTACCATTAAGTCTGTTGAACTGACTGTTGTATTGACTGATGCAGTAGGCTAGCAAGGGAAATGTGGGGCAAACAAAGGAAATAACATACAGAACTAAAATCAGGTTGTGGATGTTGTACTGACTGTTGTATTGACTGATGCAGTAGGCTAGCAAGGGAAATGTGGGGCAAACAAAGGAAATAACATACAGAACTAAAATCAGGGTGTGGATGTGTGCAGGTGAAGGAAGGGATGGCGACGCCCAGGCAGCTGTGGACAATCGTCCCAAGGTCAAGGACAGCCGACGTGAAGCCACCTACGAAGTGTTCGCCCATGAAATATGGCCCAAGATCATCAAGAAGTCACAGGTTAACATTTATGCTGCTGACAGTAAAATTATTGATTTAATTTCTGCTGACAGTAAAATCATTGTTCTTATATAGAGTACTTGACAGCTGTGCAAATAGCTCAGTGCTGGCTGCAGCCAACGTTTAGCTCAGTCTGCTGAAGACACTAAATGACGAAGTGGCCAATAACTTTCAAATAGGTCACATCGTCTTGTTATATTCTTTATTAAATTATATTAGTAAGACTGGTTTTATTTACATCCTTTATCATATTTCAATGTTAGGAGTTTAACCTGGTTTTAGTTTTGTGTGGTCCTGATTTGGCTCATGGCAGTTTGCTGGATCCTTTAAACATTGAATATCTATCTATCTATCTAATAACTTTCAGTCATAACAGTCCGCTGGACCTAAAGCAACAATAAATCAATCAATCAATCAGTCATAACACAGAGTCTAGAGGGAAATTGTATATGTTCGACGGATGCAATATGAGATTGTTTTACCCTGGTTTTTGATTACGCTTCAGTACGTTAGAATGCCGTACATCACATTGCAAATTTATTTATTTTATTTTATTTATTTGTTTAATTTTAACAAATTGTTTGCTGTCTGTACATGCCTAAACATGTGATGTGTTTGTTGGTACAGAAACCGAACTTTGATCCCGATATTTGAAAACGTAGTATTATGATTATTATGATGATGATTATTATGATGATGATTATTATTATTATTATTATTATTATTATTATTATTATTATTATTATTATTATTATTATTATTGATGTTTAGGTGAACTATCACCCTAGCCTGGTGTGGACGGAGATCATGTCTTTCATTAAAGGCTCCTTCGCCTCTCTCACCCAGCGTAAAGGCTACCTGGACCTAGAGGGCTATGAGAATCTGGGCCGTAAGCAGGCCCCAAACTTCACTGGCAACAGAGATAAGGTTAGTCTTCATACAATGACATTCAACATGTTAATCATAAAAATGACATACATCTGTGTAAATCCAGTCTTCCTACAATTACATTGAACCTTTTAATCATGTCATTGACCTACATCTGTGTAAATCCAATCTTTCTATAATTACATTCAACCTTGTAATCTGTGTAAATCCTTGCCTGTGAAATGGCAGAAATGAAGTCCTAAGCATTTGAGTTAAAGAAAACTTGGACTGGGAGCCATTGCTGTACCTTGAGCCTTGTAATCACCTGTTTGTATACAGTAGATGAATAGCGTTGTAATCACCTGTTTGTATACAGTAGATGAATAGTGTTGTAATCACCTGTTTGTATTCAGTAGATGAATGGTGTTGTAATCACCTGTTTGTATACAGTAGATGAATAGCGTTGTAATCACCTGTTTGTATACAGTAGATGAATGGCGTTGTAATCACCTGTTTGTATACAGTAGATGAATAGCGTTGTAATCACCTGTTTGTATACAGTAGATAAATAGTGTTATAATCACCTGTTTGTATACAGTAGATGAATAGCGTTGTAATCACCTGTTTGTATACAGTAGATGAATAGCGTTGTAATCACCTGTTTGTATACAGTAGATGAATAGTGTTGTAATCACCTGTTTGTATACAGTAGATGAATGGCGTTGTAATCACCTGTTTGTATACAGTAGATGAATAGCGTTGTAATCACCTGTTTGTATACAGTAGATGAATGGCGTTGTAATCACCTGTTTGTATACAGTAGATGAATAGCGTTGTAATCACCTGTTTGTATACAGTAGATAAATAGTGTTATAATCACCTGTTTGTATACAGTAGATGAATAGCGTTGTAATCACCTGTTTGTATATAGTAGATGAATAGCGTTGTAATCACCTGTTTGTATACAGTAGATGAATAGCGTCTTAATCACCTGTTTGTATACAGTAGATGAATAGCGTCTTAATCACCTGTTTGTATACAGTAGATGAATAGCGTCGTAATCACCTGTTTGTATACAGTAGATGAATAGCGTCGTAATCACCTGTTTGTATACAGTAGATGAATAGCGTCGTAATCACCTGTTTGTATACAGTAGATGAATAGCGTCGTAATCACCTGTTTGTATACAGTAGATGAATAGCGTTGTAATCACCTGTTTGTATACAGTAGATGAATAGCATTGTAGTAGATGAATAGCGTTGTAATCACCTGTTTGTATATAGTAGATGAATAGCGTTGTAATCACCTGTTTGTATACAGTAGATGAATAGCGTCTTAATCACCTGTTTGTATACAGTAGATGAATAGCGTCTTAATCACCTGTTTGTATACAGTAGATGAATAGCGTCGTAATCACCTGTTTGTATACAGTAGATGAATAGCGTCGTAATCACCTGTTTGTATACAGTAGATGAATAGTCTTGTAATCACCTGTTTGTATACAGTAGATGAATAGCGTTGTAATCACCTGTTTGTATACAGTAGATGAATAGCGTTGTAATCACCTGTTTGTATACAGTAGATGAATGGCGTTGTAATCACCTGTTTGTATACAGTAGATGAATGGCGTTGTAATCACCTGTTTGTATACAGTAGATGAATAGCGTCGTAATCACCTGTTTGTATACAGTAGATGAATAGCGTTGTAATCACCTGTTTGTATACAGTAGATGAATAGCGTTGTAATCACCTGTTTGTATGCAGTAGATGAATAGCGTTGTAAGGGAATGTACACCTGTGTGAACAGTACTGCAAGAAGCATGCTCACAACTATGTATGGCAAGGTTCTGTACAATGTCAGGTAAATGTATGTCATTCACAATAAATGGTAACGTGGCATGTTTTAATCGTTCAGTTTGGCCGTGGCTTGAAATAGTTGTGTTACGTCATAAAGTAAGCATAACGTATTGTGCACAATAGAATTTATCCCACAAAAATACATATAAAATTGGAGGACAAAGCTATAGAACTGCCATTATCTCTTATGATAAGCTATAACTTTTGTTTGAAACCTGTTCAGATATATCCCTATAACTGTTAGTGAAATCTACACCTTTTATCTTAAATCTATATCTTAGGTGGTTATATGGCTAAAACTGTGTGTGAAATCTGTCTCTCCCATAGAAATAATAATAGTACAGGAGGCTATCGGGTGCTGTTTCTTCAATGGAACTCAAAGTGTGGTGATCTGAAGAGATGGCTGTTACAGAAGTGGGAATGGAAACCATTGTTATTGTTGAAATTAAGATTGACTGCATCCAATAGCAGTACTGAAGGGAGGGAGGAATGGAGAGAAAAAACCCTGGCCTGAAAAGTCTCCTACCAAAGTCACCTAAGTTTGTCCCATGTGAGGTTCCAACCTTCGCCAAAGAAAACCAGCTCACTATCAACTTCGCTAGCAGGCCACCCTGCTATCTGTGCAGTCTAGTTGCGTTGTAAGGGAAGATGTTGTGTTGTGATGAAAGATGTTGTGTTGTGAGGGAAGATGTTGTGTTGCCATGAAAGATGATGTGTTGTGATGGAAGATGTTGTGTTGTGATGAAAGATGATGTGTTGTAAGGGAAGATGTTGTGTTGTGATGAAAGATGATATGTTGTGAGGAAAGATAATATTGTGTTGTGAGGGAAGTTGATGTTGGTTTAGGAGGGAAGTTGATGTTGTGTTGGGAGGGAAGTTGATGTTGTATTGTGAGGGAAGTTGATGTTGTATTGGGTTGTGCTGTGAGGGAAGTTGTTGTATTGGGTTGTGCTGTGAGGGAAATTGATGCAGAGGTGCCTACCGTACGCGCTGGCGCGTATTTTTACGAATTTTCAACATAAAATACGACAATACGAGCAATTCCTTAAAAATATGCATTTTCGTGGTTTATCCCCCCCCCCAAAAAAAAATATTTGTTTTGTACTGATTTTATATATGCGCAAAAGTGAAATCTCGTGCGTGAGAGGTAGTGCGAGACTTGGTATCCGCCATTGTGCTAAACATGGTGTTGCGAAAGCGTTTACACGAGAGTGACGATGAGAGCGAGTCTGAAAAAAAAGCGAGGCAGGGTTGCAAGTAAGCAAGGCCCACCGCCGTAGCTCAATTGGTAGAGCGTTCGCCTGGCACACCGATGACCCAGGTTCGAATCCCGTGGTGGGCGATATAAAATGTGGCCATTTTCACTGTCCATTTGAGCAGTATGATTGCTTTGATGGTTCAGTGTTGATTCAGGTCCCTACCCCTCTTTCCCTGGGATGGGTATCCCCGTCTGCCATATCGCCAATGGTGGGTGTAGACGTTAAACCTCAATGTTCAAGTAAGCAAAAAGCGCGACAACATTTCTTACGCGAATACCGTGAGCGTTTTTGAGGAATAATCGAATCTTCTAAAGGAGTTCATTATGCTCACTGCAACAAAGAGTTCAGCATTGCTCTGCATATGACATTCAGCGACACTTAGGTTAGGTATTACGGACAAACATTTTATTTTGGTTCAGGATGTTTTATTTTGTTTTTATTATATAGTACAAACCTTTAGAAGATTAAAAAAATTTAAATTGTTAAAATCGGTCAATATTAAGGCACTCATTTAACTGTTCAAAGTGGGTAACCCTGACATAAAAATAAAATGCGTTTTTCCCAAAGGGGTGTCGGATAGTGCAGTGGTTGGAGCACTCGCTACTGTGTCGAAAGTGAAGCACCGTCCGGTGCGGTTAGCACTTGGATGGGTGACCGCTAAGGTGTGAAGCGACAAACAACAACGCCCCCAGTTGACTCAACTGTGATTGAGTACCTACTCTCTTGAGGGTGGGGAAGGTAAAGCAGCGAGGGAGAGAGTTGGGCATCACCCTCATTACGCTGGCCCAAGATAAGTGTGATCTCCAACATCACGCTCCCCTACGGCCACAAGGCTATGGGACTACCTTTACCTTTACCTTTTACCTCCCAAAAGTGGCTGAGGTGTCTAAAATTAATACAAAGTGGATAAAAAGGCACTGTATTTACACAACAAAATGCAGAACACTCTAGTATGCTCAGAAAACAAAACGTGTTGCCAGTTTCAGAAAGAATATACGAAAATAATTATGCATTTATATATATTCATAATTCATATTAATTAATTGTTGGACAATATTAAGATCTTTTGGGGGGTTATGGAGTAAAATACAACACAACAAATAATATATTAGTGTGCATTTGTGACCATAACTTGTTGAGTTCTATATTATTTTGTTTCATGAGGATTAAAATGGTGAGCTGGAATTAGTATGAACTGATGTTTTGTGAATGTGGCAGTTTTCATGACAATAATTCTTTGATCAAATGTTGCGAGTTGCGCGAAATCTGACATTACACAAAATACACATTTTTCATGCAGCCAGTACACAAATGGTCAGACTGGGGGTAGGCACCTCTGGTTGATGTTGTGTTGTGCTGTGAGGGAAGTTGGTGTTGGGTTGTGCTGTGAGGGAAGTTGATGTTGTGTTGGGTTGTATTGTGAGGGAAGTTGATATTGGGTTCGGTTGCATTGTGAGGGAAGTTGGGTTGGGTTGTATTATGAGGGAAGTTGATGTTGTGTTGGGTTGTGCTGTGAGGGAAGTTGATGTTGTGTTGGGTTGTTTTGTGAGGGAAGTTGATGTTGGGTTGTATTGTGAGGGAAGTTGATATTGTGTTAAGTTGTATTGTGAGGGAAGTTGATATTTGGTTGGGTTGTGCTGTGAGGGAAGTTCATGTGTTGGGTTTTATTGTGAGGGAAGTTGATGTGTTGGGTTGTATTGTGAGTGAAGTTGATGTTGTGTTGGGTTGTTCTGTGAGGGAAGTTGATGTGTTGGGTTGTATTGTGAGGGAAGTTGATGTTGTGTTGGGTTGTATTATGAGGGAAGTTGATGTTGTGTTGGGTTGTATTGTGAGGGAAGTTGATGTTGTGTTGGGTTGTATTGTGAGGGAAGTTGATGTTGTGTTGGGTTATATTGTGAGGGAAGTTGATGTTGTGTTGCAGGTGTATGAGCTGTTCCTGAGATACAATGACTACAAACGTCAGCACGGACTGTACGACGAGGCTGACCTGGTGTTCAACATCTTCCAGCGTCTTCGGCTTGGCGGCCCTGTGCCCTGGGTCTTGCATGAGGTGGCTGGCAATCATTTTGAACATAAATAAATGAATAAATAAATACATAGCACTTCAGGGGTGTCATCCAGTTTATGCATAAATACATAACATGACAGGGATATCATCCGGTGTACACATAAATAGCATACAGGGATGTCATCTGGTGTAAACATAAATAGCATTTCAGGGATGTCATCCAGTTTATACATAAATACATAGCATGACAGGAGTGTCATCCAGTTTATGCATAAATACATAGCATGACAGGGATATCATCCGGTGTACACGTAAATAGCATTACATGGATGTCATCCAGTTTATATATAAATACATTGCATGACAGGAGTGTAATCCAGTTTATACATAAACAGGTAGCATGACAGGGATGTCATCCAGTTTATACATAAATACATCGCATTACAGGCGTGTCATAAAGTTTTAACATAAATACATAGCATGATAACAGCTCTTTTCCAATGTAAAATTGACTTTACAAAAACAAGACATACAAATGGAACTCGACTTGTTAGAAACATAAGCTTTCATGGTATAATTGTCCATATTACAGGGTGGATGTGTTACATTGTGTGTGATGTGCAGTACTGACGTGTTATGTTATGCCCTGTACCAGGTGTTTGTGGACGAGACCCAAGACTTCACTCAGGCGGAGCTGACAGTGCTGATTCGCCTGGCTCACAACCCCAACGACATGTTTCTGACAGGCGACACAGCTCAGAGCATCATGCGAGGCGTGTCTTTCCGCTTCAGTGACCTCAAGACCCTGTTCCACTATGCCAAGCAGTCTCTGCAAGCCAGGGGCAAGACTGGGATGCTGGAGGTGAGACAGCACTGTGCATGTTTTTCCATTGTTTGGAGGCATTCAGCACAATCCTGTGTAGTTGCTGTTGGGATGCTGGAGGTGAGACTGCACTGTGCATGTTTTTCCATTCTTTTGAGGCATTCAGCACAATCCTGTGTAGTTGCTGTTGGGATGGGTGATATTCAAGCATGGAGAGAAAAACGAATCACCCAGCTGCTATTGGATATCTGGCTCTCTCCCCTAAGAACTGGGCACATTAGAGCTCCAAGGACTAGCTCTCTGTCCTGACAACTGGGCACAGTCAAGCACAAAGGAGGAGATGGGCATCACCTTCACCAAGCTGGTTCTGAAAAAAGGGAGATACCTAGCAGTAGCCTGGTAATTGGAAAAATATAATTGTTATAATGTCTGTGTTGTGACTGTCCCAGGTGCCCAGGCAAGTGTACCAGCTGACACACAACTACCGCTCACACGCCGGCATTCTGTCCCTGGCCTCCGCCGTTCTGGACCTGCTGGTGGAGTTTTTCCCAGAGTCCTTTGACCGTCTGGAGAAGGACCAGGGCTTGTTTGACGGGCCACAGCCAGTGGTACTGGAGTCTGGCAGTGCAGCAGACCTGGCCATCCTGCTGAGCGGCAACAAGCGCAAGACCTCCCACATTGAGTTTGGAGCTCATCAGGTAACTGACAGTAAACCACCCAGTCTGAATATCTGTCCTATCCATCAGATAACTGACAGTAAACCACCCAGTCTGAATATCTGTCCTATCCATCAGGTAACTGACAGTAAACCACCCAGTCTGAATATCTGTCCTATCCATCAGGTAACTGACAGTAAACCACCCAGTCTGAATATCTGTCCTATCCATTATGGAACCCCAGTCACTGCTGCCCTAAGTGAGCTCATCAGGTAACTGACAGTAAACCACCCAGCCTGAATATCTATCCTATCCATAATGGAGCCCCAGTCACTGCTGCCCTAAGTGAGCAAATTACTGAGGGAGCTGTTCTACCACTATGTATGTTGCTATTTGGTTATTTGACACTTGGCACTGTTGACATACTGTGGCTATTTGACACTGTTGACATGCTGTGGTTATTTGACACTTGGCACTGTTGACATACTGTGGTTATTTGACACTGTTGACATGCTGTGGTTATTTGACACTTGGCACAGTTGACATGCTGTGATTATTTGACACTGTTGACATGCTGTGATTATTTGACACTATTGACATGCTGTGGTTATTTGACACTTAGCACTGTTGACATGCTGTGGTTATTTGACACTTGGCACTGTTGACATACTGTGGTTATTTGGCACTGTTGGCATGCTGTGGTTATTTGACACTTGGCACTGTTGACATGCTGTGGTTATTTGACACTGTTGACATGCTGTTGTTATTTGGCACTGTTGACATGCTGTGGTTATTTGACACTGTTGACATGCTGTGGTTATTTGGCACTGTTGACATGCTGTGGTTATTTGACACTGTTGACATGCAGTGGTTATTTGACACTTGCAGACATGCCTACCCGTACGGAATTTCCGTATTTTTTCCGGAAATTTGAAACACTCGGCAAGCGCTACGGAAAATACGGATATTTGTTTTACGGTACGGAAATTTTAAAAAATGATGAAGAAAAAAAATCGAAATCGTTGGCCTGTGGTAATGCACCGCATGACCTTTTTCCGAAGGTTTAATGCTGCAATGCGCAGTCGCAGTGGAGACCTGTAACATCGAAGTTTCCGGTAGAGGCACCGAAGTTTGCCGAACCCGTTTTTGCACAGTCGCAGTAAAGATCTGTGCTCGTGAGACAGAATTTAAAACATGGCGTTCAAACGAATTTCTAAGCAAAGTGATTGTGAATCTAAATCTTCAAAAAAAAACGCGCAAGGGGCCTCGTATTCGGAAAAGTGTCCTTTCGTTATTCGCGGCAGCACTGACTCAAAAGTACAATTTGTGCCAACCAGTTTGGCATCTCCGCCGGTGATATGAACGACATCAAGCGGCACGCGGAAGGCCCACAGTATATGAAGAATTACGAGGCTTTGGAGAAGAAAAAGAACATTGTAGCAGCAGATCAATCTATAACTGGATTATTCGCATAATATCAAAAAGGATGAGTGCAAAAACAATAGGTAGTAAAAGTAAATACGGAAATCGTAATAGCAATACTGAAATTTGAAAAAGCTAGTACGGAAACTTCAATTTGAGGGTAGGCATGTCTGCACTTGGCACTGTTGACATGCTGTGATTATTTTACACTTGGCACTGTTGACACGCTGTTGTTATTTGACACTTGGCACTGTTGACATGCTGTGGTTATTTGGCACTGTTGACATGCAGTGGTTATTGACATTTAGCACTGTTGATATGCTGTGGTTATTTGACACTTGGCACTGTTGACATGCTGTGGTTATGTGATATTTAGCACTGTTGACATGCTGTGGTAACGGACACATGGCACTGTTGATATGCTGTGGTTATTTGACACTTGACACTGTTGACATGCTGTGGTTATATGGCACTGTTGACATGCAGCGGTTATTCGACACTTGGCACTGTTGATATGCTGTGGTTATTTGACACTTGGCACTGTTGACATGCTGTGGTTATTTAATATTTAGCACTGTTGACATGCTGTGGTAATTGACACATAGTACTGTTGATATTCTGTGGTAATTGACACTTGGCACTGTTGACATGCTGTGGTTATTTGATACTTAGGACTGTTAGGTTACTGTGTTTATTTGAAACTTAGGACTGTTAGTTTGCTGTGTTTATTAATACTTAGGACTGTTAGTTTGCTGTGTTTATCTAATACTTAGGACTGTTAAGTTACTGTGTTTATTAATACTTCGGACTGTTAGTTTGCTGTGTTTATTTAATACTTGGGACTGTTAAGTTACTGTGTTTATTTGATACTTAGGACTGTTATGTTACTGTCTTTATTTGATACTTTGGACGTTTTGCTGTGTTTATTTGATCAGAGATGAGAATCTTCCGCCTTTTAGCGGAAATCCGCTCTTTCGGAAGGTCCCAGGGTCATTTTTTAGATCGGTTTAAATCCGGTGAGAAAATTTTAGTGTATATGACTAGGGTAAGTTGTTGATTTTCGATCTCGCAGCTTATTCCCACTCTTTATTCCCACGCGGATTGTTGTCATTTGGTTCGCTCTCACTTCGTTTCCGTTGATCCACCAAGCTGCCGTAAAAAGCCGAGATAACCCGATTTTTTCTTTCTTCCGTGTGTCCTGGTAAACGTGCAGTCAAAGAACGTAAGATTCCGGCTGTTCCCAGACACTCCCGCTGACAGTGACGTCACTCAAATAGGCGCTTGAAGCCCTTTCTCATGCGCTGAGTTGTAGTGCGAACGATGGAACAGCCAAAACATCACGTGGTCGATCAGCCATTATCTAGAACAAAAGCGCAACTTGTAAAATGCTTCGAAAACTGAATCCTAGAGAAAAGGCTCTTGCTACCCACATCTACAGTGGTGTAAAACACAAGTGGAACTTTAAGTGGTTAGAAGAAAAGTTGAACACAACAGTCTTAATTCGTTTGAAGGACAAAAAGATCGAAAGAAATGTGGAGTTGAATGCAGAGGCAGAGAAACAAGCCAGACTGGCTCATAAGAAAGCTCTGACTGCCCGACTTCAGGTGTTGGTGAGGAAGAGAAGTGAGAGTAAAAGTCAAAAGCCACCAGCCAAGAAAGCAAGAACTGGATAGTTGCCTGGCTTCAGTTATAAAATACATGCGTACATAGTTCATTCAATAATTTTGTGTGTGCAGACTGTATAGCATGTTGGTACCTGCCAGTTTTAACAATTCTTCAAAAAAACATGTTGTATACACAAAGAACTGTAATCCTAGTGCATGACGTAATTTAAATTGTAAACTTCAGCCTGACTTCAGTGCCTGACTAAGACTTCAAGGCTGAAGTTGTTCATAATGTATATATGATTATAGCATCAGAACTGTTTTTTTTTAAGAACTACTGCCTGAAACCATCCGTATTTCTGCTTTCCTTGTTGTGGTTTTTCCCGAGACATTATCTTGAAATTGTAAACCTTGTTTGAACAGTCAATTGAGGTATTTATGATTTTATTGTTTGGTGTGACTGTAAGAGTGTCAGTGAGGCTTCATACCGATTCATGTATAAATGTACAACTCTGTTTTGGACAGTAATTATGTGCATTGGTAAAGCCTTGTCTTGTCATTGGTATTTAAACCATTCTTGTCTGCAGTCAAAAGGAATGTTTGTTTAATACAAGGCTTAACTGATGTTTGAAATAAATTCATTAGGCCTATGTGTTGAACTGTGGAGAGCTAACAACAGCATTTTAGTACCACAAAAACAACTGATCTGACCCTATAAAATAAGGCTCAGAATGCACCAGAATGCGTAGATTTTAACCATCTTTTCAAAAAATTCCCGGACCCCTCTAGCATTGCGTACCTGCTTTGCAGGTACGCGCACTCGTGGATTCGCCACTCGACAGACTTTGCAATATTTCCTCCTTTTTGTCATTTTTGGATTCTCATCTCTGATTTGATACTTAGGACTGTTAGGTTACTGTGTTTATTTGATACTTAGGACTGTTAGTTTGCTGTGTTTATTTGATACTTAGGACTGTTATGTTACTGTGTTTATTTGATACTTAGGACTGTTATGTTACTGTGTCTAGTTGATACCTAGGACTGTTGTGTCACTGTGTTTATTTGTACTGTAGGTCATTCTGGTGGTGAGCGAGGAAGCGCGAAACAGCCTGCCTGAAGAGCTGAGTCTTGGCTTGGTGCTGACCATATATGAAGCCAAAGGTCTGGAGTTTGATGACGTACTTCTCTACAACTTCTTCACTGACTCACAGGTATTGTTATCCATGAGGATGATGATGATGTTTGTTGTGGTGATGATGGTGATTGATGATGACATCCCAGGATGTAGAGGGGAGATGTAACACTCCACAGAATGGATCATGCAATGTTATTGTGTTCAGGCTTCCAAAGAGTGGCGAGTGGTCACAGATTTTCTGGAAAGACAGTGCCAAAGTGATGCTGCCGGCACTCGCAGTTCCATTTCCACTGGCCTGGTTGAGATTGACGAAGGTTGGATCTTTAAAAACTTATTTCTTTGTTTTATTTTGTAAATTACTGTTAGTTTTATATACGGTGAAGATATTATTTCAATCAGCTGGGAACATCAGATCGACTTGTCCAATATTTGTCAACGATGGCATGGAAACAACCTTGACCAAGGCAGGGATTCAAAGTGGGTGGGTTTCAATATAAGAAGACTTGAATTCTGTATGTTATTATTTATTTATGTGTATATTAATTGCTTCTTTTGCCCTTAACCTGCCCTTTTCCACCCCCCATTTTGCAAGAGCAGCTTGTGAAAAAATTTGGTTTGGGGCATTGGATAGAAATTAATCTTTCTGCAATATCAACACATTTGTTGTAGACATGTTGTTACACTGGAACAAAATTATCAATGTGATCCGATTTTCGAACAAAATGACCAGACATTGAAGAAAAATGACCAGACATTTTGAGCATCCAAAGCATTAAATTGACCAGACATAAACGTTTTTTTCATTCAAATTGACTCAACATATCTACTTCCATTGCTTGTTTTTACAACGCAGTTTGCAATTTTCAGAGGTGCTGCATCAGACAGGGCGACCTCGACCCTTGGCCTTTGACCCCAACCAGCACAAGATCCTGAACTCTGAACTCAAACACTTGTACACAGCGGTGACGCGAGCCAGAGTGAATGTATGGATCTTTGACCATAGCGCGGACAAGAGGGCTCCCATGTTTGAATACTTCAAAGCCAGGAAGCTGGTGAAGTTTGTCTCCATGAGGGAGGGCAGCAGTGGTACGTTGAGCGTTTTCAGTTTCTTTGGTAGTAAGGGAAAAGTGTCTTATACAAGTGGTGTAGTTTTTATCTGTGATGTTATTGATGACCATGAAGATGATGATACAATCTTGTTTTGTACACAGCTCCATGTTGGCAGGATGTACAGCATAAACCCAATTCATTAGCGGCAGCCTATGGCGCGTAATACCTAATATTAGTTGTTTTTTTTTGTGTGTTGAAATTTGGCTGGTGAGAGCAAACTGGAGTACCCAGAGAAAACTCCCTAGATATTGCCTGAGTGGAAAGTAAATAATATTAGGAGAAACATAACGCCCAGAGGCAGGATCGATTCCTCACTTGTCAGGCGCCATTGATTTCTGGCCTGTTGACAAGGCAAGTTAGTCCCACCTTAAACCCCTCGGCCGCAACTCTCACAATCCTAATTGTGTCAACTTAGTTTCATTGTCTGATTTTGTTATTGATTTCTACGCATGTGAGTATGTTTACTCTCCCTCCCTCCCCCCCCTCTCCCCCTCCCCCCTCATTTTTTTTGGTATTTTTGGAATCAAGATTTTTGCAAATCTGTGTGAGATGAGTCCTAAATAGTCCAAAAATGACATAAAAAAATTATGTCCGTCCGCCATCAGCTGTCTGTGCAAAACTTACAAGTGGATTAATATCTCAGAAGCTATTTCAACTATCACAGCCTAACTTGGTAAGATGGTGTATATCCCTAAGACAGAGGTGCCTACCGTACGCGCTGACGCGTATTTTTACGAATTTTCACCATAAAATACGACAATACGAGCAATTCCTTAAAAATACGCATTTTCGTGGTGTACCAAAAAAAAATTTTTTTTTTTCGCACTGATTTTATATATGTTCCGATCTATTTCCTTTACTTGCTGACCCTAGAGCGCATGCGCAAAAGTGAAATCTCGTGCGTGAGAGGTAGTGCGAGACTTTGTATCCGCTAAACATGGTGTCGCGAAAGCGTTTACACGAGAGTGACGATGAGAGCGAGTCTGAAGAAAAGCGGGATAAGGTTGCAAGTAAGCAAAAAGCGCGACAACATTTCTTACGCGAATACCGTGAACTTTTTTGAGGCATAATCGAATCTTCGAAAGGAGTTCATTATGCTCAATGCAACAAAAAATTCAGCATTGCTCTGCATACGACATTCAGCGGCACTTAGATTAGGTATTACGGACGAACATTTTATTTTGGTTCAGGATGTTTTATTTTGTTTTTATTATATAGTACAAACCTTTAGAAGGTTAACAAAAAATAAAATTATTAAAATCGGTCAATATTAAGGCACTCATTTAACTGTTCAAAGTGGATAACCCTCACATAAAAATAAAACGCGTTTTACCCAAAAGTAGCTCAGATGTTTAAGAGTAATACAAAGTTTATAAAAAGGCACTGTATTTACACAACAAAATGCAGAACACTCTAGTATGCTCAGAAAACAAAAAGTGTTGCCAGTTTCAGAAGAATATACAAAAATAATGATGCATTTATATATATTCATAATTCATATTAATTAATTGTTGGACAATATTAAGATCTTTTGGGGGGGAGGGGGGAGGATTATGGAGCAAAATACAACACAAAAAATAATATATTAGTGTGCATTTGTGACCATAACTTGTTGAGTTCTATATTATTTTGTTTCACGAGGATTAAAATGGTGAGCTGGAATTGGTATGAATTGATGTTTTGTGAATGTGGCAGTTTTCATGATAATAATTCTTTGATCAAATGTTGCGAGTTGCGCGAAATCTGACATTACACAAAATACACATTTTTCATGCAGCCAGTACACAAATGGTCAGACTGGGGGAAGGCACCTCTGCTAAGACCTCATACATGATCAGTGAATGAATGGCTTTACTTCAAAATCAATGGGTTACCAATGTTAGTTAAAAAAAGAAAAAAAAATGTTCACAAAATTTCATTTTTTTTTCTAGGTTATTAATATTGAACTTATGATTCTTTGATGCATGATAGATATCTATGAGACACACACACTTTACAAATTTGATCAACCTCACTCCAAGGTCAAGGTCACTGGAGCTGTCTAAAGTCGTTTGCATAGGTACTTTGAAGTGACCTTAACCCTAAACTATGGGAGATATAAAGTCCAAACGTGTTGTATTTAGAGATGATAGATTGATCTTTGATATTTGTTCCGTTTTTGCGTTGATCTTGAAAGTCAAGGTCATTTTAGGTCTTACAAAAACATACAAAAAAAGTTGGTCATCATACAGTGGAATGGCTATTTAACCCTTAGTATGCAACAACATTGGGTTATTTGATCAGACCTGTATGAGAGATCTTGAAAAAGTCAACCTTTCTTTTTTGTTTGAGGTGGGGAGGGGGAGGGGGGGGAGGAGGGCATAATACAACTTTTGCTGTATATTATTTCATAGTACATGAGTGTATTTAGAAATGGAGATCATCTAAAGGCCAAGAGCATAGAAAGATCAAAATCTGTATTACTTTGCATCCTAATGCCACGGTTTCATTTTATTTTTTCTGGGCTCATTTTCATGTTAAATATTGCAAGTTTCATAAGGAGCATGTGAGTCATATGGGCTTTGCCCTTCTAGTTATCACAATTTTTGTACACACACACACACACAAAAGGTGATTTGCTTTGAGGGCATCTTGTTAAAACTGTTTTGATTGAATTTGATCGCATTTATGTAGATATTAATTGTTTTTAATTATCTCTTCTGTGTCGTGGAACATTCTGCATCTCTAGCTTGGCTGGCTTCTGTTGAAGCTTTTTATGAAATACAGGGTTAGAAAATATTGTATTGTATAAGTGAAGCTCTTAATGAGATACAAGGAAAGGAAATATTGTATCTACATAATTGAAGTTTATGATGAAATGAAGGGATAGGAAATTGGATTTGGAAATTTGGATTTTGTCTACGTAATCCTTTTTATATTATCTTATAAAAAAAAAACAAAAAGCATGGATTGGAATGACAGAACTGGATGTGTAGACTTAATGACAGAACTGGATGTGTAGACTTTATGACAGAACTGGATGTATAGACTTAATGACAGAACTGGATGTGTAGACTTAATGACAGAACTGGATGTATAGACTTAATGACAGAACTGGATGTATAGACTTAATGACAGAACTGGATGTATAGACTTAATGACAGAACTGGATGTGTAGACTTAATGACAGAACTGGATGTGTAGACTTGATGACAGAACTGGATGTGTAGACTTGATGACAGAACTGGATGTGTAGACTTGATGACAGAACTGGATGTGTAGACTTAATGACAGAACTGGATGTGTAGACTTGATGACAGAACTGGATGTGTAGACTTAATGACAGAACTGGATGTGTAGACTTAATGACAGAACTGGATGTGTAGACTTAATGACAGAACTGGATGTGTAGACTTAATGACAGAACTGGATGTGTAGACTTAATGACAGAACTGGATGTGTAGACTTAATGACAGAACTGGATGTGTAGACTTGATGACAGAACTGGATGTGTAGACTTGATGACAGAACTGGATGTGTAGACTTGATGACAGAACTGGATGTGTAGACTTGATGACAGAACTGGATGTGTAGACTTTTCCTGTGAGGCAGGAGTGTCCCAGTCCATGTTTGCGGAGAAGTCCAGCCCTAAGGAATGGGAGAAGAGAGGAGATGAGATCATGCAGAGGTCTCTGTACGATGTGGCCTCTAAATGTTATGCCATGGCCGGAGCTACTCACAAACAGAACATCGCCATCGCCCATCAGAAAGCTCTGAAGGTAACCATCAATTGTTGTTTGTTGCGGGAGCGGTGGGGTTGTGGGTGGAAGTTAGATACAGTGTACATGTGATGATATTCTGGGGAAGATACGTTTATCTTACTAGGGGGTAAGACTTATTGATAGAGGGGCGTTAGGCTACCACTATCGATCGTTCTTTTACCAGAATTCCAGAGCGGTGTGAAAGACAGATCACGGTGTGTTACACTCAATTCGATGTTGGTATTTTCTATCAGTAGTGGATTCAGCCCCAATGCTGAAGTACTGATGAGTGTAGCTCAGATTCGTTTATTCACGCAACCCGCTCAATCAGCATACAAGTCACAAAGTCGACGTATGAAGTTTTCCACTTTTATTCAGCACACATCAACAACTGCATACAATCGCTCAATCGCCTTTCCACTCTCAAATTTACTTTCCAACTCACTATCAACAACAACTATCCACAGCAACACAACACAACTTTGAAACAGCGCGGCACTTAAATAGTCTCTTGATACTCCCGAACACCCTGGATCAATCTCGTATGACGCAATTTAACCAATCGCTTCTAACTTCGTCATTACTGTCTTACGTCATACATATTTCTTCTCCTTCCGGGAACGTCCTCGTACTTCGATATTTATCGGGAAGCTTCCATCGATAGTAAACACGCAAATCCAGAAAATTCTCCAATAATATTGACCAACGAAAATTATCAACGTTATACAAAGCTTCCCCTAACCACAACGCAAACTCAAATCAAAGGTAAATAAACTCCATTATTGAATACTTTGCAAAACGAAACGATTAGATCTATCGTGCGCGATTCAGACATACTATATGATTCGCGTTTCAACGTAACACGGTGCTTGGTCACATAAAATTTATATTTGTTCTCGGGCTTTTTAGTATCATTTGGCTCAATTTGAGAAACGCTGATTACTAATCAAAAGACTAGATTATTATGTCTCAAGAGAAGAAAACTAATAGCTACACAACAATACAAATAGAATGACACCAGTCATATGTAGGTAATTTCTCGTTTTATATATTCAACCCAACTTTTACATGTACTTCATTAAACAGGTACATTAATAATTCTAAGAGTTCGATGTGCTGGGAAAGTTTGTCAGCAGGTCTTCTTCATCCTATGCTACGCAAGTCTACGATTTGAATGTTCGTAGTTTAATAAATGATCTAGTGGTCGTCTAGGTTTTCTCGAGGGTAGAACTCAGTTTGCATTTGTGGGTGACTTAGCTCCGGCGCTTCGGTGCGTGATGGAGTCCTTCTGAGAAGTCTTGCCTCAGGTTGAGCGGGTGAGTCGTGTAGCTGCAAGGTTCGGACGTGGAGAGGTAGAATCTTGTTTGTTCTCCTTCTGTACCACGGGAGCAAGCGTCATGCGTTTGTCCCCACAAACCGTCCCAGAGCTGACCTGTAAAAGTCGGAGCTCTGGCTACAATATTCTCGTCAGATATAAGTGTGCGGTCTCCTCTGCAATGTGTCCATAGCATCAGACACCTGCAAGGTTCCCATATGCACACTTCGATCCGAATCTTAAGGCTAAGATACATTAATTCACATGCATACTGTCTCAGAAACAATAATTGGTTTCTGTAACTATCAGGGTTCGTACAGAGTCATGGAAGTCTGGAAAAGCTATGGAAAATAGAGAAAGTGATTTCCAGGGCTGGAAAAGCCATGGAAAAAAATTATTTGTCTAGATAGGTATGGAAAAGCCATGGAAAAAAAACACAAGGCAATCTTTCAGTTTGACAAGCATTTTTCTTCAAAAGAAAGAAAAATGAAAATACCGTTTATTTGAGATGTTCTCCCGGCGATGTTGCGATTGAAACCGAAAGTAGCAAATTAATTTTTCTTTAGCGCGGTTATTTCCCTTGCTTACTCTTGCGGGTTAAAGACACAATAAACCTACTTTTTTCTTTCTCATCCGGCCGATGCAGAACAGAAGGCGCCAAAAATGTGCAAGATTGTGTAGTATAACAATGGGGAAGTGTGTCTTCGCCCAGGCCTGGCTCTATAATAAAGCGTACAAGGCGTGGATTGCTCCGTCTTCAGATGGGAATAAACACAAAGCACGATGTTTGTTGTGCGAAAAATGCTTTGACATTGGAAACATGGGTGAAGCAGCTCTGAAAAGCCATGCAGCCGGGAGTAAACACATACAGCTTTTGAAGTCTGCAGACAGTACAACGCCATCAATGTCAATGACAGAGTTTTTTAAGCCAAGCAAATCATACATGCAAACAATGAAATATATGGGACCCTGGTTTGGTTTGATAAACCAGCACTGGTTGGTTGTTTCAACAATCTAACACGACACTAAATTAAATGACTAATGTTGTGTCTGTCATCTGTGCTTAAAATTAAAGTATTGTTCGTTAATTAGAATAATAGTGTGCATGTTATGATTGTCAATAGTTGATGCAAAATACTAAATGGATACAAACAATACTTTTAAAAGAGCTTTCGCAGCCTTCATTTCAGTGGCATAAGTGGCACTGTTAAAAATTAAAATATTTTAGTACAACTACAAGACATTTGTGTTGTGTTCGATTGTTGGAACAGCCAACAAGTGCTGTGATATCATATAGTAGATTGCTCTTTTTTCCGTTAGTTGACTGTGACTTATATACATCATATTGAGGGGTGGGGGGTGGGGAGGAGGCTTCAGTTTTATTTTATTAACCCATTTATGACCATAAAAACTCATGTTTTTCACATATAACATGTAAAATGGCGTGCAAATGAAGAAAGCAAAACAGAGTTTTGGATTTTAACATTTTTATTGATTTTATTTGAAATTTTCAAAATGTCCTTTTTAAAGGACACTGGGCTTGACAGACCCCGGTGTTTTTCCCAGTGCTTAGAGAGAGAAGAAAGAGACATTAGAGAAAAGAAAGTTAGTGTTAGATGAAATTGAAGAGCTGAAGTCAAAGAAGAAATTATTGGAACTGTGTGCAAAAGACCTGCTTAAATCTGCAAATGAGTTTGCAGATGAGATAGGGCAGAGCAGAGTGAGAGCCTATCACTTCTGTCCAAGGCCAATGCTTTGCGCAGGTCAGCGACAAAATAAGAGGCAGAAGCCATTACTCTAGAGTGCCAAATTGACCAGAAGCTCAAAGAAATAAAACAGTAATTGTGAATTGTGTGTTCATTCTCAGGAAAGTTGAACTTAGTTAAACACATGAAAAAATGCAGGGCATATTTGTTTATTAAAATCATATGGACTGTCAGTATCACAGATCATGGGCTGTCTTGTATTTTGTAAATGTAAGTACACGTCTCACAATTCCTTTTTTTTATACCGGTGTTTTTATGTGTTAAGTATTCTATGTAGAATTGTTCGTTTCTTGTGTGTGTAAGATGGTCTTGAAAATGTTTAGGAAGCCTTGGAAAAAGTCTGGAAAAAGTATGGAATTTTGTTTTCCCAAACTTGTGGGAACCTTGAACTATATATATCATGAACATATTATTAATACATGGCAATCAATATACTATAAACATATCAAAACTACTGGTGTTCTTACTTCTAGACTCTGGGATCCGTGAAACCATCTTTTAGTCTCTAGCACTCTCTCGATGAGGTGGAGATAGGCGGACACTGCAGTTTGTTCCTTGGTTTGACCCTCGCGGCTTCGTAGTTAGTATTCGACTGACTAGCTAAGGTTGGGCCACCAAGGACATGCAGGGGTTCTGACCAATCGTTTAACTCTCATTTTAGTTAATCTCGCATATACGGGATTATTCGTTTTTATTTGATTATTTCCCCCACCTGTCCTAATAATGGGACACGTGTGATTATGTCTTACTTGGAACATCAGTGACCGAGTGTAGGATAGATTCACTAGCGATAAGCGGTGCCTGGCTAGTTACCGGGGATGACGTCTTGGTCACTTTGGCTAAAGTAAGCTAACGGGGACAATGTTCTGGTCAGTTTGGCCAGTACGCTCATTACAGTCATGGATCGCTAAGTCTGTTCGATTTTATCTGGAGAGGCTGGCGGCATGACTGTCTGAAGGAAGTTAATTTAACATGTGTGGGCTTCTTTTTAGATAACTCGTGAATTTACATCAAGTTTTATTCGATGGTATCTATTTTGCGCTAAGCTAATTTATTACATTTTGTCGACACTATTTCTGCTGTTACAGTACACTTATATACCTGTAGAAATGCAGTGTACACTTAATACCCTTTAAGCATGCAGTGTACACTTAGATACCTGTAGATATGTAGTGTACACTTATATACCTGTAGATGTGCAGTGAACATTTATATACCTGTAGATATGCAGTGTACACTTATATACCTGTAGACATGCATTGTACACTTATATACCTGTAAACATGCAGTGTACACTTATTTACATGTAGATAAGCAGTGTACACTTATATCCCTGTAGATGTGCAGTGTACACTTATATACCTGTAGATGTGCAGTGAACATTTATATACCTGTAGATATGCAATGTACACTTATATACCTGTAGAAATGCAGTGTACACTTATAAACCTATTGATATGCAGTGTACACTTATATACCTGTAGATATGCAGTGTTCACTTATATACCTGTAGGTATGCAGTGTACACTTATATACCTGTAGAAATGCAGTGTACACTTATATACCTGTAGACATGCAGTATACACTTATATACCGTTTAAGCATGCAGTGTACACTTGTATACCTGTAGAAATGCAGTGTACACTTATATACCTGTACCTGTAGATATGCAGTGTACTCTTATATACCTGCAGAAATACATGTACATCTATTGCAGTATACACTTATATACCCTGTATTATATTGGGCTGCTGCACAAAATCTTCATCTGTACACTACAGTTGATCTTTCCCAGACTTACACTACAGTTGATATTTCCCAGACTTACACTACAGTTGATCTTTCCCAGACTTACACTACAGTTGATATTTCCCAGACTTACACTACAGTTGATCTTTCTCAGACTTACACTTCAGTTGATCTTTCCCAGACTTACACTTCAGTTGATATTTCCCAGACTTACACTACTGTTGATCTTTCCCAGACTTACACTACAGTTGATCTTTCCCAGACTTACACTACAGTTGATCTTTCCCAGACCTTTTTAAAGGTTTCTGATCTGTTGGCTGACAGTTAAGTAGCAGTTGGTTTTCCTTTCACACTGTTGTTTTTGGTATTGAATGCTAATAATATAATGTATGGACATCAACCACATTCGAGAATGGACTGGCTTGGACAGAGAAAGATGGAGTACGCTGGTTAATCGATCATCCGTTGTGCCCCAACGACTTTTGAGTTATGAGATAGGATAGGATAGACATCTACCATAGTGGGGCCGGGTAGCTCAGTTGGTAAGAGCGTCTTGCTAGTAACCGAAAGGTCGCTGGTTCGAATCCCGGATTGGTCAACGTGTGATCATATTATTTTCCCCTTTACCAACAACTGGCCCGCTGGTGTCAGTATAAATCGGTCCAGTAGTCACCTATATGCGAAAGTGTCGTGTGACTATAATCTACAAACAACAAACATCTACCATTTTCGTAAATAAATTTAATTTGTACTGTGTGCTATTAATATAATGTATATAAATAAACTTTTTTAGAAATAGATCTATTTTATATTATGCTAGTGTAGGATGAGACTTGTGTTACACAATTTTGAATGTCTGTATTTGCAGGCGTCCCACTTACGCTCACAGCCACGGCAGATGCGTGACGCGTTTCTGAAGGCTGCCATCTTGTTCCTGGAATGCCATAACAGCCTGGCCCCCAGCGCCGCGACCTTGCCCTTGAGGTTCAACCTGGTGATGAAAGCAGGACGGTGCCTGCAGAATGCCAGAGAGAACCAGCTGGCAGCTATGGTCTTTGAGAAAAATGGCCAGCCTGAACTAGCAGGGCCGCTGTACCTCAGAGCTCGCAAGTGGATCCAAGCCAGCCAGTGCTTTGAGCATGTGGACAACTTTGGACGAGCGTTGAAGATTTTGGATGAACAGGAACTGTACGATCAAGCGATTGACTGTCTGCAGAGGTACAAGATTCGCAGACAGGTAAGGCTTCATTGTACTTGTAGCAATATTGATTTAAGATTTTTACAAAAAAGACTTAACTGAAATCAAGGAACAGGATTGGGAGGCTTTGAGCACATCAACAACTGTGAGTCAGTGGTGAAGATGTTGAATGAACATTAGTTGTACCATCAGGTTATTTTGATTGTCGACAGATGTACACCATATTCATCAGCTACATGTCTGCAGGTGTACACCATACTTCAGCAGCTACATTTGATTGTCTGCAGATGTACACCATACTTCATTACCTACATTTCTCACTTTTTCACTCCCATTGAGTCTGTGTACTCACCTCCCAAAATCAATTTCCATTTTTTTTGCAAATCTGTGCGAGATGAGGCCAAAAATAATATAGAAAAAAAATAGTCTGCCGTCCGCTGCCCATCACAGCGGCTGTACCGAAGCTTTTCAGATTTTGATGTCAGGTCAGCCAGGCTAGCTATAAATAGCTTCTCCAATGCTTCCTTTCTCTGAAATGGAGGTGCCGGCAAGCTATAAATAGCCTGCAGCATGCAAAACTCGGAGGCACTGAACAGTGCTGGTCAGATAGTAATTGAGCTGGTGTGCAATATGAGCAAAAACTTTAAAGTTGCAAAGTATTCAGAGCCTATTTGAACTATCATAACCAAACTTGTTAAGATGGTGTATACCCATGATACCTCGAAAATGATCGGGGAATGAATTACTTCACTTCAAGCTCAAGGTCACAGGGTCATCAAATGTTAGTCAAAAAATGACAATTTTTCAACCAAAAACATCATTTTTTTTCTATGTTATTAGTATTGAACTTATTATTTGATGCATGATAGATATTGATGAGACACATATACTGTGCAAATTTGGTCAACCTCACTCTAGAGATGATAGATTGATCGTTCATATATTTTCCATTTTCGCATTGATCTTTGAAGGTCAAGGTCATTTTAGGCCTTGGAAATATATACCAAAAATAGGTCATTGTATAACAGAATGGCTGTTTATTTAATCCATAGTATCCAAAACATTGTGTTATTTGATCAGACATGCATGAGAGATCACGTGAGGGTCAAGGTCATCCCAAGATCAAGGTTACTGAAGGGCAAAGTAATCCCAAGGTGGTTTTTTTGCATAATACAACATTTGCTGTACTTTATTTGATAGTACACGAGTGTATTTGGAACCAATGTCATCTGAAGGTCAAAAGCATAGGGAGATGGAAGTCGGTATTAATAATATAATAATAATAATATAATAATAATAATAATGGACATTTATATAGCGCTATTACTTGTCTTTTTATAGACAAGCGCATAGCACTTTACATGAAAAGAAAGAAACAAACATGAAACAACTTACAATATTGCATTAGAAATTATACAATGAAAAAAAAAAAAAAACCCAAACACAAAATCAAAAAAACAACAACATAAAGTTAACTTTCTGCAAGCAAGTCATCACAATCACAGCAAATCCACAAGCATAGCCAAAAGCAGAACAAATATGAGCTGCGGCTAGGGTCTATAGAATGAAGGATTTAGTCAGGATAGTAGAGTTTGAAGAGGTGAGATTTTAGAGCTTGCTGAATGGTGAATGCCCGTTCTCCGTACATTTTGGTGTTGGTTTTTTGAATGCAGAATACTTTGCATTTTAATGCCACCATTTCATTTTTTTGCCTGGGCACTCATTTTCATGTTAAATATCGAGTTCAATAATGAGCATGTGAGTCATATGGGCTATGCCCTTCTAGGTTTTGTTTTGCATGAGAGGGGCTCCCTGTGGTCAAGAGTAGGAAGGTTTGTAACTTGTATTTCTGATCAACAGATCAAGTGAAGCAGTGGGTGCACTAACATTGGTCAGTGTAGACGTACGTAGAGGGGCTCCCTGTGGTCAAGAGTAGGAAGGTTTGTAACTTGTATTCCTGACCAGCAGATCAAGTGAAGCAGTGGGTGCACTAACATTGGTCAGTGTAGACGTACGTAGAGGGGCTCCCTGTGGTCAAGAGTAGGAAGGTTTGTAACTTGTATTCCTGACCAGCAGATCAAGTAAAGCAGTGGGTGCACTAACATTGGTCAGTGTAGACGTACGTTTGTACCCACAGCCTTGCAGCCTTTGACACATTCCACACCAATTACACAAAATGACCTACTAGTGTTTGTTAACCCTTTCACTACTAGCTGTCTGGAATGGCAGACATTCCTAGTGCCAGTTGTCTTGAATGACAGAAAGTGTTCACAGGCCTACAAACGATACCACATCAAATATTGGCTAGTTTGTATAGGGCGGAGCTCCAACATCGCTGCCGTCTGTGTTTTATCCCATGGGTAGTATCATCACTAAAATGTCACTTTGATGTGTGGCCCTAGAGTTGCAGGTGGTGAAAGTGTTAACAGGAACAATGTTGTAAGTCCCTCAAATCTTTGTGGACAGTTAGCCAATTTACAAGGTGGCCTCTTGTGCAAAATATATTGTACGAGCTGCATCTGTATATAATAATAATGATGATGAGATACATTTTAGGTCTGATCTGATTTTTTCTAAACGTGCACAGAAAATACCATTCTTAGAATCAATAGCAACATTTACAAAAGATCTAATTGATGATTTATCTAATGACATAAAATCTTTTTCTAAAAATATTATTTCTCCAACACCTATATGGGAGCTTGAAAATGCTCATTTTGACATACATTATAGTTTGGAAAAGAAGAATGAAAATGCTAATTTATTATCAAGTGATGTTCGTTGTCATTTGGAGAAAAATTATTCTCAACACCTTCATATTTATACTGATGGATCGGTTTTAGAGACAGGGGAAGCTGGAGCAGGCTATGTAATTCCAGCTCTAAAATTGCAAAAATGTTTCTCTTTGAGTAAAAATACATCTATTTTTGCGTGTGAACTTATCGCAATCCTTATGGCATTAACTAAACTTTCAGATCTTTGCTCAAACGTATTTCAAGTTGTTGTATGTGTTGATTCGATGTCAGTTTTAGATGCTTTACAATCTCATGACCATACTGAACGGCATGAAATTATTTTAGAAATTCAACATTTAGTCCACAATCTCATTATTAATGGTACAAAGGTAAGCTTCTGTTGGCTACCTTCACATTGTGGTTTTCTGTTTAATGATAGTGCAGACAAAGCAGCAAAGAATGGAGCTAAAAATATCAATGCTCAGAGTATTCAACTCAATAAATCCCCTAAGGAAATAAAACGTATGATTGAAGAGAGGTCAACGAAACATGTTGTATTTGATACACATTTTGCTGTAGACTGTAGACTTTCGAGAACAATTTTTACTATGGCTAACAGAATAATGTTGAATGCCATAAAAACAAAGTATTGTCCAGATGTCCAGTGTGTATGCAATGAGACTTTTTCATTATATCATTTACTGTTTGGCTGCCGTCATTTTCTGCCTGTACTAAATGTGCATCTGCATGACATAAGAACATTAGATGATATTAATTTTCATCAAAGTGCATTGTTAGCAAAACTTTTGATGGATTCTCCTGTAGCTAGATTTGTGTAAATAATTTTATTTTTTTTTTTAAATATTTTTTTCCCCCTGTCTTATCATCTTTGGTGGAAAAGACGTAAATAAAACAACCAACCAACCAACCAACAAGGTGGCCAGAACATTCCAAACCCATGGGACAACAAATTGAATTTGACATCTGAAAGATCCATTAACTATGGACTTTTGAAAGTGGTAAATCCACCAATAGTGAAGTCTTTAGGTAGACAGTAAGCAAGAGGTCCAGAATATCCACTCCTGTTTGTACAGGACCTGGAAAGGAAAAACCTGCCAGTACCCAGGGCCTTGGTAGACAACAAGCCTGAGGCAGCCTATACCATCGCCAGCTTGAGCTACAAGTCAGCCACCTCTTACCTTCGCTTGGGCGAATCACACAAGCACAAAATGCTGGCAGCCATTGAGCGATTGCCTAACAAAGAGGACCAGATCAAGTTTCTGCAGAAAAATGGAATGCTGATGGACGCTGCGCAGCTTATGCGTGAGGACGGTGAGTATTTTGTGTCCATGTCTCCTTTCTGTCTCTTGCCTAATGTAATTTCTCCTGTCTCTTGCCTAGTGTAATTTCTCCTGTCATGTCTAGTGTAATGTCTCCTGTCTCTTGCCTAGTGTAATGTCTCCTGTCTCTTGCTTAATTTAACGTATGATGTCTCTTGCCTAATTAAACGTATCGTGTCTCTTGCCTAGTGTAATGTCTCCTGTCTCTTGCCTAATTAAACGTATCGTGTCTCTTGCCTAGTGTAATGTCTCCTGTCTCTTGCCTAATTTAACGTATCGTGTCTCTTGCCTAGTGTAATGTCTCCTGTCTCTTGCCTAGTGTAATGTCTCCTGTCTCTTGCTTAATTTAACGTATGGTGTCTCTCTCTCTTGCCTAATTTAACGTAACGTGTCTCTTGCCTACTGTTACGTATCGTGTCTCTTGCCTAATGTAACGTATCGTGTCTCTTGCCTAATGTAACCTATCGTGTCTTTTGCCTAATTTAACGTATCGTGTCTCTTGCCTAATTTAACGTATCGTGTCTCTTGCCTAATTTAACGTATCGTGTCTCTTGCCTAATGTAACGTATCGTGTCTCTTGCCTAATGTAACATATCGTGTTTCTTGCCTAATGTAACCTATCGTGTCTCTTGCCTAATTTAACGTATGGTGTCTCTTGCCTAATTTAACGTATCTTGTCTCTTGCCTAATTTAACGTATCGTGTCTCTTGCCTAATTTAACATATGGTGTCTTTTGCCTAGTTTAACGTATCGTGTCTCTTGCCTAGTTTAACGTATCATGTCTCTTGCCTAATTTAACGTATCGTGTCTCTTGCCTAGTATGTCTCATTTCTGTCTCTTACCTAGTGTCATGTCTGTATGTTGGTTACAGATCACCATGCTTTGAGTCTGATTTTGGAATAAGACGCATATAGCATCCATTATTATTATTATTATTATTATTATTATTATTATTATTATTATTATTATGTCTCCTGCCTGTGAGATGAAGAAACGCAAAGCACTGTATCTTCAGTTATTCCTGGGAAAATGTATGCCTCAGATTGGCATCTATGAATGTGCAGCCCAGGTGTCACAATTGTCAAAACTTGTGTTGGGCAGGTCGTATCAGCGAAGCGGCGCGTATGATGCTGCACAACGGCAAGTTGGATAAAGCTTTGCGCATTGCCGAAGAGGGGGAGGACAACTCTCTGAAGGCTCAGTGTTACTGGCTCAAAGCTCAACAGCTGCTAGCAGAGGCCAGGAAAAGCCAGAAAGCCTCTCCCAAGACTGACATTGCCAAGGTAGGACACACACCTACACTGACATTTCTAAGGTAGGACACACACCTACACTGACATTGCTAAGGTAGGACACACACCTACACTGACATTGCTAAGGTAGGACACACACTTACACTGACATTGCTAAGGTAGGACACACACTTACACTGACATTGCTAAGATAGGACACATACTTACACTGACATTGCTAAGGTAAGACACACACTTACACTGACATTGCTAATGTAGGACACACCTACACTGACATTGCTAAGGTAAGACACACCTACACTGACATTGCTAAGGTAGGACACACACCTACACTGACATTGCTAAGGTAGGACACACACCTACACTGACATTGCTAAGGTAGGACACACACTTACACTGACATTGCTAAGGTAGGACACACACACTGACATTGCTAAGGTAGGACACGCTCTTACACTGACATTGCTAAGGTAAGACACACACTTACACTGACATTGCTAATGTAGGACACACCTACACTGACATTGCTAAGTTAGGACACACACATACACTGACATTGCTAAGGTAGACACACCTACACTGACATTGCTAAGGTAGGACACACCTACACTGACATTGCTAAGGAAGACACACATACACTGACATTGCTAAGGTAGACACACATACACTGACATTGCTAAGGTAGGACACACCTACACTGGCATTGCTAAGGTAGGACACACCTACACTGACATTGCTAATGTAGGACACACCTACACTGACATTGCTAAGGTAGGACACACCTACACTGACATTGCTAAGGTAGACACATATACACTGACATTGCTAAGGTAGACACACACACACTGACATTGCTAATGTAGGACACACACCTACACTGACATTGCTAAGGTAGACACACTGTTACGTTGAAACGCGAATGGTGCGTATGAAATGCGCACGATGTTATGTGTGAAGCGCGTGCAATGGTAGGCTTGTGTGTGACGCGCGCGATAGATCTGTTCGTTTTATTTTTGCAACGCATGCAGTAATAGAGTGTATTTATCTTTGATTTGATTTTGCGTTGTTATTAGTAGAGGCTTTGTGTAACGTTAGTGTTTTTAGTTGGTCGATATTGTTTGAGAATTTTCGGGAATCAGTTGTTTACTATCGATCGAAGCGTGTGGATTATTCTGTTGGTTACCATGGAAGCTTCCATTCCAAATGAGGTTGTATGACGTGAGTCACGTGATGATGAAATTAATTTTGATTGGTTGTGGTGTTTTATGTAGGATTATTCTCGTTTGTTCCCGTGTATGTAGAGACTATATAAGCGCCGCACTGTTAAAAAAGTTGAGAGTTGTTGATAGTGAGTTGCTGTGAAAGTTGTTGAGTTGAATTGAGAATTGTATGCAGTTGTTGGTGTGTGCTGAATAAATGTGGAAAACTTCATACGTCGACTTTGTGACTTAATAATAATAATGGACATTTATATAGCGCTATTACTTGTCTTTTTATAGACAAGCGCATAGCGCTTTACATGAAAGGAAAGAAACAAACATGAAACAACTTACAATATTGCATTAGAAATTATACAATGAGAAAAAATTAAATAAAATAAAACCAAACACACAACATCAAACAAATTACATAAAGTTAACTTTCTGCAAACAAGTCATCACAATCACAGCAAATCCACAAGCATAGCCAAAAGCAGAACAAATATGAGCTGCGGCTAGGGTCTATAGAATGAAGGATTTAGTCAGGATAGTAGAGTTTGAAGAGGTGAGATTTTAGAGCTTTCTTGAATGAGGGTGTGGTCTGCTTGTGTCTGATGTTGGCTGGAAGAGTGTTCCATTGTCTGGGTGCACAATAGGTGAATGCCCGTTCTCCGTACATTTTGGTGTTGGTCTTTTGAATGCAGAGTGTGCGAGAGTCAGAAGAAGAGCGAAGAGTGCGAGAAGGGACATAGACTGACAGCAGATCTGACAGATATGAAGGGCAGGTTCCAGAAAAGAAATTGTGGCACAGTACGGACAGTTTGTATTTAATGCGGGCCTCTATGGGTAGCCAATGAAGCTTACGGAGTAGTGGAGTGATGTGATCGCGCTTTTTTGCCCTAAAGACTAGCCTAGCAGCACAATTCTGGACTTTTTGAAGTTTGTCTATGAGATGACTCGGGCAGGAAGCCAGTAGGGCATTACAATAGTCTAGCCTAGACAAGACTAAAGCACAGACTAAGGTGATGGTTGCTTGAAGGGTTAAGTAGCAGCGAATGGAGCTGATCTGACGCAAGGCAGCATATGCTGATTTACAAACTTGTGCAATATGGAAATCAAGCGTCATGTCACTCGACATAAAAAAGCCTAGATTTCTAGCCGACTGAGAGAAAGAGATTTCATGCTCTCCTACACTTACAGAGGTGGGCAAGGTGCAAGCTAAGGCAGTTCTGGTCTTTTTGAACAGGAGAACCTCTGTTTTATCATCATTGAGCTTTAACTTGTTTTGTTTCATCCAGGATCGGACATTAGAAATGCAATTCTGTACAGTCTGGACATTGGTATCGATTTGTACCGGAAGACTTGATTTTAAAAGCTGAGTATCGTCAGCAAAAGCTTCAACAGTTACATCGTGTTTTTGAATCAGTTCGAGCAAAGGCTTTGTGTACAACACGAAGAGAATCGGTCCAAGAACTGACCCCTGCGGCACACCATAAGTCAAATTTTCCTTCTTTGAGAGCACGTCAGCAATGCTGACAGTTTGCGTACGACCTTGTATGCTGTTTGGACGGGTTGCGTGAATAAACGAATCTGAGTTACACAACTATCAGGAATTCAAGCATCGGGGTTGAATCAAATACTGATAAAGAAAAACAACGTCATCGAATTGAGTGTAACACACACCTACACTGACATTGTTAAGGTAGGACACACACACTGACATTGCTAAGGTAGGACACACACACTGACATTGCTAAGGTAGGACACACACACTGACATTGCTAAGGTAGGACACACCTACACTGACATTGCTAAGGTAGGACACACACACTGCTAAGTGTAAGGTAGGACACACATACACCGACATTGCTAAGGTAGGACACACCTATATACACTGACATTGCTAAGGTAGGACACACCTACACTGACATTGCTAATGTAGGACACACCTACACTGACATTGCTAAGGTAAGACACACACACTGACATTGCTAAGGTAAGACACACATACACTGACATTGCTAATGTAGGACACACACCTACACTGACATTGCTAAGGTAGGACACACCTACACTGACATTGCTAATGTAGGACACACACCTACACTGACATTGCTAATGTAGGACACACACCTACACTGACATTGCTAATGTAGGACACACACACTGACATTGCTAAGGTAGGACACACATACACTGACTTTGCTAAGATAGGACACACACACTGACATTGCTAAAGTAGGACACAACTACACTGACATTGCTAAGGTAGGACACACCTACACTGACATTGCTAAGGTAGGACACACACACTGACATTGCTAAGGTAGGACACACACCTATACTGACATTGCTAATGTATGAAACACACCAACACTGACATTGCTAAGGTAGGACACACACATACACTGACATTGCTAAGGTAGACACACCTACACTGACATTGCTAAGGTAGGACACACCTACACTGACATTGCTAAGGTAGACACACATACACTGACATTGCTAAGGTAGCACACACCTACACTGACATTGCTAAGGTAGGACACACCTACACTGACATTGATAATGTAGGACATACCTACACTGACATTGCTAATGTAGGACACACATACACTGACATTGCTAAGGTAGGACACACCTACACTGACATTGCTAAGGTAGACACACATACACTGACATTGCTAAGGTAGACACACACACACTGACATTGCTAAGGTAAGACACACCTACACTGACATTGCTAAGGTAGGACACACACCTACACTGACATTGCTAAGGTAGGACACACCTACACTGACATTGCTAAGGTAGGACACACCAACACTGACATTGCTAAGGTAGGACACACCTACACTGACATTGCTAAGGTAGGACACACCAACACTGACATTGCTAAGGTAGGACACACACCTACAGTGACATTGCTAAGGTAGGACACACCAACACTGACATTGCTAAGGTAGGACACACACATACACTGCTAAGTGTAAGGTAGGACACACCTATATACACTGACATTGCTAAGGTAGGACACACCTACACTGACATTGCTAAGGTAAGACACACACACTGACATTGCTAAGGTAAGACATACATACACTGACATTGCTAATGTAGGACACACCTACACTGACATTGCTAAGGTAGGACACACCTATACTGACATTGCTAAGGTAGGACACACACCTACACTGACATTGCTAATGTAGGACACACACCTACACTGACATTGCTAAGGTAGGACACACATACACTGACATTGCTAAGGTAGGACACACACTTACACTGACATTGCTAAAGTAGGACACAACTACACTGACATTGCTAAGGTAGGACACACCTACACTGACATTGCTAAGGTAGGACACACCTACACTGACATTGCTAAGGTAGGACACACCTACACTGACATTGCTAAGGTAGGACACACATACACTGACATTGCTAAGATAGGACACACACTTACACTGACATTGCTAAAGTAGGACACAACTACACTGACATTGCTAAGGTAGGACACACCTACACTGACATTGCTAAGGTAGGACGCACCTACACTGACATTGCTAAGGTAGGACACACACCTACACTGACATTGCTAAGGTAGGACACACACCTACACTGACATTGCTAAGGTAGGACACACACCTACACTGACATTGCTAAGGTAGAACACATCTACACTGACATTGCTAAGGTAGGACACACACCTACACTGACATTGCTAAGGTAGACACACCTACACTGACATTGCTAAGGTAGGACACACACACACTGACATTGCTAATGTATGAAACACACCTACACTGACATTGCTAAGGTAGGACACACACACACTGACATTGCTAATGTATGAAACACACCTACACTGACATTGCTAAGGTAGGACACACACCTACAATGACATTGCTAAGGTAGACACACACCTATACTGACATTGCTAAGGTAGACACACTTACACTGACATTGCTAAGGTAGGACACACCTACACTGACATTGCTAAGATAGGACACACACCTACACTGACATTGCTACGGTAGGACACACACCTACACTGACATTGCTAATGTAGGACACGCACCTACACTGACATTGCTAAGGTAGGACACACCTACACTGACATTGCTAAGGTAGGACACACCTACACTGACATTGCTAAGGTAGACACACATACACTGACATTGCTAAGGTAGGACACATCTACACTGACATTGCTAAGGTAGGACACACATACACTGACATTGCTAAGGTAGAACACACACCTACACTGACATTGCTAAGGTAGGACACACACCTACACTGACATTGCTAAGGTAGGACACACACCTACACTGACATTGCTAAGGTAGGACACACCTACACTGACATTGCTAATGTAGGGCACAACGACACTGACATTGCTAATGTAGGACACACACCTACACTGACATTGCTAATGTAGGACACACCTACACTGACATTGCTAATGTAGGGCACAACGACACTGACATTGCTAGGACACACCTACACTGACATTGCTAAGGTAGGACACACACCTACACTGACATTGCTAAGGTAGGACACACACCTACACTGACATTGCTAAGGTAGGACACACCTACACTGACATTGCTAAGTTAGGACACACCTACACTGACATTGCTAAGGTAGGACACACACAACTACATTGACATTGCTAAGGTAGGACACACACCTACACTGACATTGCTAAGGTAGGACACACACCTACACTGACATTGCTAAGGTAGGACACACACCTACACTGACATTGCTAAGGTAGGACACACCTACACTGACATTGCTAAGTTAGGACACACCTACACTGACATTGCTAAGGTAGGACACACACCTATACTGACATTGCTAAGGTAGGACACACACCTACACTGACATTGCTAAGGTAGGACACACCTACACTGACATTGCTAAGGTAGGACACACACCTACACTGACATTGCTAAGGTAGACACACCTATACTGACATTGCTAATGTAGGACACACCTACACTGACATTGCTAAGGTAGAACACACACATACACTGACATTGCTAAGGTAGAACACACACATACACTGACATTGCTAAGGTAGACACACATACACTGACATTGCTAAGGTAGGACATGCCTACACTGACATTGCTAAGGTAGGACACAACTACACTGACATTGCTAAGGTAGGACACACACCTACACTGACATTGCTAAGGTAGGACACACCTATACTGACATTGCTAAGGTAGGACACACATACACTGACATTGCTAAGGTAGGACACAACTACACTGACATTGCTAAGGTAGACACACCTACACTGACATTGCTAAGGTAGGACACAACTACACTGACATTGCTAAGCTAGGACACACATACACTGACATTGCTAAGGTAGACACACCTACACTGACATTGCTAAGGTAGGACACACCTACACTGACATTGCTAAGGTAGGACACACACCTACACTGACATTGCTAATGTATGAAACAACCTACACTGCCATTGCTAAGGTAGGACACACACACACTGACATTGCTAAGGTAGGACACAACTACACTGACATTGCTAAGTTAGGACACACACACACCTACACTGACATTGCTAAGGTAGGACACACACCTACACTGACATTGCTAAGGTAGACACACACCTACATTGACATTGCTAAGGTAGGACACACCTACACTGACATTGCTAAGGTAGGACACACACCTACACTGACATTGTTAAGGTAGGACACACACCTACACTGACATTGCTAAGTTAGGACACACCTACACTGACATTGCTAAGGTAGGACACAACTACACTGACATTGCTAAGGTAGGACACACCTACACTGACATTGCTAAGGTAGGACACACCTACCCTGACATTGCTAAGGTAGGACACACACTTACACTGACATTGCTAAGGTAGAACACACACCTACACTGACATTGCTAAGGTAGGACACATCTACACTGACATTGCTAAGGTAGGACACATCTACACTGACATTGCTAAGGTAGGACACACACCTACACTGACATTGCTAAGGTAGGACACACACTTTGAAACCATCATGGTTGCTGAGGACAGGGAAAGATGGAGTACGCTGGCAAAACGATCATCTGTGTTGCCCCTACCACCTCCGAGTTACGGGATAGGATAGGATAGGAACTTTGCATAGCACACACCCCTCATGTTGACAGCCATAGGACAGCACTGGCTTGCTCACCACATGCGCAGTAACATTGTGCATATTGACCACGCAATCCTAGCACCTCAGTGTTCCACGTTGTGTTGACCACTTCTTTGTTTATTGTTGGTAGCTTTGTCAAGTGTACCTCAATGATCTTTGATTAACTCTGTTTTGAGTTGGTAGCTTTGTCAAGTGTACCTCAATGATCTTTGATTAACTCTGTTTTGTGTTAGTAGCTTTGTCAAGTGTACCTCAATGATCTTTGATTAACTCTGTTTTGTGTTAGTAGCTTTGTCAAGTGTACCTCAATGATCTTTGATTAACTCTGTTTTGTGTTAGTAGCTTTGTCAAGTGTACCTCAATGATCTTTGATTAACTCTGTTTTGTGTTAGTAGCTTTGTCAAGTGTACCTCAGTGATGCACTCTGTTTTGTGTTGGTAGCTTTGTCAAGTATTCTCTCCATCTGTCCAAGACTTCTTGTTCTTCCGTAAGGCATATGCCAGACTTGCTTTGGATTGTGGAGACTTTGGGCTGTTTAGCACTTGTCAGCCGCTTCACAGTCTGGTAGGCCTTCTTGCTGTTGTTTTTGTTCAGACTGTTCTCTGTTTCCTGGCATTGAACTTCTATCCAGTTCTCCTTTGCAGTGCGCATGCCTTTTTGGATGTTATTGTTGATTTTTCGGTAGACATCAGCTCCCTGTGAGGTGTTCCTTTTCTTTTTTATCTCTCTTCGTTTATCACATAGATCCAAAAGTTCAGGTGTGATCCACGGCTTCTTCTTTGGTCGGTGCTTGCCAAGGATCTCAGTGGCGGCATCTGTCACAGCTGAGTTGAAGGTGGTGGTCATGGTGTTGACATCTACTTCGCCAGCCCCCAAAATGAGCAGTGGTGCAAATTTCCCTCCAATTGTGGCCTGAAATAGTTCTGCCACCTTCGGGTCTTGCAGTTTGTCCAGGTCGAACTTCAGTCTAGTGCACTTTGCTGTATTTACTCTCTTCAAGTGGAGCCGGAAAGACATCATGATCATCATGAGATCGTGGTCACTTGCAATGTCTGCTCCTGGAAAAGTGCGTGTCCTGCCAATGTTGATGCATGATCTGAAGCGTTTCTTGACCATGATGTAGTCTATCTGGTTGTGATGCTCCCCGCCAGGACTGTGCCATGTCCATCGTCTGGAGTTTTTATGGAGACCAAGCGTGTTTGCCAGTACCAGATTGTTGTATCTGGCAAACTCCAAAAGTCTCAGACCCCTGTCATTTGTCTCGTTGTTGCAGTGGGGTCCACATGTGTCTCCCCAGTTGTGGTGTGCACCTTGGCCAGGGCTGAGATTTAGCAAGCCAGGCTAAGGAGCCAGCCGGGCTCCTAACCTGGGAAGTTGAAGTTGCCAAAATATTTCTCAGGTTGCCAGACCCCTTGATTGAAAGCACGGTCATTTTTTTTAAAAACTGTATATTTATTGCAGCTAATAAACAAGATAAATTTCAACAACAACACTGTTTCATTTTTTAAAACAAGCACTGTATAATTTATTCATCATCGACATCCTCCTCCTCAATGTTCCAAAACTTGAAGGAGCTTGGATGTGTCTTCTTCAGCTGTTTTTTTTCTTCTTCGGACTTTTTTTTTTTTTTTTGCTGGAGGCTCCGAGACACCGCTTAAAAAGCGCCACATCGTTCGAGATTGACAAAAGACTGAGAATGGGGAATATCGAAAGTACAGCAAGTCTCGCGTGACTCATCAAGGAAGTCAGAGACTCGTTCCGATCATGGACCAACACTATTGTTGGTCCATGTTCCGATACACGCAAGGAAGCAAGAAGGCTAGGATCTCGCAGGGCAGTAGCGTTTCGCGGCGAGGGAAAGAAGAAAGTCTCGCGAGAAAAGGCTATTTTTACTTCGCAAATCCCTCGCTTTCCTAGCGTTACCTAACTTCCTAGCATGCATCGGAACGGGTCTCCGGTGCTGACTGCAGAAGCGGTTGGCGCGTGTTTTGTTTTACATTGCAAGTCAAAAGTCCGTGTACAGGTACAGAATCTCTACCACTGGCGGTATTTTCAAGTCGCCAGCCGGGCGAATGGTACCCCAAATCGAGCTCGCCACACACTATTTTTAGGGGCCATTGGCGAGTTGGCGAACGTTAAAGCTCAGCCCTGCCTTGGCCAACCTTGGCATTCCAGTTGCCTTGCACTATGACTATGTCCTTCTTCGGCACTTGGTCAAGGACCGCCTGTAGATTTTCATAAAAGTCCTCCACTTCGCTGTCGTCATAATCAGATGTTGGGGCATATGCCTGGATGATGGTGATGTTGAAAGGGGCTGCTCTCAGACGGATGGTAATGAGTCTACTGGAGACTGGGCGGCAATGGGCAACAATGAAAGTGTACAACATCAGCCCTAAAATTATTGAAGTCATCAAATGCCTGTATGACAAGGCTACCAGTGCAGTCCTCCATAACAGCGTCATCGGGAACTGGTTCAGAACAACAATCGGTGTGCGTCAAGGATGCCTACTCTCTCCAACACTCTTCTACTTCCTAGAGCGCATCATGTCAAAGGCTCTTGCAGATCACCAAGGCACAGTCAGCATAGGGGGTAGAGCAATCTCCAATCTTCGTTTTGCAGATGACATTGATGGATTGGCTGGCTGGAGAGGAACAAGAACTTGAACAGCTGGTACAGAGGCTTGACACCACCTCCAGAGCTTATGGAATGGAAATAAGTGCAGAGAAGACCAAAATGATGACCAACAACACCAATGGCATCAACACGGACATCAAAGTCCAAGGCCAATCCCTCAACACAGTGCATAGCTTCAAATATTTAGTTAGGAGCCATTGTATCAGACAATGGGTCCCGACAGGAAGTCCTCTCCAGGATCGCACAAACAACTGCTGCCCTGACAAGGTTGAAGCCCATTTGGAAAGACAGGACCATCAGTCTACATTCCAAAGTAAGACTGCTGCGCTCCCTTGTCATCTCCATCTTTCTATATGCTTGCGAAGCATGGACCATCACAGCAGATCTACAACGTAGAATACAAAGCATGGAGATGAGGTGCTACAGAAGACTGCTTGGCATTTCCTATACCCAACACATCATCAACGACGAAGTCCGACAGACCATCACACAAGCCATTGGACAACACGATGACCTGCTCACAATGGTGAAGAAACGGAAACTCCGATGGTATGGCTACGTCACCAGATCATCAGGCCTTGCAAAGACTATTCTGCAAGGCACAGTGCAAGGAGGTAGAAGAAGAGGGAGACCGAAAAAGAGGTGGAAGGACAACATTCAAGAATGGACTGGTTTGACACTGAGCGAAGCCATCAGGTGGAATATGCTAAGTTAAACGATCATCTGTGGTGCCCCTACGACCTCCGGGTTACGGGACAGGATAGGATAGGATAGGATAGCTTTGTCAAGTGTACCTCAATGATCTTTGATTTACTCTGTTTTGTGTTAGCAGCTTTGTCATTGTACGTCAGTAATGCACTCTGTTTTGTGATGGTAGGTTTGTCAAGTGTACCTCAGTAATGCACTCTGTTTTGTGTTAGTAGCTTTGTCAAGTGTACCTCAGTGATGCACTCTGTTTTGTGATGGTAGCTTTGTCAAGTTTGTCATGTTAGTTTAGGGCAGCACTATAGCACAGTTTTGTCTTGTAGGTTAGGGTAGCACTGTAGCAGTTTTGTCATGTTAGTTTAGGGCAGCACTATAGCACAGTTTTGTTATGTTAGTTTAGGGCAGCACTATAGCACAGTTTTGTTATGTTAGTTTAGGGCAGCACTATAGCACAGTTTTGTTATGTTAGTTTAGGGCAGCACTATAGCACAGTTTTGTTATGTTAGTTTAGGGCAGCACTATAGCACAGTTTTGTTATGTTAGTTTAGGGCAGCACTATAGCACAGTTTTGTTATGTTAGTTTAGGGCAGCACTATAGCACAGTTTTGTTATGTTAGTTTAGGGCAGCACTATAGCACAGTTTTGTTATGTTAGTGTAGGGCAGCACTATAGCACAGTTTTGTTATGTTAGTTTAGGGCAGCACTATAGCACAGTTTTGTTATGTTAGTGTAGGGCAGCACTATAGCACAGTTTTGTTATGTTAGTTTAGGGCAGCACTATAGCACAGTTTTGTCATGTTAGTTTAGGGCAGCACTATAGCACAGTTTTGTTATGTTAGTTTAGGGCAGCACTATAGCACAGTTTTGTCATGTTAGGTTAGGATAGCACTATAGCACAGTTTTGTCATGTTAGTTTAGGATAGCACTATAGCACAGTTTTGTTATGTTAGTTTAGGGCAGCACTATAGCACAGTTTTGTCATGTTAGTTTAGGGCAGCACTATAGCACAGTTTTGTTATGTTAGTTTAGGGCAGCACTATAGCACAGTTTTGTTATGTTAGTGTAGGGCAGCACTATAGCACAGTTTTGTTATGTTAGTTTAGGGCAGCACTATAGCACAGTTTTGTCATGTTAGGTTAGGATAGCACTATAGCACAGTTTTGTTATGTTAGTTTAGGGCAGCACTATAGCACAGTTTTGTTATGTTAGTTTAGGGCAGCACTATAGCACAGTTTTGTTATGTTTAGGGCAGCACTATAGCACAGTTTTGTTATGTTAGTTTAGGGCAGCACTATAGCACAGTTTTGTTATGTTAGGTTAGGATAGCACTATAGCACAGTTTTGTTATGTTAGTTTAGGGCAGCACTATAGCACAGTTTTGTTATGTTAGGTTAGGATAGCACTATAGCACAGTTTTGTTATGTTAGGTTAGGATAGCACTATAGCACAGTTTTGTTATGTTTAGGGCAGCACTATAGCACAGTTTTGTTATGTTAGTTTAGGGCAGCAC
The DNA here is from genome assembly GCA_036898135.1 of Oncomelania hupensis. NCBI lineage: Eukaryota > Metazoa > Mollusca > Gastropoda > Littorinimorpha > Pomatiopsidae > Oncomelania > Oncomelania hupensis. The sequence continues at coordinate 55,338,443 of CM072526.1, forward strand.
TATAGCACAGTTTTGTTATGTTAGTTTAGGGCAGCACTATAGCACAGTTTTGTTATGTTTAGGGCAGCACTATAGCACAGTTTTGTTATGTTAGGTTAGGATAGCACTATAGCACAGTTTTGTTATGTTAGTTTAGGATAGCACTATAGCACAGTTTTGTTATGTTAGGTTAGGGCAGCACTATAGCACAGTTTTGTTATGTTAGTTTAGGGCAGCACTATAGCACAGTTTTGTTATGTTAGTTTAGGGCAGCACTATAGCACAGTTTTGTTATGTTAGGTTAGGATAGCACTATAGCACAGTTTTGTTATGTTAGGTTAGGGCAGCACTATAGCACAGTTTTGTTATGTTAGTTTAGGGCAGCACTATAGCACAGTTTTGTTATGTTAGGTTAGGATAGCACTATAGCAGTTTTGTCATGTTAGTTTAGGGCAGCACTATAGCACAGTTTTGTTATGTTAGGTTAGGATAGCACTATAGCACAGTTTTGTCTTGTTAGTTTAGGGCAGCACTATAGCACAGTTTTGTCATGTTAGGTTAGGATAGCACTATAGCACAGTTTTGTCTTGTTAGTTTAGGGCAGCACTATAGCACAGTTTTGTCATGTTAGTTTAGGGCAGCACTATAGCACAGTTTTGTCTTGTTAGTTTAGGGCAGCACTATAGCACAGTTTTGTCTTGTTAGTTTAGGGCAGCACTATAGCACAGTTTTGTCATGTTGGTTTAGGGTAGCACTATAGCACAGCTTTGTCATGTTAGTTTAAGGTAGCACTATAGCACAGTTTTGTCATGTTTAGGGCAGCACTATAGCACAGTTTTGTCATGTTAGTTTTGGGTAGCACTACAGCACAGTTTTGTCATATGTTACGTTGAAACGCGAATGATAATATGGCTGAAGCGTGTACGATAGATCTAATCGTTTCGATTTGCAAAGTATTCGATAATGGAGTTTATTTACCTTTGATTTGAGTTTGCATTGTTGTTAGGAGAGGCTTTGTATAACGTTGATAATTTGCGTTAGTCGATATTATTTGAGAATCTTCTGGATATGCGTGTTTACTCTTGATAGAAATTTCCGGATGGATATCGAAGGTCGTGAATGTTCCCGGAAGTAGAGAAAATGTGAATGACGTAAGTCAGTGATGACGATCTTTAGTTCGATTGGTGGCAGTACGTCATTTCTACAGTATACCAAATCGTTCCAGAAAAGAGAGAGGTTATTTAATCGTGAGCCGAGTCGCTGCAGAGAGTAAAGTTGTTGATAGTGATTTGGAAAGTTGCTGTGAAAGTTGTTGAGTTGAATTGAGAATTGTATGCAGTTGTTGATGTGAGCTGAATAAAAGTGGAAAACTTCATACGTCGACTTTGTGACTTGTATGCTGTTTGGACGGGCTGTGTGAATAAACGAATCTGAGTTACACCCTATCAGGAATTCAAGCATCGGGGCTGAATCAGATACTGATAGAAAACACCATCATCAAACTGAGTGTAACATTTTGGGGGCCAAGCCGGGATTCACGCCATAGCCAAGGGTTCAACTGCTACAACAAGCGAGTCAACGTTACGAGAGGCAGTCATCGAGGGTAGCCGCCAACGAGTTGCGTCGAGAGGGGCCAACATACTGGGACTACATCACCGATAGGTTCGGGTTGACTGCAAGGGCGAGTAGTCGCTGAAGAGTTGCTTCGTGAGCGAACAACAGATCGGGACTACGTTGCTGCCGTAAGACTACGTCGAGGGACAGTCTCGGAGCTACATCGCCAGTATTAGAGAGAGCGGCGAGCGGACGTCGCGTCTACTTCAGCACAGGAGCGTGTACATCAACACCAGCGTGGTGCAGCGTCGCATACGACGAGGACAGCGGGGCCTGCGTCAGCGAAGGCGACTAGTGACAAGCATCAGCGCTACTGCAGAAAGCGTGCTGTTCTAGAACAGTCTAGAAAGGTACAGCACAGTCAAGAACTTTCCAGAAAAAAAAAGAACTCTACAGTCAAGAACTTTCTAGAAAAAGAACTTTCCAGAAAAGAACTTTCCAGAAGCATCAAGATGGCTGACTTCTGGCAGAAAGGGATGCAACTGAATCTAAAAGGCAAACAGCTGACGGAGTACGTCAAGTCTCAGGAGAGAATACAAGAAAGAGAAGAACAACGTCAGCGTGAAGAAAGAGAAGATGAGCGACGGCGTGAAGAAAGAGAAATAGAGGAGCAGCGTCGCCGTGAAGAAAGAGAATTAGAAGAGCAGCGTCGCCGAGAAGAAAGAGAAGAGCGGCGTCAAGAAAGAGAGATGGAAGAGAGACGATTAGAAGCTGAGCATCAATACCAGCTAGAGTTGGCGCGTATCCAGAACAATCAGCATGCGCCACAAGTCACCAACGACCATACGGCTCCAAAATTGCCAGCTTTCGTCGACGGGAAGGACCAGATCGACAGCTATCTGGCCAGATTCGAAAGGTTCGCCGAAAGCTCCAATTGGCAACCTCGAGACTGGGCGATTCGACTAAGTGCACTTCTGACGGGGCAAGCTCTCGAAGTTTACACCAGACTGTCGAACGATGACGCCAAAGACTACGACGTCTTGAAAGAGGCCCTGTTGCAGTGCTACAACTTTACAGAGAAGGGCTACCGTAAACGCTTCCGTGAATGCAGGCCTAAGTCAGACGAGACGCCAAAGCAGTTTGTGGAGCGCCTGTCGTCATATCTACACAAGTGGGTGGAGTTATCAGGCGAAATGAAGTCTTACGACAGTCTCCATGACCTGATTGTGAAAGAACAATTTCTCAATGCCTGTCACAAGGACCTAGCGACCCACTTAGAAGAACAAAAGCTGCAGACGCTTAAAGATGTGACTGAGGCTGCTGAAAGATATCTCATCGCTCATGGGAAAACCCTGGGGCCACCCAGCGCGACGAAACATTTTCAGAAGACTGCAAACCATGGGAACCAGGTCCAAGGGAGCCAGACGAGCCAGAGACAGACGGACTCCACGCCTCCTCCCAGGGAAGGGCATTCAAGAGGCTGTTTCACCTGCAACGCTACAGACCACAGGGCGGCTAATTGTCCTCAAAACAAAAGTAGCGGACAGCGGAGCAGTACGGACAACGCAGCGGCGGGCAACCGGCAGAGGCGGTTTTCCAATCAACGGCAAACCAGTAGATCTGACCATCAAGTGTGCGGCGGGAGCGTCATTCTTCCGAGTGAGACCAAGCGCACAGCTACTCCTGCGGACGTGCAAGAGTGCATGACCGATGGCCAACTTCTTCTTGCCAACGGAAAATCCATCCCCGTCGTCGCCAGCGCAGCTGTGACCGTCCAGAACATGCCTGTTTCAAAGGGACGCGTCGGAAATCATGAAGTGACTGTCTTAAGAGACTCTGGCTGCAGTGGGGTCATCGTCAGAGAAGACTTAATCGCTAAAGAACAGTTCACTGGCGATTCAAAATGGACACTTATGGCCGACAGCAAATGTTTGAAAGCGCCAGTTGCGAAGATTCATGTCAACACCCCTTTCTACATAGGCGAAGTCGAAGCGGTTTGCCTGAAGAAGCCGCTGTATAATTTGATGATCGGGAATATCAACGGCGCGAGACGACCCGACGACCCCGATCCAGAGTGGAGTCCTGCCTCAACCCAACGCGTCGAAGTTGTGGAGGAGGATCCATTGCCGTTTCCCGATGGAGACCTTACAGAGCTGCTACGGGACAATGTGGCTACCCCGGCTCAGCCCTGCCGACCAGAGATCGTCGGTGCTGTTACTACCAGGGCCCAGGCCAAGAGAGACAAGGTGTCTACGCCACTGAAGGTCGCCGACAACTCCAAAGCTGCCATCGTGGACAGAGATAAGCTGATCCAGCTCCAGGAAGCTGATAGCACTTTAAACAAGTACAGGAACCGCCAAGACCACGTGACCAAAGGCAGTGGTACAGTCTATTTTGAGGTGAAGGCCAAGATCCTGTATCGAATCTTCCAGCACCCGAGGGTCAACGGAGGGAAACCACTACGTCAAGTCTTGGTACCGTTACCCCTAAGGCGCCAGGTGATGGAAGTAGCGCATGACTCAATCATGGGAGGTCACCTAGGCATCAAGAAGACGTCAGACAGAATCCAGGCGGTGTTCTACTGGCCAGGACTTCATGCGGACGTCAGCCGTTTCTGCCGATCATGTGACATTTGCCAGAAGACCATACCTCGAGGAAGGGTCCCTAAAGGGCCAATGCAGAGAATGCCTTTGATCGACCGACCTTTCAAGAGGGTGGCCTTAGACTTAATCGGCGAAATAAGACCTCCGAGTGAAGAAGGTCATCGATGGGTACTGACTTTAGTGGACTATGCGACTCGGTACCCAGAAGCAGTGCCTCTGAAGAAGATTGACACTGAAACTGTTGCAGAGGCGCTAGTGGACATGTTCAGTAGACTTGGAGTGCCTGAAGAGATCCTGACAGACCTCGGGACGCAGTTCGTCTCTGACTGCATGAAGGAGGTCAACAGACTGCTGAGCATCCGGCATTTGACTACGACACCCTACCATCCGATGTGCAACGGGCTTGTCGAAAAGTTCAATGCTACGCTGAAGTCCACCTTGAAGAAACTGTGCAGCGAGCAGCCCAGACAATGGCATCGCTACATCAACGCCTTACTTTTCGCCTACAGAGAAGTACCACAGGAGTCCACCGGCTTTTCTCCGTTCGAGCTGCTGTACGGAAGAACCATCCGCGGGCCGATGCACATCCTAAAAGAACTGTGGACGAAAGAAGTAGACACCCCAGAGGTGAAGAACAGCTACCAGTACGTGTTTGAGCTACGGGAGAAGCTGGAGCAGACTCTCGAGATAGCCAGAGAAAACCTGAAGAAGTCCCAAGACTGTGGAAAGCACTACTACGATCGTAGGGCTGTGAACAGGAAGTTCAAACCTGGCAACAAAGTGCTGGTGCTGCTACCTACTGATCACAATAAGTTGCTGATGCAGTGGAAAGGCCCGTACGAAGTGGAGACCGTGGTGGGAATCAACGACTACAAGGTGAAGGTCGGTCAGCATTCCAAGATATACCACGCCAACCTCCTTAAGCTGTACGTGGAAAGGCCATCAGAGACTGTGCACGCAGCCACAGCAGCTGTGACCGACAACAGCTTTGACAGCGAAGAACTGTTGGAACTGGGAGACTTCCACAGCAAAGAAGGCATCGATGATGTTAAGCTAGGACCAAGCTTGACGGAAGGTCAAAAGATGGAGCTCAAGGACCTTATGGGCGAGTTTCCCCACAACTTCAGCGATGTCCCTGGCTCTACAACTTTAGTCGAACATGAAGTCCACACCCAGACCTGGAAGGAGCATCTGCAGACCTTGAGGGAGCCGTTCCACCGTCCCACAGAAGCCAACCTGACCGTGAGACCCAGCGAATGCATTCTGGGAGCTGACAACGTCGACTGCGTCGGACATCCGACGGGAGAGGAAGACAACGGAGGACGCACTGATTCCAGGGAAGCCCACGTGATCATCGTCTTTGACCCTGGGCCGATGACGACCGCAACTGACAAGGGCGTCGTCTCCTTGCGAACGAAAGAACATTGACTGTGTGGATGAACTAAGAATATTGGTAATGACAGACTTGAAAATGAAAAACGTTGACTGGGTAGATAAACTGTGAACATTGACAGTACCCAGAAAGACTTGCAGATGAGAAACATTGACTCTGTGTGAATGAACTGTGAACATTGACAATATCCAGACGGATTTGAAGATGAAAATCATTGACTCTGTGTGAATGAACTGAGAACGTTGATAGTGTTCAGACAGTCTGAAATAAGTTTTAATTCTGAACTTTGTTTGTGCATTACGTTTCAACGTTGTTGAAAGAAATTAGGTAAATTTCTTCTTGAGTGGGGGGTTATGTTACGTTGAAACGCGAATGATAATATGGCTGAAGCGTGTACGATAGATCTAATCGTTTCGATTTGCAAAGTATTCGATAATGGAGTTTATTTACCTTTGATTTGAGTTTGCATTGTTGTTAGGAGAGGCTTTGTATAACGTTGATAATTTGCGTTAGTCGATATTATTTGAGAATCTTCTGGATATGCGTGTTTACTCTTGATAGAAATTTCCGGATGGATATCGAAGGTCGTGAATGTTCCCGGAAGTAGAGAAAATGTGAATGACGTAAGTCAGTGATGACGATCTTTAGTTCGATTGGTGGCAGTACGTCATTTCTACAGTATACCAAATCGTTCCAGAAAAGAGAGAGGTTATTTAATCGTGAGCCGAGTCGCTGCAGAGAGTAAAGTTGTTGATAGTGATTTGGAAAGTTGCTGTGAAAGTTGTTGAGTTGAATTGAGAATTGTATGCAGTTGTTGATGTGAGCTGAATAAAAGTGGAAAACTTCATACGTCGACTTTGTGACTTGTATGCTGTTTGGACGGGCTGTGTGAATAAACGAATCTGAGTTACACCCTATCAGGAATTCAAGCATCGGGGCTGAATCAGATACTGATAGAAAACACCATCATCAAACTGAGTGTAACATCATGTTTGGTTAGAATAGCACTATAGCACAGTTTTGTCATGTTAGGTTAGGGTAGCACTATAGAACAGTTTTGTTAGGTTAGGTTAGGATCAACTGTCTTTGCTTCTTGTTGTACCTGCTCCGGAATGATTATGACAGAAAAGTCCGGTATGTGGTCACAACTCTTTGCAGTTTCCCTCTTTTCTATACCATCCCTGCCCCCTCCCTTACTCATTGCTCTCCTCTCCCCTTGTACCCACACACTCCCCTTAATAAATGGTTGTGAAGACAGAAGACATGATTGTGTGTTGCAGGTGCAAGAAATCACAGGACACAGTGAAGAGGAAAGTGCGGCCGCTTTACAGGAATGCCAGGGCAGTGTTGACCAAGCTGTGGCTTTCCTCTCTGAAGGCAAACAGGTACTGTACTGTATTGCAAGCCAGTCCTAGTTTGTTCCCCGTTCCATTCTGTTCTATCGTACTCTGTTCTTTTCTATTGTGTTCCGTTTAGTCAACTAGTACATCATGTTGATCGTTCAGTTCAGTTCAAGGTACATCTCTAGTTTGTCATAAAAGTGTTAAAGAAGTTTGTTTTGTCTGTTACTATTGTATTGTCATAATTGTTAGAGAAGTTGTTTTGTCTGTTACTATTGTATTGTGAATTTTTTTCCTGTTAGTATTGTATTACCGTAAGTGTGAGAGAAGTTTGTTTTGTATTTTACTATTGTATTGTCATAAATGTTACAGAAGTTTGTTTTGTCTGTTAGTATTGTATTGTCATAAATGTTACAGAAGTTTGTTTGTCTGTTACTATTGTATTGTCATAAATGTTAGAGAAGTTTGTTTGTCTGTTACTATTGTATTGTCATAAATTTTAGAGAAGTTTGTTTTGTCTGTTACTATTGTATTGTCATAGATGTTAAAGAAGTTTGTATTGAAATTGGTTTTTGCTTGTCAAAGACCTTTTTGTATTTATTGAAATTATGCTTCTTTGTGACAGTTTTACTGAAGTTAAGTTAGATTAATGTATTGCACCTTTCCAAAACTTAGCTAACATATTTTAATTATTGTTTACTGATGTTATTATTGCTGAATAGATGTTAGCAGTTTTTCTGTCTGAAACTGTAGACATACTAGTCAGGTCAAGAAATCTTTCTTCATAAAAATACAATGAATACATCTGTGCCTCATAGTGTGTATGTATGGGAAAGAAGTGGTTCATAGTTCATCGTTAGTTGTTGCTATGGTTTAGCCTTTGTTACTGTTGTTGGTAGTTTACAAATACCTACAGTTGTTGGCAGTTTACAAATACCTACAGTTGCTACCTACGGTTGTTGGTAGTTTACAAATACCTACAGTTGTTGGCAGTTTACAAATACCTACAGTTGTTGGCAGTTTACAAATACCTACAGTTGCTACCTACAGTTGCTGGCAGTTTACAAATACCTACAGTTGTTGGCAGTTTACAAATACCTACAGTTGTTGGCAGTTTACAAATACCTACAGTTGTTGGCAGTTTACAAATACCTACAGTTGTTGGCAGTTTACAAATACCTACAGTTGTTGGCAGTTTACAAATACCTACAGTTGCTGGCAGTTTACAAATACCTACAGTTGTTGGCAGTTTACAAATACCTACAGTTGGTGGTAGTTTACAAATACCTACAGTTGTTGGCAGTTTACAAATACCTACAGTGAATTTTGTGATCACCATTATTATTTGGATGAAGTGGAGTTAGTGTTGTGATCACTATTATTATGTTGATGAAGTGGAGTGAGTGTTGTGATCACTATTACTATGTTGATGAAGTGGAGTAAGTGTTGTGATCACTATTATTATATTGATGAAGTGGAGTAAGTGTTGTGATCACTATTACTATGTTGATGAAGTGGAGTGAGTGTTGTGATCACTATTACTATATTGATTAAGTGGAGTGAGTGTTGTGATCACTATTACTATATTGATTAAGTGGAGTGAGTGTTGTGATCACTATTACTATATTGATTAAGTGGAGTGAGTGTTGTGATCACTATTACTATATGGATGAAGTGGAGTAAGTGTTGTGATCACTATTACTATGTTGATGAAGTGGAGTAAGTGTTGTGATCACTATTACTATGTTGATGAAGTGGAGTAAGTGTTGTGATCACTATTACTATGTTGATGAAGTGGAGTGAGTGTTGTGATCACTATTACTATATTGATTAAGTGGAGTGAGTGTTGTGATCACTATGACTATATTGATTAAGTGGAGTGAGTGTTGTGATCACTATTACTATATGGATGAAGTGGAGTAAGTGTTGTGATCACTATTACTATATGGATGAAGTGGAGTGAGTGTTGTGATTTTTATTACTATATGAATGAAGTGGAGTGAGTGTTGTGATCACTATTACTATATGGATGAAGTGGAGTAAGTGTTTTGATCACTATTACTATATGCATGAAGTGGAGTGAGTGTTGTGATCACTATTACTATATGGATGAAGTGGAGTGAGTGTTGTGATCACTATTACTATATGAATGAAGTGGAGTGAGTGTTGTGATCACTATTACTATATGAATGAAGTGGAGTAAGTGTTGTGATCACTATTACTATATGGATGAAGTGGAGTAAGTGTTGTGATCACTATTACTATATGAATGAAGTGGAGTGAGTGTTGTGATCACTATTACTATATGGATGAAGTGGAGTAAGTGTTGTGATCACTATTACTATATGAATGAAGTGGAGTAAGTAATATGGATGAAGTGGCGTGAGTGTTGTGATCACTATTACTATATGGATGAAGTGGAGTGAGTGTTGTGATCACTATTACTATATTGATGAAGTGGAGTGAGTGTTATGATCACTATTACTATATGGATGAAGTGGAGTAAGTGTTGTGATCACTATTACTATATTGATGAAGTGGAGTAAGTGTTGTGATCACTATTACTATGTTGATGAAGTGGAGTGAGTGTTGTGATCACTATTACTATATGGATGAAATGGAGTAAGTGTTGTGATCACTATTACTATGTTGATGAAGTGGAGTAAGTGTTGTGATCACTATTACTATGTTGATGAAGTGGAGTAAGTGTTGTGATCACTATTACTATGTTGATGAAGTGGAGTGAGTTTTATGATCACTATTATTATTTGGATGAAGTGGAGAGAATGTCTGTCTTTTGCCATGTGTGCAGCCCCAAAAGAAGGGGGGACAATCAAAGGGGGGAAAGAAAAAAGTGGGAAAAGATGCAGAGTCCTCTGACGAAGAAATCTTTGTTGATGACGATACAAAGAACAAGGTAAAATGTTATCGGCAGTGGCATCATCGTTGTCATCATCATCATTGTCATCATCTTCATTGTTATTATCATCATTGTCATCGTCATTTTCATCATTATAATTGTCATGATCATTGTCATCATCATCATTATTATCATTGTCATCATCTTCTTCATCTTTATTGTCATTGCCATAATTATCATCACCATCATCATCACCAACTGATTTTAAAGGCTAAAGAACTGCTACAATAAGCACAACAGCAATGTGGCATACAGTACTTGACTGGAATTGGGGGGAACCCAACCACTAGATGCCTGCAAATGACTAGGAAGACTGGTGGGTTGTGTGTGTTGCTGATAGATTTGCTACAGTAGCACTGCCCTGGTCCAATGTTGTCCATCAACGGTCACTACTCACACAACTAAATACAGACTAGTTTATAATAAGACTGTTTTATGATTGCATGTTTTGCAATACTGTCACCACCTGTATGATGTTGTCCACCCATGGTCACAGCTCAAACAAAGAAATGCAGACTAGTTTATAGTAAGACTGGGTTATCATGGCATCTTTTGCAATACTTTCACCACCTGTATGATGTTGTCCATCCATGGTCACAGCTCAGACAGTGACTCACCACTGTTCTGTGATGCACATTTATGTTATCTCATGTCAGGTTTGTCATGTAAAAAGTGTGGGGAGATTTGCCAGTGCATCGTATTTGAGCGTGTGTGGGCAACAGAGTGTTTATGTGTGAACAATGCATGTTTACATCTTATACCTTATGAATCTCAAGTTGGACTGTCTTTCATTTATTGAAGCAATGTTTGATGCCTGTCATAATTCCTTGTAAGAGGTCATAAAGATTTGTTCCATTGACTTTGGTTTGGCTGTGTTGTAAAGGTGAAGGTGTTGCTGGACAAAGCGCGACAGCACTATGACCTGTGCAAGGACTTCACAGGGCTGGGTGAGTGTCAGTTGGCTCTGGCAGAACTATCCAACAACCAGGAACTTCTGGAGACGGCCTTCAACAGCTTCAAGACCACTCAGCCTGTCTCTAACACTGCGGGCATGCTGGAATGCGTGGAGGTAGGCTGTGTTCAATGTCACGGACAGGAATTGTTTATTTGTACTAAAATAACTGAACAATAAAGTTTAGACAGAGTGCGTGTTCACTGTTATACACAAACACACACACACACATATATATATATATGCACACACACAAAGACATACACAGAAACAATGTAGACCATTTGTAGGAAATAAGTTTTCAACGTTTATATAAACAAATTCCACCAGAGAACAACAAATTAATATTCAACAATAATCAAGATACAGAATAACAATTAAAATTGAGAATAATTTTACAAAGGAATGAATGAGTGTTGACATCGATAAAATCCACAATGCACAATATAAGCGAGCGAGCATTGTGGTCAAGTGGTCTAAGGTGGGACTAACTTGCCTTGTCCACAAGCTAGAAACCAATGGCGCCTGACAGGTGTGGGTTCGATCCATCATCTGGGCGTTATGTTTCTCCGAATATTATTTACTTTCAACTCGGGCAACGTCTCAGGGGTTTTCTCCGGGTACTCCGGTTTGCTCCCCCAGCAAAATTTCAAAAATCACAAAATAATGTTAGGTAGGTTCCTGATAAAAAAGGATAATAAACTGCAAAAAAGAAAATAAAAAAATAAAAAAAATAAATAAATCCAATGAATAAAAGAAAGTAATCCATTAGTGCACTGAATACCAACACCACTGTCAATAATAACCACACAATATATAACTCAAATCACTACCCCAACAACCATTTAGATAGTCCAATGGTGATCCCAACACAGAGATAACGCACAACCACCTCCATGGGGATCCATTTACTCAGAACGTAAATAATTCAGAAACCATAATCTTCTGGGAGGTTATAACACTGAACAGACGTAGATAATCTTCTTGGAGATTAATACACTAAAAAACGTAGAGGATCTTCTTGGAGATTCATACACTCAACACACAGATGATCTTCTTGGAGATTATAGCACACGAGTTTCATAGAAGTAGTAATAAGCCACACTGAGCTCCAAATGCGATGACACAGCTATTTCTCGGAAACTTGAACGAATATCTTCCTGACTTCATTCTACTGAAGGAATCCTCTTGGCGACGTTTCTCCTTCATTATGACTCGCCATAGGTAGGTACACAAGTATGTACACACACACACAGGTACATACAGCTCTGAAAAATATTATTCGTGATATTTAGTTACCAATACCTTATGATTATATCAGTCTTCAGCATAGTTCCAAAATGGATAATGTCAAAAGATGGCTTTTTTCCCAATAAAAATTTACCTCATACATTTGTAAACACAAAACAATTTACCTTTATACAAAGAAATGTGCTTACATAATTAAATAATAACTTTTACATAGTTAAGCAATATAAATCGAAAACTAACCTTTTGGATTAACCTAACAGAGCACACAATAAACATGTACATCTTTCTGAGTTGAAAGTTTCGATGTGAGTGACTACACTATTACATCAATACATAAAGGAAGTGACAAAAGCAACCAATCAAAATTGTTTTTTCATAAATGGTTGGACACTTATTGAACATAGGCACGAGAAAAATGAGCATCAATAAAAACTGACTTTATGAAGAATTCGTTTTGATGACAATACCCTCCCCTTAAGAAAAAGAAAACGCCCGAGTTTTCGTAATGGTTTTAAAGGTTCATGAATCAAAGTTTGGAGTTAAACAATTCACTGTATTATGCGTTGTCGATTGTGTTGTGTTTATGGAATTGTCTGATCTGTCAGTGATCGTGACAAAATATCTGCCATGAGGTTCTTAGATCCCGACAATGGCTGCACTTCAAAGGAGAATTGAATTCTTGAAGTGTCAAACACCAACGCATGATACGAGAATTTCAGAATTTTCAGGAATTCAGATATATCAAAGACCTATGATCGGTCTGCAGAACGAACGTTTGTCCCCACAGATAGCAAGAGAATTTTGAGAGTGACCACACAATAGCCAGACATTCGCGCTCAATAGTGCTGTAGCGCGTCTCGCGATCAACAAGTTTGCGACTGACATACGACACAGGGTGAAGATCACTATCATGTTCCTGCAATAGTACAGCACCTAACCCATTGCAGCTAGCGTCTGTCTGAACAACGTAAGGCAGAGATTGGTCTGGCAATACCAGCACTGGGGAGGAGGACAACAACGACTGAACAGTTTGCAGTGCCTGAGCACACTGAGGCGACCATACAATCTGAGTTTGAACTTTTGTGGAGCGTAACAAGTCTGATATAGGGGCAGTGATTGACGCAAAGATGGGGATGAAAAGTCGGTAATATCCCGCTAGTCCTAACAGAGAACGGACTTGTTTCTTTGTGGTAGGGGTATTGACAGGATCTTCCGCACCTTGCTTGATTCCGATCTCAAACATGCGTTTCCTACTACATGCCCTAGAAACTCCAATTGTTGGAAACCAGTCATGATTTTGGAAGGACGAGCAGTCAAACCAAAACTCTGCAACGGCGACATCACTCCTCTGATATGAGACAGGTGCTTTTGCAAAGTAGGGCTGCTGATCAAAATATCATCAAAGAAATGTATGGCAGAATACTCCTCCAGTGACAAAAGACGCATCATCCTGGCAAAAGCAGCTGGCACTGACACTAACCCAAAAGGCTTTGGACCCATTGAAATAGGCCTAGTGGAGTTTGGAACGCTGTCTTGGGTTGATCCTCAGGCTTGACACCAATTTGCCAGTAACCTTTTGACAAGTCAATCTTAGTGAAGTAGGTAGACAAGCGACTAAAAAGTTCCTCTGGGTCTGGAATCGATTCGGCGTCACAGAGGGTGATCTTGTTGAGAACCCGAAAGTCAATGCAGAACCTGGTAGTTCCATCTTTCTTACCAACAAGGACTACAGGCAATGTGTAAGGAGAGGTAGATGGTTCAATCACCCCTAGGGCTAGCATAGATTTAACTTCCTTCACAATAATTTCCTTTGATGAAAAAGGTAATGGATACTGTTTAACTCTTAACAGGTTGATCCGAAGTGAGACGAATCTCATGATCCAAGTTGCCATTAAAAAATCCAGGATCAGACGACAGTATAGATGTGAATTCAGCGAAGACACCTTTTAACTGAGCCTTAGATAAGCAGACAACTCGCTGTCAAATGTAATATCGTCAATCGTTTCAATCATTCCAGTGCACAAAGTCGGCAGAGGCAGTGGTTCTGGGTCAGAAACCGGAGGCAAAATGGCAGTAAGACCAATCTGCTCACCGAAAAAAGAAACCTCAGCATCCTGAACCGGATGATCCAAGGGCTGTGAAATAGCAGCAGATTCCTGGACAACTGGCTGACGCCTAACATACTGTTTCAACATGTTTGCATGGAAGACCTTTGTTTTTCCATTTATGTCTATTTTATAGTTACAGTTGTAGGCGACCACAACCGAAAAAGGGCCCTTCCATGTCATAAGCAACTTGTTTGTGTTACATGGCAAGAGAAGAACTTTCTCACCCACTTTGAAAGAACGAGGTTTAGCCTTTCTATCATGAAAACGCTTGTTTTTCTGAGCAGCTCTGGCGACATTTTCCTGTGCCAGCTCACAGGCTTCGGTGATAGTATTTTTAAAATCAAACACTTATTTATACAGTGTCTTGTCTTCGTCATTACAGTATGTCCAGTCCAAGTATTCGCCAACACATCCATCGGTCCTCTCGCTCGACGTCCAAACAACAACTTGAACGGGGAGAACCCTGTACATTCATTGGGCCATTCCCAAACAGCAAAAAGAACAGCTGGTAAAAAACGATGTGATAGTTTGGGTTGCCGCTGAATAACCTTCCTAAGCATAGGTTTAAGTGTGCCATGAAATCTTTTAACGAGTGAGGGGCCGGGTAGCTCAGTTGGTAGAGCGTCTTACTAGTAACCGAAAGGTACCTGGTTCGAATCCCGGATTGGCCAATGTGTGACCATATTATTTTCCCCTTACCATCAACTGGTTCGCTGGTGTCAGAATAATGTGACCAGAAGTCGCTTCTACGCTTCGGTGTCATGTGACTATAATCTACAGTTACACATTTTCAACAACGCCGTTAGACTGCGCATAGTACGGCGACATGTGTACGACTTTGATGGACAACAATCGTAAGATTTCCTTCATGAGGTAAATTGCGAACTGCGATCTGAAAGTATTTCCTGCGGATATCCCATGCGTGCACAGATTTTGAACAGCTCTTCAGCGATTGAAACAGTGTCAATGTTTTGCAGAGGCCCCCTGTCCATTCAACTAACATATGTGTTGTGGTTTAGGATGGAGTTTAGTATCACAGCATGCTGTATGTGGTATGGTAAAGCAGTGAGGGAAAGTAAAGTACAGTCATGAAACTGGCCTCAATTCAATATTTTAATTTAACGTCTTTTCACAACAATGTGATTTTAGACAACCATAACAAACAAAGAAACAAACAAACAAATAGAAATTGTTAATTATAGTAACTTAAATAAATCTGTTCCCACAGTGATACATGCGATGTCCTGCAGCATCGAACTATATAAGATGACTCTAATATCGTCTTGTGCACATAAAATAATTCCATTTTCTTTGTACAGTGCTGTTAAAACAGGACAATCAAATAATATGTGTTGTAAGGAAATAGTTCCAGCACATAAACAAGTAACATTTTTCAAATATTTTGTACACCATGAATTCAAGCGTAGCTTATATACTAATCTAGCAATAGTTCTAGAACAACTAACAATATTTACTTTGGGTATTATATTAGAAAATTGTTGTTCTAATAACGAATAATATTCAAATTGAACTAATTTTACATTAGAATTACAGACTGTATGCTCACTTTTCATTGCACCTTTTTGGCCAATGTATCTGAAATTTCATTACCATAAATCTTTAAATGTGATGGGACCCAACAAAAGGTAATTCCAATACCTCTAATTCTAATACTATGAATAAGATATCTTACTTCAAACATTATATCTGTTCTCTTTGTACATTTCCAATTTTTTAAAGCATAAAGCACTGATTTAGAGTCAACACAAATTAATATATTAAATATCTTAGAAGGAATGCTGAGGATGTATTGTAGTACCATCATTATTGAAACTGGCCTTGATAAAAGGGAAGCCATTACACTCCTCTCCCCTCTATTAACAAATGCCAAGGTTCCAAAAGTCTTGAGGCTAGAAAGTGGTAACATTGATCATGCCTTGTAGGGCTGTTAAAGTGACGTTTAGCGTGATGAGATTATCATGTGCTGTTATACACTGTTGTGTTGACACTTTCCCATCTTCAACAGATCAGTGTAACGTAAGTTAATCTAATAAATAAAATGTATGACAACAGGCGCTGCAGAAACTGTTTTCCCATGATGGGATGACCACCAAGACCTGCGGCAAGCTGACATGGGGCGTGGAAAATGTGTTTGACGTGGTGCGTGTCCTGCTGCAACCCAACACACCTGAGGACAAAAACAGATACCAGGTCTGATTCTTCTTCTTCTTCTTCTTCTTCTTCTCATTCATCTTCTTCTTCTCCTTCATCTTCTTCTTCTCCTTCTCCTTCTCCTTCTTTTTTTTCTTCTTCTTCTTCTAATGTATTCTTCCTCTTCTTTTTAACTTCTTCTATTTTTTCTTCTTTCTTGACCTTGATCTTGATTAGTAGTACTCTGGAGCCAACGTTGGCCATTTTGCAAAGGTCTTACGACGTGGGAAAGCGCAACGCACCAGGACTTGGTTTAAAACGTAGGTTTAGATAGGTCAGAATAAAGCACTGAGCACAGATTTGTAATCCTATCCTATCCTATCCTATCCCTTAACATGAAAGTCGTTTGGACACCACACATGATTGTTTAACCAACGTACTCCATCTTTTTCTTTCCTCAACAATCGTCATGGCTTCGCCCAATGTCAATCCAGTCCATTCTCAAATGTTGTCTTCCCACCTCTTTTTCTGTCTCTTCTTCTGCCTCATATCACCGTTCCTTGCAGGATAGTCTTTGCAAGGCCTGATGCTCTGGTGACGTGGCCATCTCTACTTCACTTTTCAAAGATTGTATCACTGACATCACCAACATAGTCAACTTCTTTCAATCTGGCTCTGTTCCCTCCTGTTTCAAGTCTGCCATCATGAGGCCACTACTAAAGAAATCAAACCTTAATCCAGTTTACTGATGGCAAAATCTGTTTCCCTTAGTCGAATACCCAAAGAGGTCGTTCGTGGTGATGAGGAGCTGAGTCACACAGGAAAAACTAGAGTGAAATCTATTTTTATTTGTGATGTTCTGTAAGTGGTGTGAAATGCTGAGTTTAACACTTTGCAGACCACTAAGTCAGTGATAGCAGTCTAGCTCTCAGCCTTGTGATAGCAGTCTATAGTTCTCAGCCATGTGTTGTAACACTTTGTAGACCACTAAGTCAGTGATAT
This sequence comes from Oncomelania hupensis, assembly GCA_036898135.1. Lineage (NCBI taxonomy): Eukaryota > Metazoa > Mollusca > Gastropoda > Littorinimorpha > Pomatiopsidae > Oncomelania > Oncomelania hupensis. The sequence goes on from CM072526.1 coordinate 55,355,696, forward strand.
CAGTCTATAGTTATCAGCCTTGTGATAGCAGTCTATAGTTCTCTGTTGTAAAACTTTGTAGTCCACTAAGTCAGTGATACCAGTCAATAATTCTCAGCCATGTGTTGTAACACCTTGCAGACCACTAAGTCAGTGATACCAGTCAATAGTTCTCAGCCATGTGTTGTAACACCTTGCAGACCACTAAGTCAGTGATACCAGTCAATAATTCTCAGCCATGTGTTGTAACACTTTGCAGGCCACTAAGTCAGTGATACCAGTCAATAATTCTCAGCCATGTGTTGTAACACCTTGCAGACCACTAAGTCAGTGATACCAGTCAATAATTCTCAGCCATGTGTTGTAACACCTTGTAGACCACTAATTCAGTGATACCAGTCAATAATTCTCAGCCATGTGTTGTAACACCTTGCAGACCACTAAGTCAGTGATACCAGTCAATAATTCTCAGCCATGTGTTGTTACACTTTGCAGACCACTAAGTCAGTGATACCAGTCAATAATTCTCACAGGGGTGCCACTCTTCCGGTTACGGTCCGGAATTCCGTTTTTTTTAAATCAATTTCGCCGGCGCTGCCGGTTTTTGAAAAATTGAAAAGCAACGATTTTTTTCAAGGAACGATATTTTTGTAACAGGTCGCGTTCAACTTCCAATCCGACTTTTCTTTCGCATTCGGTTGCGTTCCCTGCCCGTCCACGTTTTTAGAACCGCAAGTTAGCGCATGCTGCTTCCTGCCTATTTCGATCAACACGAAGGAATGAAAGAAACAGTGGATCGGTGAAGCGAGAAAATCCAACAATGCCGTACATTTCGAACCGTAAAGAAGACGCTGTGAGACTGGAGGAGGTGGAGAAAGGAGTGAAGAATAAATGGCGATGGGAGTGGCTTCAAGAAAAGGACACGAACAACATAGCTTTCGGCACTTGGGTGAAAAAGATTGACAGTCCCGGTGTTGCATTCTGCACTTTCTGTATGAACTAATGAAGACCTTCAAATATGGCACCAGCAGGAAGAAGAAACTAAGAGAGCACGCCGAACTTGCGGAGCATCAAAACAGTATGAAGATAATTATTTTTCCGTTTGATTCAAGTTTAGGTCTGCCACTCCCCTTTTTATATAAGGTAGTACCGATTTTTCTCTTTTTACGTCTTCCTCACATCAGCTTCTGCATCATTCCCAAGGTAGGAATATTATCTTTTTTAGTTTTTACCTGTCTCCCTCACAACACTAGCCTATGCATCATCCCCAGTATAGTCTTATCTACTACAGTTGAATACTAACTCTAGAACAAGAAACTCACAGGACAATATTTTTATAAGACATTGCCGCACAAACAAAAGAAAATATTCATTCTCCTACAGGGTTGCGCCCATATGGAATAAATTGCCAGTTGATACTAAAAGAGCTAACAACCTGAACACTTTTAAAAATCTTCTGGAAAAGGTCATTTCCATACAGAAATCAAAATTTGAGTATGATGACTAATTAGCATACTATCTTTAGTATTCCCCTAACAACCGCAAATGGAACCGGACAAGTAAAAATGCCCAAAATAAAAAGGACATTCAAAAAGCCGCGAGGCTTATACAAGTCCCTCCCAACTAAACTAAACTAAACTAAAAACTACTACTTATTATAAATGATTAATTGATTTTGGATATTCACTAAAAATAAGTTAGCCTAGATCAACACATTGTTTTTGTTTTTGCTATGACTTTTTAAGGTGGAGCTCCAACATTATGCAGATGCATACAGGTCTATTATAATCATCATCTGTTTAATATGATGTAGTCTAAGCAAGTGGATGCTGTTGGTATTAGATTTTTTTTTAAGTGTGACTTTGATTTTTGTGTTGGGATCCCCAGTTATTCTCACTCAGTAGTCTATCCTTCACTAGCCTATTGAGTCAGTGAGTGTCAGGTAGTGATAAACTGTCATGTATTTTAATTATTAGCCTATGTAGTAGGATATGATTTAGTTTGAAATAATTTTTTTTAAAATATTAGATTTATTTTGGGGCATTGAGTTTAAAAAGTTATTTGTTACTGCTAATGTACTGGAGGTTTTACTTTTTTCTGTTTACAGTGTGCACATTTATCATTATAATGACCTATACAATTAAGCATAGGTCTATTATAATCATCATCTGCTTGATATGATGTTGTAGTCTGGTTATTCTAAGCAAGTGGATGCTGTTGATATTAGATTTTAGTAAATTATCACTTTGATTTTTGTGTTGGGGTTCCCAGTTATTTTGATATGATGTAGTCTAAGCAAATGGATGCTGTTAGTATTAGATTTTAGTAAATTGTCACTTTGATTTTTGTGTTGGGATCCCCACAGTGTCAGAATGTGCATCGTTATCTTCCTCTGCAGCTGTGGAAACACCTTCAGCCCCTGGACCCCCAACTTTCAGGTTTTTAATGTTTTCAGAGTGGCACCCCTAACACTTTGCAGACCACTAAGTCAGTGATACCAGTCAATAATTCTCACCCATGTGTTGTAACACCTTGCAGACCACTATGTTAGTGATACCAGTCAATAATTCTCAGCCATGTGTTGTAACACTTTGCAGACCACTAAGTCAGTGATACCAGTCTATAGTTCTCACCCATGTGTTGTAACACTTTGCAGACCACTAAGTCAGTGATACCAGTCTATAGTTCTCACCCATGTGTTGTAACACTTTGCAGACCACTAAGTCAGTGATACCAGTCAATAATTCTCACCCATGTGTTGTAACACTTTGCAGACCACTAAGTCAGTGATACCAGTCTATAGTTCTCAGCCATGTGTTGTAACACTTTGCAGACCACTAAGTCAGTGATACCAGTCAATAATTCTCACCCATGTGTTGTAACACTTTGCAGACCACTAAGTCAGTGATACCAGTCTATAGTTCTCAGCCATGTGTTGTAACACCTTGCAGACCACTAAGTCAGTGATACCAGTCAATAATTCTCAGCCATGTGTTGTAACACTTTGCAGACCACTAAGTCAGTGATACCAGTCTATAATTCTCAGCCATGTGTTGTAACACTTTGCAGACCACTAAGTCAGTGATACCAGTCTATAATTCTTAGCCTTGTTTTGGTCTCCTTTCTTCAACACTGCCCATATGTTTGCATGATGCGAATCAGCCAGAAGCGCACCTGGATGGAACGATTGACGATGACTGTTGGTGTCGCGCTACAGCTGGTCACAAACACAGGCACAATCGCACTAACACAAAACATGCATTCACTCAACCACGTGCCAGCTGGCGGACTATCCACAGTTGCTGAGACGAAAAGAAATTATACAGACAACGACGAACAACACAATGAAACAATGGAAAAAATAATTACAAGCTAACTCACACTTTATTCATTCAAACCACTCACACACACACGTGATAAAAAAGCGGTATCAAATCCAGACCTGCCTACTCTCCCGCTTTTGGCGGGAGACTCACGCTTTTGACATGCATCCTGTTGCTTTTGTTGTTATACTGTTATACTTGAAAACTGTTATTGAAAAGGGTGGTTATCTCTTTGATCCCCTGTCTCCCGCTTTTACTCTGAGGGGGGTAGGCAGGTCTGCAAATCATACACAAAACCATTAACATAAACAGCACACTTTAAATTAAGGAAAAGGAATCCTGTCTATAGCGGAATACTTTAAAATAAGGAAGACAATAATGTCCACAGTGGAGTAGAAAGTAAATGTTGATGATAAAGGAGGAGGAAGATGTCTACAGTGGAGGAGAAAGTAAATGTTGATGATAAAGGAGGAGGGAGATGTCCACAGTGGAGTAGAAAGTAAATGTTGATGATAAAGGAGGAGGGAGGGGAATGAAGGAGGGATAGTGCTAACAGGGATGAGTACTGGCCTGACACCTGTGTCTTCGATCGCAGCAGTCACTCCTTGCCTTCAAGCCCTTGTCCAAACCCCTTTAAGTAAAACAATGACATCCCCGATGCCCTGAGATGAAGCTTGCTTGGAGTTGTTGGCAATCACTTACCAGCGCTGACCGATTGTCGACTGCCACGACTGGCAATGGTGACTTCCTTCCTAATGATGGCGCTGCTGCCACCCACGGTCCAGTTCATGCCGTAGCTTGAGCTGACGAACAGATGTTTCAAGCTGAGAAGAAAGGGCGGAAGACAGACGGTCACTCCTCCCAAGTCGTAGCCAGAATAACCCAGAACAACAGTGATGGTAACTGTGACAGTCACAGTAACAGTAATAGTAACGGCAAGCCAGCAACAACACTGGGTCACACAGTATCTTGGCTACCCATTTCCTCCACTAACCTCATAGCCACTATCCCCCAATGGCACCACCCCTCCTCCCTCTTCTCCTCACTCAGACTGGGTGTCTCACCCTTGGCATAAGATCCCACATCACAACGTCCAAGATAGCTTCAGTTTAGCAATGACAGTTTTTGTGAATTAGACTTCTGATCCCATTTACCCGTTACCCGATACATTCATTAACTTCTTTATTATAATACCCAATTCTTACCCTTCTGACAATTTTAACAAAGTAATTAACGAGCCATGCCCTTCTCCATCACTATCATTCACCCTAGTCAAGCATGCACACATTGGTCAGGGCAAACAGATAACCCAGTATAATATACCCATAAACGACTCGTGCATTGGAGACACCACCGTCGTTGACCCAACGACGTTGAAACATAAATAATCCCAGTCTGCACTTCCGGCAGCAGTAAACACAGACACAGTTAGCCTAGTTTCCATTTGACGATGACATCATCGCCCACACTACCCCACCGTTGGTGACCATGGCACTGTCAGTAACTACTCCTACACTCTCCATACACAACTAGGCTCACACTGGCTTTACCGTTGTCGTACTTCTAGAGACCAGTAGAACTGTAAATACTAAGTCAACAATTGTGAACAAATGGCTATTTAGAAACACACTAAATGCCTTCACTCCTACCACAACTTGCCACAGTAATAAGCCCTCTTCACGGCCTAATACATTATCTGTTTTCACAGAGAACCTTGTACAACAAATTGCACAACCTAGCTAGTTGCTCTCTACGTCTGTTCTGTCCTTAGCCCACGTCTTGCTACCTGCGAGTTCATTAACCAGTCCCAACCCGCTTTACCAAAGCACGTGAAACTCAAGCTCTAAAACACCTTCAATGGTAATTACCAACCACCCTCTCTCTCCCGTCCTGACCGTCCACACCCCGCAACTTATTGTAATACCTCTCCTATGCAATTGGCCTATGCTTAATTTTATTGCTCCGTGACATTTGGTATTGGGGCTATGGACATTGAACATTCCTTAAGGACTCGCCTTGGGATATTGTGTGCCACAGTTGCTTTAGAAGCATTTAGGTTTCTCAGTAGTTTAGGAACTCCATTTACTTCAACACAGAGGGGTTCTTTGTCTGGAAAACCTGAGCCTTGCATTTCTGATAGTGGTGCCCATTCTCTGTGGTGAAAAGCGATCACAATTACTTTAAGACAATGAGTGCTTTGTTTGTGTTGGCACTGTAGACAGAGGGGCCTTCTTTTAGAGGAGCAACTCCAATGTTATCGTTTTGACTTCTTCTCCTCCTTTTTTGTGCTCTTCTGTTAGAAGTAACAACAAATTGATGAAAGAAAAGTATGCACCTCCACTGGCATACACTAAACTTTGTGTGTATTTTTAGTATACATCTGCTTGCATGTGGTTTTGTGTGCATGCATATGGTGGCTGTGCGTGTGGTATATGTGTGCCTATGGTGGGTGTGTCTATGGTGTAAGTGTGTGTATGCCTATGGTGGGTGTGCCTATGGTGGGTGTGCCTCTAGTGTAAGTGTGCCTATGGTGGGTGTTCCTATGGTGTAAGTGTGCATGTGTGCCTATGGTGGGTGTTCCTATGGTGTATGTGTGCCTATGGTGGGTGTTCCTATGGTGTAAGTGTGCCTATGGTGGGTGTTCCAATGGTGTAAGTGTGCATGTGTGCCTATGGTGGGTGTTCCTATGGTGTAAGTGTGCATGTGTGCCTATGGTGGGTGTTCCTATGGTGTAAGTGTGCATGTGTGCCTATGGTGGGTGTTCCTATGGTGTAAGTGTGCACATGTGCCTATGGTGGGTGTTCCTATGGTGTAAGTGTGCACGTGTGCCTATGGTGGGTGTGCCTATGGTGGGCATTCCTATGGTGTAAGTGTGCACTTGTGCCTATGGTGGGTGTGCCTATGGTGTAAGTGGGTGTGACTATGGTGGGTGTGCCTATGGTGTAAGTGTGCATGTGTGCCTATGGTGTAAATGTGCATGTGTGCCTTTGGTGGGTGTGCCTATGGTGTAAGTGTGCATGTGTGCCTATGGTGGGTGTGCCTATGATGTAATGCATGTGTGCCTAGGGTGGGTGTGCCTATGGTGTAAGTGGGTGTGACTATGGTGGGTGTGCCTATGGTGTAAGTGTGCATGTGTGCCTATGGTGTAAGTGTGCATGTGTGCCTATGGTGGGTGTGCCTATGATGTAATGCATGTGTGCCTAGGGTGGGTGTGCCTATGGTGTAAGTACCCCTTGGGGTCATGAGCAATCTTGCCACTGTAGATTGTTCTAACCTATAAAGGGAAAAGTGAAAGCCCCAGTTGAAAACCTGTCTTGCCTTTGTAGGCATGACTGATTCACTGCGGCAACAGTACCCCCGTTGGAGTGCCGGGGGTTTCAGTATAAATAGTATCCCCACTTTCTGGAAATTTAGTGCTTTAAATTCCCACTGTCGCTGTCTTCCTCATTTGCTCTTTCTCATTCCTGATCTGTCCTATCACTCTGCTATACTATCTTCTTCTTCGCTAGATCAATGACCTACCTTTTTTCTTGAAAACTCTTCCTGGACAAGACTCCTTGTTTGTGTATGAGGTCTGTTGGATCAGCTTGGGAGTGTTGGACGCTTTCTGCCGGGTGGTCACTAGGGCTTCCTATGATGTTATTATTTAGCACTACAGGCATTTTATATGTATGTGTTTTGTTGATGATTTATAATGATGTTTGTATTCTATTTTGTTTTTGTAACCGGGGGTTCGAGTAGTTGGGGTAAAGCCTCAGCCGTCCCCTGCGTGGGATGTCTTTATTGTAAAGTGACTGGCCGGTGGAGGGCATTCAATTTTCCCACTAGGGTTGTTTCGGCAGATCTTTTATGCGGATTGGGGGTTGTCCGGTCCTGATTTGGCTCGGAAGAGTCCGCTGGACCTAAAGCAACAATCAATCAATCAATCAATGGTGTAAGTGTGCCACGTTGGCATATGGTGAGAGTGCCTATGATGTAATGCATGTGTGCATATGGTGGGTGTGCCTATGGTGTAAGTGTGCCACGTTGGCATATGGTGAGAGTGCCTATGATGTAATGCATGTGTGCCTAGGGTGGGTGTGCCTATGGTGTAAGTGTGCCATGTTGGCATATGGTGAGAGTGCCTATGATGTAATGCATGTGTGCATATGGTGGGTGTGCCTATGGTGTAAGTGTGCCACGTTGGCATATGGTGAGAGTGCCTATGATGTAATGCATGTGTGCCTAAGGTGGGTGTGCCTATGGTGTAAGTGTGCCACGTTGGCTTATGGTGAGAGTGCCTATGATGTAATGCATGTGTGCCTATGGTGGGTGTGCCTATGGTGTAAGTGTGCCACGTTGGCATATGGTGAGAGTGCCTATGATGTAATGCATGTGTGCCTAGGGTGGGTGTGCCTATGGTGTAAGTGTGCCACATTGGCATATGGTGAGAGTGCCTATGATGTAATGCATGTGTGCCTAGGGTGGGTGTGCCTATGATGTAAGTGTGCCGCGTTGGCATATGGTGGGAGTGCCTATGATGTAATGCATGTGTGCATATGGTGGGTGTGCATGTTGTGTGGGGGCAACGGGCAAGACTTTGTGCACTTATGCCTGCCTTACCTTTGTACTCAACAATGATACTCACCCAGTGTATATTATATATAGTTGCCTTTATTGCAGGTCTACCTTTCCTTCTATGGCCTGGAGAAGTCGGGTGAGGGGAAGCTGGTTCTGCATCCCAAGCTCAAGCCACGCTGTGTCCAGATGATCCACAAAGAAATCCTCTTTAGCAAGAAGGTCAGTCCACACTAGCTCAGTGTCCAGTATTTAACATTTAGTCTCAACATCCGGTGTGTAACATTTTGACTGGATATCCTACAGGAGCTGAGCACGGTGTCATTATGCGGTGAGTACTTCATAAGGTTTTTCTAACCTTATTGCTTACTCTAACCCTGATCTGGCAATTGAGCAACCACTGTAATGGAGAAAGTAAAGTGGACAAACATTGACGGCTGTGGTTTGTTAATTCAGCACTAAGTTATTGTTATTATTATTATTATTATTATTATTATTATTATTATTATTATTGAGGATTTGTATAGCGCACATATTTCGCAGTACTTGGCGACTCAAGGTGCTGGCCGATACAGGATCTAACTCAAGCTGCCCGAGGCGCCAACTAAGTGAACCTGGACAAACATTGACGGCTGTTGTTTGTTAATTCAGCACTAAGTGAACCTGGACAAACATTGACGGCTGTTGTTTGTTAATTCAGCACTAAGTGAACCTGGACAAACATTGACGGCTGTTGTTTGTTAATTCAGCACTAAGTGAACCTGGACAAACATTGACATTGATGGCTGTTGTTTGTTAATTCAGCACCAAGTGAACCTGGACGAACATTGATGGCTGTTGTTTGTTAATTCAGCACCAAGTGAACCTGGACGAACATTGATGGCTGTTTGTTAATTCAGCACTAAGTGAAGCTGGACAAACAGTGACATTGATGTCTGTTGTTTGTTAATTCAGCACTAAGTGAACCTGGACAAACATTGATGGCTGTTGTTTGTTAATTCAGCACTAAGTGAACCTGGACAAACATTGATGGCTGTTGTTTGTTAATTTAGCACTAAGTGAACCTGGACAAACATTGATGGCTGTTGTTTGTTAATTCAGCACTAAGTGAACCTGGACAAACATTGACATTGATGGCTGTTGTTTGTTAATTCAGCACTAAGTGAACCTGGACAAACATTGATGGCTGTTGTTTGTTAATTCAGCACTAAGTAAACCTGGACAAACATTGACATTGACGGCTGTTGTTTGTTAATTCAGCACTAAGTGAACCTGGACAAACATTGACGGCTGTTGTTTGTTAATTCAGCACTAAGTGAACCTGGACAAACATTGACGGCTGTTGTTTGTTAATTCAGCACTAAGTGAACCTGGACAAACATTGACATTGATGGCTGTTGTTTGTTAATTCAGCACTAAGTGAACCTGGACAAACATTGATGGCTGTTGTTTGTTAATTCAGCACTAAGTGAACCTGGACAAACATTGACGGCTGTTGTTTGTCAATTCAGCACTAAGTGAACCTGGACAAACATTGACGGCTGTTGTTTGTTGTGCAGGAGGATAAGAAAGAAGAGCGATTGTACCAGTCTGCCACAGAGGTGTGTAACCACTTGGCCGAATTCCTCATCCAGCGCGCCAAGGCCTGGTGCAGTGAAGTGGAGTTCCACCTCCAGAAACAGCTGCCAGAGGTCATCCAATGTCACAGCTTCCAGGTTAGTACCAAGCTTGGACTGTTACTACCACCTGGTAACAGTCCTGACAACAATGAAAGCCAGTACCAAGCTAGGACTGTTACTAACACCTAGTAACAAATCCTGATAACAATGGAATCCAGTACCATGCTAGGACTGCTACTACCACCTGGTAACAATCCTGACAACAATGGAAGCCAGTACCAAGCTAGGACTTTTCTACCACCTGGTAACAATCCCGATAACAATAGAAGCCAGTACCAAGATAGGACTGCTGCTACCACCTGATAACAATAAAAGCCAGTACCAAGCTAGGACTGTTACTACCACCTCGTAACAATCCTGATAATAATGGAAGCCAGTACCAAGCTAGGACTGTTACTACCACCTGGTAACAATCCTGATAACAATGGAAGCCAGTACCATGCTAGGACTGTTACTACCACCTGGTAACAATCCTGATAACAATGGAAGCCAGTACCATGCTAGGACTGTTACTACCACCTGGTAACAATCCTGATAACAATGGAAGCCAGTACCAAGCTAGGACTGTTACTACCACCTCGTAACAATCCTGATAATAATGGAAGCCAGTACCATGCTAGGACTGTTACTACCACCTGGTAACAATCCTGATAACAATGGAAGCCAGTACCAAGCTAGGACTGTTACTACCACCTAGTAACAATCCTGATAACAATGGAAGCCAGTACCATGCTAGGACTGTTACTACCACCTGGTAACAATCCTGATAACAATGGAAGCCAGTACCAAGCTAGGACTGTTACTACCACCTAGTAACAATCCTGATAACAATGGAAGCCAGTACCATGCTAGGACTGTTACTACCACCTAGTAACAATCCTGATAACAATGGAAGCCAGTACCATGCTAGGACTGTTACTACCACCTGGTAACAATCCTGATAACAATGGAAGCCAGTACCAAGTTAGGACTGCTACTACCACCTAGTAACAATCCTGATAACAATGGAAGCCAGTACCATGCTAGGACTGTTACTACCACCTAGTAACAAATCCTGATAACAATGGAATCCAGTACCAAGCTAGGACTGTTACTAACACCTGGTAACAATCCTGATAACAATGAAAGCCAGTACCAAGCTAGGACTGTTACTACCACCTAGTAACAATCCTGATAACAATGGAATCCAGTACCAAGCTAGGACTGTTACTATCACGTGGTAACATTCCTGATAACAATGAATATCAACAATCAACAATGGTTTCTTTGCTTGTTCTGAAGCTTATGAGCTGTTGCGTGGTTATAAAGGGATGAGAATAAAAACTAAGGTCTGGTCTGTGTACGCATGCACTACACACCACAGACTGTAAAGCGGCCTTATCAGCTTAGTCATTCACAGGAGATGTGCATTTAGGACTCGCATGCATGGCAGTGTGAGGCTATGTACTCACACCAACAACAACAAATCACTACATCCAAACTTGGTAAGATCATGTATATTCATGAGACCTCATACATGATTAGTGAATAAATGACTTCACTTTAAGGTCAAGGTCACAGTGTCATCAAATGTTAGTTTTAAAAAAATACAATTTTTCACATAATTTCACTTTTTTTCTAGATTATTAATTTTGAATTTAAGATTCTTTGTTGCTTGATAGATATCAATGAAACTACTATACACATTTGGTCAACATCACTCATTGATGATTTGCCCCTACTAAGAATTTTCTTCTTTTTTTTCTTGCTCTAGCCTACCGATCACAACTCTTTTCTCGAGAAGCTGACGTAATTCCTTCATCAACATGATGTGAGAATGTATAGGCAATGCTTTGCTATACAACGTCCTGAAAGATTTAATTCATTGCATTTGTCTGGGTGGATAATTTTTATCTGAAAATCAGCTATTGTTCACAACCCCTTCACATAAATACTTATTCACAATCGTGAACTTGCGAGTTTTCCTATTGACATTTACCCAGATACTGATAAACACCTCCTAAAATAATTTTGAGCACGAACTCAGCAAGTTTAAAAAGATTTCACTGTAATTTCTTTAGACCTAGACATGTTGGAAAGATCTTTCAGATAATAATAGAAAACTTTTGATCGACCAGTGAAACTTGGTTCGTAGTGACCCCTTTCGTTTCCGGTTATGCAATCGGGAAATCCTTATGTACTTTTTTTGTGTGCCTGCGGTTCTGAAGCAGCAGCGCTTTTAGTTGCAGATGAAATTGTGTTTGTTCTTATCCAGAGGAAGTAAATGCCATCGTAACTCTAATTTGCAGAGGTTGTCTTAGTTGAAAACGCCAAGTCTTTAGATTTGGTTCATCACCGGCTAAAACAGACACTTTTCCCAACGAAAGTTTAGGATAGGGCATTGGTAATTTTTTCTTATCCTTTCTTTTTTTTAAAAACACAAATTAGAGAGCTTTTATAGCTCCAACTTGTGTTCATTGCCTACGCTAGCCTACTAACAAACCCGTTTAGGCCTACGAACCTAGTAGTACAGGGCTCATCTAAACCAAGGGCTGTTCGTGCAGAGTCATAAGAATACACCAGAAAAGTGATTTTACATCTTTACCATGCCCACAGGAGACACTTCAAACCTAGACATAATGCAGACCAAAAACAGCACACTTTTTTTAGAAGCGAATTACACCTATTTTAATGAATCAACAACAACAAATGGTGATAGAATACAGTCAAAGCATTTATTCAAGCTTACGTTTATAGCAATTGACCCGATATATGCAAGAAATACCAGAAACGTACAAGAGAATCATAATTCATCAAAATGATGAAAATTCTGCATTTTCACTTAGCGAAGTTTTCTGCATAATGCAAATGAAGAGGTCGTGACCTTCCGGAAGCGCCAAAGTTATGACGTAAACTGGTGGTTATCCTATGAAAAAAAAACTATGAACCAAGTTTCTGTGCTTTCCAAAGCTCTCTAATAACAGCGACAGGACGAACACTTGGCTATAATTATGAATGTATTATTCGTATTATCTTTTGCTTTGCATGGCTATGTTTTTACTGTAATTATTTAACCATTCGATAACTGTATACCTGTTCTGTGTGTGTGTGTGTGTCTGTGTGTGTGTAGGTGTGTGTGTGTAGGTGTGTGTGTGTGTGATTGCACGTGTGTTGTCAAGCGCGGCGAGCTCGCATTCCTTACCGTTTGCGAGGTACCGCGCGATACAAATGTACTGTATTATTATTATTATTAATGTGCAAAATGATACGCAAATCAACATACCCAACTACCTTGAGAGCTTTTATCACTTCAATCATATATTTCTCATCTTCTCTATCTCCATTTTACTCCTAAATTTCCCACATAAGTTCCTTGCTTCTTAAAGTTCATTTTTATGGCTCTCGCTCATAGTAAGTTTCTAGCTTGCAAGGTAGATCTCACTATCCATGACTAATATAAAATCATGAATGAAATCAAGGTCAACACGCTCACTGCTTTCATTCATCCTAATCTAGCAACCTGTACTAATGACACATAAATAGTAATAGCCCTACCTATTGTGAGAGGGTCGTGCATGAGTGGGGTGGTGTTGTTGCCTCTCATACCGCACACAGTCACAGGAATATCGGGATAGGTTAGTTCTATTCAGACTTTATTACCACTTGACAGCACGCTGAAACATCATAAAAACATAAACATAAGTATGCCGTCAATAGTTGTTACGGTTAGATGTTACAGTATAGAATAACATGTAAAAGGCAATAGGAGAATAGGCAATGGCATAGGTGGCTTAAAGAACATACATTACAATACAAGACAAAATAATCAACGTTAATTACAAACGGGGCAGCATAAACACACACGGACCAAACAATGTAAATATTCATAAACAATATGTTGCACACCAACATATAAAGGGATGCGCCAATATGCTGGCTACACACAAGCCTAAATAAAAGGGAATGACCCAATGCGCATTCTCACATAGAGGATAGGCCTAGTCTGACAGACAAACGCAATGCCACAACCTAGTCTGGCATATCAACTCAGACATACCTGGTCCTAACATGTAATATTAATAATACATCAATAATACAAAAGAAAATGCCACCTGGCCATGCCAGCTATACACAATATGAATATGAGACAACAATATAAATGGTGGTTGACTAGTTATACAGTATTTAGTAAATACTGAATCACTCAAATTAGCATTCACTACATGATGGAAGACGGTAAAGCAAAATTAATAATAAAGGAGCATGAAACATGTTATTAAATCACTTTACATACATAAGCAATATTATACAACATGACAAAGTGGTGGCCCAGGGCAATAGGCAGAAATACAAGAAATAGGATAAAGTGGAGAAGGCCTAATGCAAGCAAACAGAACTAACACATAGGCCTACACCTTCACAGAACATCAGAAGAAGAGATATAAAGGGAGACAAGAGAGAGAAGGGAAGAACGAGGGAAGGTGGGGGGGGGAGGGGCTACCAGCAGACGACTAATAAACTCTCAAGCAGCAGGAATAGATCCTACGACTGCACAGAGCATCAGAAATGAACTGTGGTGCACTCAGTCGGCAACTAAGCAAGTAATAAGCCCATGGAGAGCTGACTATTACAGCAGACACTGGGTGCACTCATTCATACACAAGCTAGAAGCATTCTCTGGTAGAGTGTAGATCAAAACACAGCCAAGCCTATGCTATAGGTGATAGCCACCGCGACAGATAGACTGATGCAAGATTACAGCAACATCTAACTCAACATACTGAATAGATCAAACATGAAGAGTGATATCGTACCAAAATCCTGTGATCCTAGAAGTAGAATGCCGAAGCCTGACTTTAACAAAGCAAGAAGCATAGCAAAGTATGGAAGATCCAGGTTACCGGCCATGAGGAAGATAGAAGCCTTGAGACAATCACAATGTATAAATCTAAATTCTACTGTAAAATACAAGTGTATTATTACTATTAAGCACAAAACATACACATTCTTCTAGTAGTATGGATAACAAAGTCATGTAACTAAACAATGTTACTTACTGGTATGATGTTCTTAAGGCGTATGAAATTCTGGGAGATAAAATTAGACTTGACTGTGCTGAGGAAATTTTGTCGGAGCCATTATTTTGTAATAATAATATTTTAGTTGAAGATAAAACAATTTACTTTCCAGACTGGATTGAAAAAGATGCATATATAATTGGAAGTTTGTTAAATAACAATGGCAATTTTTTAAGTTTTCAAGTGTTTGTTAACAAATATAATATTACTACTAACTTTTTAGTGTATTATGGCTGTGTAGAGGCTGTTAAGAGATATGTTCGCCGGTGTGGACTGCAACTAGCTAACGCCGAGGTTGCTGATTATAAACATAGTAAATTGTTGAGACTTATTGGTACATCTCCGAGAGGTGCGAGGATATTATATGATACATTAGTCAAAGATGATGTAAAACCTAACTGTTGTAAAAACTGGGACGGGAGAATAGTGCGTACAGTTGAATGGAAAATAATATTTAAGAAAGCACAGGAAATTAGGGAAATCAAATTGAAGTGGCTGCAAATTAGAATAATTCATAGAATAATAGGAACCAATATAGTATTATCTAACATTGGAGTTGAACAGAGTATTAATTGTACTTTTTGTGAACATGAAAGGGAAAATATACAACACCTTTTCTTTAGGTGTCCTTTCGTTCAAACGTTTTGGACTGACTTTGAGAGAGCCCTAAATTCTAAATGTTATAATGCTATTGCTTTCCACTTCAGCGAACATCTCGTAATATTTGGCTGCGAAATAAATATAAGAACGGACACAATATTAGATTTGTTAATTTTATTATCAAAATCATTCATTTATAAATGCAAAATAGAAAAAAAAACACCACTTTACAGGTCCTTTACAGCTGTGCTAAAAAGCCGATACGAAGTAGAAAAATATATGGCCCTTTTACAAATGAGGTATCAAAAATGTGTACAAGAATGGCATCCGTACTTACCACTGTTTGACGATATATAAGCGCTTATATATATTAATTTAAATGTATATTTTTTTCACTGCGTGCTAATCTTGGTTTTGTACATTTTGTGAAATGATAAGGACCCATGGTTTTCTCTCTTTCTACGTGTAACTCAATCTCTTTCTCTCTCTTTTTCTCTCTCACTTCTCTCTTCCTTCTCCCCACCTTACTTTCTTTTTTAAGTTCTCTAAAATACCAAATATGTATGTAGATATTATTGTGAAAGAAATAGAAATCCAAAGAGTATGGCTTTATACATGTGACATAAAGAACTAATAATTCTTCTTTTTATGTTATAACATTTTCCTCTTATATGTCCATCCTCATTTAGCATTTGAAAATGGAAAATATATTATCTGCATGCATGTTTTGGAGAATAAAAAAGTGTTAAAAAAAAAAAAATGTTACTTACATGGGCCATAATGGATTGGGATGGTCTAACGAACGCGCGGATGGTAAAATTTCCGTCCCCTAACACAAAGGCGTATGGGGGTAACGCGCGGAACAGAAGCGTTCCTTTTTTTCAAACATCTTCTTTGTTCACGATAGCCTACCGACATATACCAAACGCAGTGCCAGAGGCTGTTCTGGGCTCGCGCGCAGCAATAGGCACAAGACAGGGAAATTTAATACATACATTCACCATTCAGCACATTTATCCTCTCATTCGCGATCAGACAATAGTGTAACTGGTTACACTATTATTAATAAACATTACATTATCAATGAAAACCATTTGTGTTACTATAGATCATCCTGGCGGATAACAGCTCATCACCCTTCAGTGAAGTTCAATCATTATTCAATGCATAGAGTTTCTTCAAACACTCATACAATGATAATCATGAAAATATTTGTTATAAATGCATACAATTATGCAGCAAACATATATGAGTCGTTCAGGAAGAAATTCCGCTAGGTTTATACTACCTTGACAAACCAACAACGCTTTCTACACCATCGATTAACAGTGTGTCTATGTACTCAACACCCCTCCCTCCCCAAACCATTTTTCAAATTTTTGCAAGATGTCCTAAAATCAGGTCTTCATACATTGTGATGCACAACCCAAAATTTGAAACGGTTGTCACATCCCAACTGCCTCAACAGAGGTTCGACATGTGTGCTCTTTCACACGAGAAAAAAAAACCAACACCTAAATAAAATCTATGAGACAAAACCAGAAGTGACAAGACAATTTCTTCATTTCACTCACACATTCACACTCAAAATTAACTCCCTTTATCCCACTTCCCAACCTACCAACCCTCAATTCCACTAATATAACCCCAAACTAACGCATAAACAATTAGCTCAAAATAATAATGATAATTAAATCAAAAAATGAAAAATGACTAACTACAAAATGTACAAAAGATTTATAATAATTATGGTCTGGATCAGCTTACTGACAACAAGGTAAATAAATGTAAGCAATTGCTTTAAATCTTTATAAATATTCAAACCTTGTTTCACTTAAACTTCAAACAGTTACTACAAGTATTTTATATTATATAAAATGAATCAAGAAAATTTATATTTTATACAAAATAGAATTTGTAAGAAAATAATCTAAATTATTAACTAGTAAATATCTGGCGAATTAATTCCCCCAGACAAAACTATACAATCACAAGGCTACTTAATCAGGTAGGTAATATTATGCAGGTAATGCTTAATATTCAATTTAAATTAAATATGTTCCAATCCACTGAAATTTCCAAGTTAGCACATGTAAATAAGTATTTCTTTCATAAATGGTTCCTTAACAGACCTTGTTATTTGTTGTGTGAATGCAGGGTGCCTGTGTGTGTTGTGTGAACAGTTATAAACAGGTTAATATAGAAAGTGCAGCTTTTTCCTCGACACAAGAACCTTAACCTAAGGTTGACCAAAGGAAAAGGCGTTGGTTCAGCACGCTCCGCACACATGCGGCCCAGCTGGAAGGTGGAACCCTCAACACTGAGTCTGGTTTTGGTTATTGGTTTTGGTACATCTGCAGCAATACATACAAAATACGCAACCATTAATAATTATATTACAATATATTGCACAAGCATTCCGCTGACGGAATGGTTGTCTCCCTTTCACTATTCTTACTCATACTCCCTGTCATAACTTCCGCCGTTGCACACATGCATTCCCATTCATCTCCTTTCTGTCATCCCTTCGCTACACAACAGCGAATTCCCTTATATTAATTTATACTTATTTAATTTATAATACGTTTTAGAAAATTCTCTCTCTCAGGATTTATGCAGCAAATAATATGAAACATAAAATAGAATTAAGAAAACATAATTAACTAACCATTCACACTGCACGCATAACCCAAACCCCCGAACGATATGGCCAACTGAGAAATTGAGACAAGCAACTTACGATTACCAGTGGAGATCCTCCGGCCTGTTGACAGAGACACACATATGACGAGACAAACACACAGGCACAGATGGTTAGGCAAGGTGATACACAGGCAGAAGAAGTCCTAGACGGAGTCACAGGTCACCCGACGTTACACGTAGATAACTCGGATTTCACCGAGAATACACAGCAGGTATTCAAAACGGCTTAGGGCAATTCCAGTTACTCAAACACTTCCAAAGTGTTCCCAAAATAGTCCTCCTCTTCCGATAATTAGGCTCTTTTTCGTTGACAGTCTGATCAGTACGACCCACAGACAAAGTCACTATCTGGCACCTTGACACAACTCAGATCCGTCGATTCTGGCTACATAAGCGATATGCAAAAATTTCTGCCCCTATCCAAAAATACAGTGCATGGGGTTTTATACGCTTAGCCTAGAATGTTCTAGAACATACTCATTTTAATTATAATTCGTTTCCTGCACCGTTCGCGATTAGAGCACGCATTCCACACATAGCAAATCGCATGGCAGCAATCAATCTTCCCAATAATAAAATAGCCCACTAATGCTTTCTAACAATAGTGCGTTCTGCACGGGCGCAATTCATTCGCTACTTCTATTAATTATGAACTTGATTAATTTTATTCTGATGCTCTCCCCTTACTACCGTAACTTTTAACCTCTATATACAGGCTGATGATTAAAGTATAAACATAGGCGCACGACTGCAAACTGCGTAGCGTGACAACGGTGTTTTCACTGGCAATGGTTTAGTTGGTATGTTTGAAGATTTTTGAGAGATTGGTTTGTTTGTGGCCACTTTAAACAGATTTTTGAGGTGCTTTTACCAACACTGACTGAATTCTGGGTGCTGCACATTACATGCATTTTTCATGCCTTTATCATCAACTGCATCGCCACGCTGAACAATGCATCTATGATTCAGAAATGCACAGGTTTCCGTTTGACTTGAGGACAGGCGCAAAACACCTTTTCTTTGGAGGAAAATCGTTGTCAAACTTTTGTTCAGTAAAAAAACATACTTTCTCGGGAGAAATATTTTTTTAAATCAGAATTTCGCTGAACGGCAGAAAATTATAAGCCCTGTAAATAGTTCAAAAATGATATCGAAAAAATGTTCCTCCGTCCGTCTGTCTGCTGCCCACCATCTGTCTGTATAAAATCTTTTATGTGGCTAAGTACTCGTAGCCTATTTCAACTATCACAATCAAACTTAGTAAGATGGAAAATGATGAGAAAAAGAATGATTTCACTTCAAGATCAAGGTCACGGGGTCATCAAATGTTACTCAAAAAATGATAATTTTTCACAAATTTCACTTTTTTTTCTCAGTTTTTAATATATTATATTGAACTTACTCATGATAAATATCAATGAGACACACATACTATGCAAATTTGGTCAATCTCACTCCAAGGTCAATGTCACTGGAGCTGTCCATAGTCAATTTGTATAGGTACTTTGAAGTGACCTTGAGTCTAAACTATGAGAGATATTAAATCCAAATTTATTGTATTTAGAGCTGATAGATTGATCTTTCATGTGTATTCCATTTTTGCGTTGATCTTGAAGTTCGTCATTTTAGGTCTTGCAAAAATATTTTTAAAATAGGTCATCTTACAGTGGAATGGCTGTTTATTTAACCCTAAGTAAGCAACAACATTGGATTATTTGATCAGACACGCATGAGAGATCACCTGAGAGTCAAGGTCATCCCAAGTTCAAGGTTTCTGAAGGTCAAGGTCATCCCAAGCACACCGTTCTTTTTGTGTGGTAATACAACTTTTGCTGTATTTTATTTGATGTATTTAGAGTCAGAGGTCAATGTCCTCTTAAGCTCAAGAGCTTAGAAAGATCTAAGTCAGTATTACTTTGCATTTTAATGCAACCATTTCATTTTGTTTTTCTGAGGCACTCATTTCCATATTAAATATTGAGTTCTATAAGGAGCATGTGAGTCATATGGGCTTTGCCCTTCTAGTTTGTTCTATCACACAACTGTTGTGACATCTTTCCTTGACCACATACACATAGGGAGTGAGCTCTTTGCCTTTTACAAAGTCCTACACAGACCACCCCATTTTTACAAACTATGTTTCGATTGGTTATTCTTTCAACCAATGATATGCATTTAAAACCCAGCAGGAAAATGTCCCTTTTTGGCTAAATAGGCTTTACTTTAACTTTATGTACAGTAAGTTTGGTTCCAGAACGTTCCATCGATAGTTCTGGAACCAAACTTACTGTACATAAAGTTAAAGTAAAACCTATTTAGTCAAAAAGGGACATTTTCATGCTGGGTTTTAAATGGAACGTTCTAGGTATTGGCGAACTGCGCTGGAAAGGCCTAGGTGAAACAACGACCGACAAAGGCCACAAGCTCTATTTCAGCGGTAGAGATGACAGGCACGAACACGGCGTTGGATTCTTGGTCGACAAGAACATTCTAGCCACTGTCATGGGTTGCCGCCCAGTCTCCAGTAGACTCATTACCATCCGTCTGAGAGCAGCCCCTTTCATCATCACCATCATCCAGGCCTATGCCCCATCATCAGGCTATGACGACAGCGATGTGGAGGACTTCTATGAAAATCTACAGGCGGTCCTTGACTAAGTGCCGAAGAAGGACATAGTCATAGTGGAAGGCGACTGCAATGCCAAGGTTGGCCAAGATGCGCACCACAACTGGGCAGACAC
This sequence comes from Oncomelania hupensis, assembly GCA_036898135.1. Classification (NCBI taxonomy): domain Eukaryota; kingdom Metazoa; phylum Mollusca; class Gastropoda; order Littorinimorpha; family Pomatiopsidae; genus Oncomelania; species Oncomelania hupensis. Next base: position 55,376,335 of record CM072526.1, read on the forward strand.
ATGTGGACCCCACTGCAACAACGAGACAAATGACAGGGGTCTGAGACTCTTGGAGTTTGCCAGATACAACAATCTGGTACTGGCAAACACGCTTGGTCTCCACAAAAACTCCAGACGATGGACATGGCACAGTCCCGGCGGGGAGCATCACAACCAGATCGACTACATCATGGTCAAGAAACGCTTCAGATCAAGCATCAACATTGGCAGGACACGCACTTTTCCAGGAGCAGACATCGGAAGTGACCACGATCTCGTGATGATGTCTTTCCGGCTCCACTTGAAGAGAGTAAATACAGCAAAGTGCACTAGATTGAAGTTCGACCTGGACAAACTGCAAGACCCGGAGGTGGCAGAACTATTTCAGGCCACAATTGGAGGGAAATTTTCACCACTGCTCATTTTGGGGGCTAGTGAAGTAGATGTCAACACCATGACAACCACCTTCAACTCAGCTGTGACAGATGCCGCCACTGAGATCCTTGGCAAGCACCGACCGAAGAAGAAGCCGTGGATCACACCTGAACTTTTGGATCTCTGTGTGATAAACGAAAAGAGAGAAAAAAGAAAAAGAACACCTCACAGGGAGCTGATGTCTACCGAAAAATCAAAAATGACATCCGAAAAGGCATGCGCACAGCAAAGGAGCACTGGATAGAAGATCAATGCCAGGAAATAGAGAACAGTGAACAAGAACAACAGCAAGAAGGCCTACCAGGCTGTGAAGCGGCTGACAAGTGTTAAACAGCCCAAAGTCTCCACAATCCAAAGCAAGTCTGGCATATGCCTTACAGAAGAACAAGAAGTCTTGGACAGATGGACAGAGTACTGCTCTGACCTTTACAACCATACACCAAATGGAGACCCATCAGTTCTAGCATGTCCCGAGAACAGAGAAGAAAAAGAAATCCTCCCAATTCTCCAGGAAGAAGTTGAGGCAGCAGCGCAATCGCTGAAGAAAGGGAGGTCAGCGGGAGTGGACAACATACCCGCGGAACTGCTACAAGCAGGAGGAGAAGCAATGATTGATGCCCTCACCATTATCTGTAACAAGATCTGGCAGAGTGGGGAGTGGCCTACACCGTGGACCCAGTCGCTTGTCATCACTCTTCCCAAAAAAGGTAACCTTCAGGAGTGTGAAAATTACCGCACCATCAGCCTTATCAGCCATCCCAGCAAGGTCCTCCTGAAAATAATACTCAACAGGTTGAAACCCCAAGCTAAACAAATAATAGCTGAAGAAAAAGCAGGATTCAGGGCAGGGCGAAGTACCACTGAACAGATTTTCAACCTCAGAATAATCTATGAGAAATACCTACAGCACCAACAACATCTATATCATGTGTTCATAGACTTCAAGAAGGCGTTTGACCAAGTCTGGCATGCAGCTCTATGGGCAAAAATGAAAGTGTACAACATCAGCCCTAAAATTATTGAAGTCATCAAAAGCCTGTATGACAAGGTTACCAGTGCAGTCCTCCATAACAGCGTCATCGGGAACTGGTTCAGAACAACAATCAGTGTGCGTCAAGGATGCCTACTCTCTCCAACACTCTTCAACATCTTCCTAGAGCGCATCATGTCAGGTGCTCTTGCAGATCATGAAGGCACAGTCAGCATAGGGGGTATAGCAATCTCCAATCTTCGTTTTGCGGATGACATTGATGGATTGGCTGGAGAGGAACAAGAACTTGAACAACTGGTACAGAGGCTTGACACCACCTTCAGAGCTTATGGAATGGAAATAAGTGCAGAGAAGACCAAAATGATGACCAACAACACCAATGGCATCAACACGGACATCAAAGTCCAAGGCCAATCCCTCAGCACAGTGCATAGCTTCAAATATTTGGGAGCCATTGTGTCAGACAATGGGTCCCAACAGGAAGTCCTCTCCAGGATCGCACAAACAACTGCTGCCCTGACAAGGTTGAAGCCCATTTGGAAAGACAGGACCATCAGTCTACATTCCAAAGTAAGACTGCTGCGCTCCCTTGTCATCTCCATCTTCCTATATGCTTGCGAAGCATGGACTCTCACAGCAGATCTACAAAGAAGAATACAAAGCATGGAGATGAAGTGCTACAGAAGACTTCTGGGCATTTCCTATACCCAACACACCACCAACGACGAAGTCCGACAGACCATCACACAAGCCATTGGACAACATGATGACACGCTCACAGTGGTGAAGAAAATGAAACTCCGATGGTATGGCCTTGTCACCAGATCATCAGTCCTTGCAAAGACCATCCTGCAAGGCACAGTGCAAGGAGGTAGAAGAAGAGGGAGACCGAAAAAGAGGTGGGAGGACAACATTCGAGAATGGACTGGTTTGAAACTGAGCGAAGCCATCAGGACTGCTGAGGACAGAGAAAGATGGAGTATGCTGGTTAAACGATCATCTGTGGTGCCCCTACGATCTCCGGGTTACGGGACAGGATAGGATAGGAAGTTTGGTAGAAGTGTGTAATGTTATATTGTGTGTTTGCAGGAAGGAGTGATCTGTGAGGACAACGAGGAGGGCCTGTGTCCCTATCTGCATGAACTGTACACTGAGGTAAGGTTGTTGTCATTGATAGTTGTCCTTTCAAATCTCTCGCTCCCGTCTCCGATTTACTCCCACCCTCCATTCCCAAACCCTCCCCACTTTTCATTTTTGCGTATTAACTGTTTTTGCTTACCTCATGAGCTCCATGCTACTTCAATATATTAATATTGTATTAACTGTCCTTGCTTACCTCAGGACCTGTATGCTACTTCAATATATTAATATTGTATTAACAGTTTTTGCTTACCTCAGGAGCTCTATGCTACTTCAATATATTAATATTGTATTAACTGTTTTTGCTTACCTCAGGAGCTATATGCTACTTCAATATATTAATATTGTATTAACTGTTTTTGCTTACCTCGGGAGCTCTATGCTACTTCAATATATTAATATTGTATTAACTGTTCTCTATGCTACTTCAATATATTAATATTGTATTAACTGTTATTGCTTACTTCAGGAGCTATATGCTACTTCAATATATTAATATTGTATTAACTGTTCTTGCTTACCTCGGGAGCTCTATGCTACTTCAATATATTAACCCTTTAGCGACCTAGAGCGACCGATATTTTTGCTATGTGCATGCTCGCAGAGTGACCGGCAGCGGCCGGTAATGACGTGGTCTGATCAGAGGCTGCCATGTGGAAATCTATTTATAGCAAACGTGCGAGATTCTTGCACACGTGATCACGATTTCCTGCTGTTTCCGGCGGTGTTTTCACAGCATTTTTAGAGTGTGTAGAACGCACACAGTGAATTTTCAAAGTTTGATTAAAGTTTGAAGTTTGAGAAGCGGAGAATTATGGCGTCATAGGAGGCTGATTTGGTACAGGTTAATGATAGAGAGGAAAGTGATTTGGACTTTCACTTTGAAGATCTTTTTCTGTCGGATTTGAATAACAAAAACGATGAACAATGGGTGCTTTATTATTTGAGTCGGTGATCACATTGCTGCATGTTGTGCAGTATGCAATGTTGACATTCAGATTTTTTTTCCAGTTGCAACACATTGTAAAAATGTATGTGTAACATTTCATTTTGAAGAAAAATATGTGGTTGATTTATTAATAACTAGTGGTTTTGTAAGCCAGGGTACACATAGACAATTTAGAAGCAGACTGAAACAGTGTAGCACACTTAACTGAGCATTAAACATTAAAAATGCACTGAAATGATTGCAATAGTTTACTTGCAGGGGTCGAATGATGAAGCACTGCAGCCCTGCTTTATAATACCCCCGTACCCCCCTTGATACCTCCTTGTACCTTCCTTGATACCTCCCTGTACCCCCATTAATACCTCCCCTTATCCCCCTTGATACCTCCCTGTACCCCCATTGATGATACCTCCCCATATCCCCCTTGATACCTCCCCATACCCCCCCCCCCCCCTGATATCTCCCCGTCCCCCCCCCATGATGCCTCACCATACTCCCTTGATACCTCCCCAAACCCACTTAATACCTCCCCATACCCCCTTGATACCTTCCGTACTCCCCTTGTAACCTACCTGTACTCTCCTTGATAATTCCCCGGTTTGCAGGTATTAATGAAAGGAATCTACCATCACCATACCCCCTTATATATACCCGTATCCCCATTATGCCTACCCATGCCCCTTTAAACCTACACGTAGCCCCCTTTTACCTACACGTACCACCCCATCCTGATCCTTGGTAATAATAATAATAATAATAATAATAATAATAATAATAATAATATTGAATATAGAATAATACAAATAGAAATCATAAAAAACACCAAGGTTGTAAAATAAAATTTGATATAAGATATTATAATTATTATAATAATAATAATAATTATTATTATTATTAGTTTATAAATAATAATAATAATAATAATAATAAGTTAAAAGTAAAAAGCCTAAATAAAAAAAATATATATCCATATTGTTGTGTAAAAAAAAAAATAACATAAAAAAAATATGGCCCGCGGGAGATTTGAACTTGGGTTGCCTGCACGGTAGGCGAATGTCTTACTAAGTGAGCTACTAAGGCTTCGTATAAAGACCATCAATTTTTGGGTCTATATGGGAAAACATGCTGAAACCTCGATTCGATTTTTAATTAATCAAATTTAATTAGTTAAACACAAAATTTTGTAAGATTGTGACATGAGTGCAAAAGTGTTTTGAATGGAAATAAAACAAAATTTGCGGTATTATGGAACGGCACGTTCTTGACACGGGTTGAATCGGAAGCGCGCGGAATGAGGCTATTGCAGTTTGCGGACATTTTGTTTATTTATTTATCTCAGAAACGGTTAAACGTTCGGTAAGGAAATGTCGGCTATAACGATTTTGCGGGTTTTGAGCTCACAGGCCGATCCGCAGCGCCCAGCACCTGCCCAGATCAGGTCCATACCGGACAAACTTTACAGTAGAGGCGAAGAAGGACTTCCGGCTAAGCAATTTATATATATAGATGATAAGTGGAACATAATTTTGGGTGGTGCATTTTTAATTAATTTTTGTATGTGCATGGTGGTTTTGACGGAGTTACTTGCCTTGACCTAGGAAATAGAAGCAGATAAGGCTTAGGCTCCTGTGGGGGTTGAAGGGTTAATATTGTATTAACAGTTTTTGCTTACCTCAGGAGCTCTATGCTACTTCAATATATTAATATTGTATTAATATGGTTATGTTTTATATTCAAGGTGGAGAATTTTCCTCGGATCCGCGAATTTCTGCGGAAGGCATTTGCATTTCCGAGAAAAAAAAATTTAGTTCCGAGATTTAGGCCTACAAATCAAGATTCCTAACTTGTTTGAAAGGCATGTGCATAAAACATTCTTGTTTTGTTTGTTTGTTTCTATTCATGTTTACTTTGTGCTTTTTGCTTTCAGGAGAGGCCCTAAATTACTTTCAAAATTGCATAAATTCATTTTCTTCTATTTCTTTTTCTGACACTGTTCGCGACCTTGGGTTTTTTCTTGATCAGGATCTCTCCATGCAGCAAAACATTGCAAAAACTTGTTAGATTGCATACATTGAACTTAGACGCATAAGCTCCATTCGACAGTATCTCACACAAGAAACAACAAAAACACTAGTTAGCGCATGCATTCTGTCTAGATTGGATTATTGTAATTCACTCCTTGTATAGTTGCACACAAAAAGTCCTTAGACCTCTTCAGCAAGTCCAAAACTTTGCAGTTAAACTCATCTTCAAAGCACGGAAATCACAGCATTGCACGCCCCTCTCTTTCAAGAACTACACTGGCTCCCAGTTGAACAACAAATCAAATATAAAACCTCATGTCTTTGCTACCACATCATCTCTGGAACTGCTCCTAGCTATCTTTCGGAACTTTTGACTGTGTATGTTCCTTCTCGGTCTCTCCGCTCGTCTGCAGATGAAAGGATGTTCCGTGTACCAGAATACCACAGGGTGAGACACGGTGGTAGAGCTTTCAGTTTCTTCTCCGTTCAGACCTGGAACTCGCTACCTCGGTCCGTCCGTCACAGTCCTTCACTAGCGTCTTTTAAAACTAACTTGAAGACGCATCTTTTTAGAGAGGCCTTTTCTTAGGCGCCATGAGTGAGTGTTAGTTATTTTTGGTGTTGAGATGTATATGTGGTTGCATGTTATTGACCAATGTACGCATGTTGTGTTTACATTTGTTTGTGTAAAGTGCTTTGTGATTTTGGAAAGCGCTGTATAAATTGCTTGTTATTATTACTTTCTGGAAATTTAGTGCTTTAAATTCCCACTGTCGCTATCTTTCTCATTTGTTCTTTCTGATTCGTACTCTATTCTATCAATCTACTTTACTATCTTCTTCTTTGCTAGATCAGTCACCTACCTTTTTTCTTGAAAACTCTTCCTGGACAAAACTCCTCATTTGTATGTGAGGTCTGTTGGATCAGCTGTGGAATATTGGACGCGTTCTGCCAAATGGTCACTGGGGCTTCCTATAAAATTATTATTTATCAATGTAGGCGTTTTATGTGTTTTGTTGATATTTTATAATGATGTTTTTATTCCATTTAGTTTTTGTAAATGGGAGTTAGAAAATTTTGAGCATAGCCTCAGCGTCCCCTGCGTGGGATGCCTTTATTGTAAAGTGACCGGCTGGTGGAGTGCCTTCAGTGTAATTAATGGGATTTCGGCAGATCTTTTATGCGGATAAGGGGTGAGTCCTCTTTCAGCCAAGTTGTGGTCTTGGTTTTGTGGTCCTGATTTGGCTGTTTGCAGTCCGCTGGACCCTGTAAGCAATGAATAACCAACAAATATACGTGCTTTTCTCCAAATAACCAATCAGGCTCAAAGCGCGGTGATCTGTACCAATACCCTATCCTATCCTATCCTATCCTGTCCTGTCCTGTCCTATCCTATTCTATCCTGTCCTGTCCTATCCTATCCTATCCTGTCCTATCCTGTCCTGTCCTATCTTATCCTATCCTATCCTGTCCTATCCTATCCTATCCTATCCTATCCTATCTTATCCTATCCTATCCTTTAACTCAAAAGTCGTTGGGACACCACAGATGATTGTTTAACCAGCGTACTCCATCGCTCTCTGTCCTCAGCAACCCTGATGGTTTCACTCAGTTTCAAGCCAGTCCATTCTCGAATGTTGCCATCCCACCTCTTTTTTGTCTCCCTCTTTTTCTGCCTCCTTGCACCATGCCTTGCAGGATGGTCTTTGCAAGGCCTGAGGCTCTGGCGACATGGCCATACCATTGGAGTTTCCGTTTCTTCACCTCTGTGAGCATGTCATCGTGTTACCCAATGGCTTGCTTGATGGTCTGTCAGACTTCGTCGTTGATTATTTGCTGGGTATAGGAAATGCCCAGAAGTCTTCTCTAGCGCCTCATCTCCATGCTTTGTATTCTTCATTGTAGGTCTGCTGTGATGGTCTATGTCCTTGTTTTGCAAGCATATAGGAAGATGAAGATGACAGTGGAGAGCAGCAGCAATCAACATACACGCTCACATTTTCACCCACTCACACACACACACACACACACACAACAAGCACACCTCTATCACTCAAACATGTGGTGTAAAGGCAGGGAGATCGCTATTAGAAGACAGAAGGGAAATCGAATTTTTGAAATGTTAGATTGACTGTATCCAATGCCATTATTGAAGGGAGGGAGGAAACCAGAGTACCCAGAGAAAACCCTCAATAGTCTTGTAGCTAAGTCACATAAGTTTGCCCCTTGCAGGAATGGAATCCGTGGCCTTCAGCCTAGGAAAGTGGCAAGTAACCCACTGCGCCCTGAGGCCACAACAATGAAGTTGTTGATGCTGTTTGCCTCTTTTGCTGACTAAGGTTGGAGAAGTTTTGTAACAACCACTCTGGCCTTGTTATTGAGTCAACCAGCTGCATCCATATAAACTCCAATGATACAGATTGAAGCACTGGGCTGAATGGACACCTGGCGAGTGACATATAGTCTTTATTGATGCTAAATGTAATGTGCTCTTTTCTCCAGGAGCTGTGTCGCAAGGCTATGGAAGTGCTGTCTTGTAGTGTGCGTCTTGACCACGCCTTTCAATCAGCGGTGGAGCAGCTGGTAAAGGTGGACATCCCGCTGTCAGAGCTGACGCTATCGCTGACCAATCAGGAGCACATGTGGAACTCGGTGGAGACACTGCTAGACTTCATCTTCCCCTCTGGCCTGATGACCTACAACATGTCTGTGGTGCTCTCCTTCTGCAGCGGCCAGGTCAATGCTGGGGTCTTCCATCAGGTAAGGCAGGCGCAACACACCTTTTGTCTCTGTCCTCTTTTTCCACAGACACATGCCATCTGGTAGCCGCCATCTTTGCTACTAGTAGGCCTACTGTGGAAGTTTCAACAAACCGCTCTGCCCATGCGTATCATCGTGGCCTTTGTACTGTTCGACCCCACCGCTCGCCTTCGTCTGTTTCGACTCTTGATCAACACCGCAATGGTCAGCCCTCAGTGAATCGCAATAATTTGATCCTTGTTCCCGTCGTTTCTATCTTACCTGACCAGAAGTCTGACGGACTAAAAGTCGCATCTTTTAATGCACAGTCTGTAGGCCCCAACTGTGGAGAGAAACGTACTGAAATCTCATCATTCATTCTTGAGAATGATCTTGACATCATGTTTGTGGTGGAGACGTGGTTGAAGGCCCGGGGCGACGAGGCTGCGTGTGCGGACCTTACTCCGAGTGGTTACGCATTCAAGTCCTTCCCTCGCCCGACTGGGCGTGGTGGGGGCATAGCCGTGATTTTTAGAAACAGCTTCACACCTCACCTCACCTTCACAAATACTTTTTCGTTTGAACATGCGTCGTTTGAGCTTGTACAGGTGTCGCTTACATCTGTGCACAGTGTTGTTCACTTCATGTGTTTATATAGACCGTGGCCGACCTCAAAGAACAAGCTAACTGAGGTCATGTTCTTCGAGCAGATGCCCGAGCTGCTAGATTATTGTAATTTACTGCATGGTCATGTGTGTCTGTTGGGTGACTTTAACTTTCATGTGGACTCTCCGCAAGATCGGAGTGCTAGAAAGCTCCTCGATCTCCTTAGTATGTACAATCTACGTCAGACGGTGGTAGAACCCACCCATAAGCATGGTCACACTCTGGACTTGGTGATCGAGAGACCTTCTGATGGAATTCATCGTGTGTCAGAGGTGACGCGGGCTCTGGAGTCAGACCACTTCTGTGTGGTAGCGCAGTTTGACATGGTCCTACCGTCTCCTGTCCCCGTGTACCGTGTTGTGCGTAACCTAAGTGCCATTGATAGAGTGGCATTCCAGAACGATCTCAGCACTGAGTTGGCTCGCTTTGAAGACTGCTCTGCTGATCAATATAATACTGCCCTTAAGGCCGTACTAGATAAGCATGCCCCTGCTTCTAGACGCAAGGTGTTATCGAGAAAGGTGACTCCGTGGTTTGGTCTTCTTGGTGATGACCTGCTTCAGGCCAAGAGAGATCGTCGTCGTGCCGAGAAAGAGTGGAGGGTGTCTGGTTTGACTGTATATGAGCAATTGTACAAAAAAGCCAAGAATGTTGTGACCTTCCTCGTTCACAAAGCAAAGTCTGTTTTTTACACTAATCAGATCAGCCAGGCTCAATCAAGCAAAGAGTTGTATCGCATTACTAATGATCTGTGTGCCAGAACTAGTGCTACCCATCTCCCCACTGTTTTCCCCTTGTCCTCACTCCCTGGCGTGTTCTCCAACTACTTTGTGACCAAGGTAGAAAAGCTAAGAGATGATATTGATTCTCAGCCCTCTGTCCCACAACCCCTTGGTAGACCATTCAGTGGCGACCCCCTAGTATCGTTCACCCCTGTCACTGAATCAGACGTCAGGAAGATCTTGACCAGTTTCAGCCCCTAAAACCTGCGATCTTGACCCGATCCCGACCCCCCCTCCTTTTTGAGTGTTTAGATGTAGTGCTCCCCACCCTGACTAATATCGTAAACGACTCCCTTGCTTCTGGAACTTTTCCGGACGTCCACAAAACTGCTCTTGTCACCCCACTGTTGAAGAAACCTTCGTGTGATCACAATGAGTTGAAAAACTTTCGTCCCGTCAGTAACTTGTCATTTGTCTCTAAACTAATAGAAAAAGTTGTCCTGTCCCGGCTCTCTGATCACCTCACATCAAACCATCTGTTCAAACCCCCTGCAGTCTGCGTATAGGTCTGGACACAGTACGGAAACGGCTTTAGTGAAAATTGTAAATGACCTCCTACTTGCCTTAGATCAAGGAAAAGTTTCTATTCTAATGCTGCTTGATCTATCAGCAGCATTTGACACCATTGACCACGGTTTTCTCCTCAGTCGACTGGAATATGTTTTTGGAGTCCGCGATTCTGCGCTTCTTTGGTTTTCTTCCTACTTGTCCAACCGTACTCAGTCTGTCTCCATAAACAGTAGCACATCTGATCCTGTTCTGCTGCGCCATGGCGTGCCCCAAGGGTCCGTATTGGGTCCTGTATTGTTTGTTTTATACACCTCGCCTCTCGCTGATGTCATGGCTGCCCACTCAGTTCTTCATCATTCCTATGCAGATGATACCCAGCTACAGAAGTCTGCCGATCCTAAAAGTTTTGACACTCTGGTGCGCTCAATGCAAGAATGTATCCTGGACGTTAAATCCTGGATGGCATTTAACAAGCTAAAACTAAATGACGAAAAAACGGAAGTCATGGTTGTCTCTTCTCCACGCATGTCTTCCTCCATTCAACTCCCAGAGTACATTACCATAGGCAATGCTATTGTCCCTTTCTCTGATACAGTAAAGAACTTAGGCGTCACGCTAGACTCCCACCTTAATATGCATGCACAGGTACTGAGCATCATTCGTGCTGTCAACTTTGAACTCCGCCGTATTGGTTCGATTCGGCACTATCTGTCTGAGCAAGCTGCAAAGACTCTTGTCTCTGCGTTCATATTGTCTCGTCTAGACTATTGTAATGCCTTGCTGCATGGCTGTCCCCAGTACCTCCTTATCAGGTTACAGAAACTGCAGAATAATGCTGCCCGCCTAATCCTGAGAATCCGCAAGTCTGAGCACATTTCCCCCCACCTTCAAGCACTTCACTGGCTTCCTATAGAGACACGCATCAAATACAAAATCGCATGCCTTACTTTTGGTGCATTTACACAAACGGGACCCGCCTACCTCACAGACATGATTCAGACATACACACCATCCAGAACACTCCGCTCCTCAGCAGACACCTCCATTCTTTCCACCCCTAGAGTTAACACTAAATCCTTTGGTGAACGCTCTTTTACCATTGCTGCTCCTCTCGTCTGGAACTCTCTCCCTGCCAGTCTTCGTCACTCTCCATCCCCTGACTCTTTCCGCACAGGCCTAAAAACTCATCTTTTCCCACTTGCATACACATAAACATTCCTCCCCCTCCCCCCGCACCCTTCCACCCCTCATGTCCGTGCCTGCATCTCAGTGACTTACTTTGCCTGCGAGTATGCCCTGCTTGTGTTTTGTCATGAATGTTGCTGATTATTTACGTGTGATATGCTAATTGTTTGTATGGTTTAATTGTTAATGTTGTTTAATTGTCGTGCTCTGATTATGTTGTACTATGATTTGCTTGTATGCTTAGTGTTTTTGTCTTTATGACCCTGTTGTTTGTATTGCCGTGGTTTAACTGTGTGCTTGTATATCCTTTCGCGCTTTGTATGTATGGCTATGTTGTTGAGGTCTTGCTTGGTATGCTTTGCTTGTTTGCTGATGTTGTTTTTAAATATTGTGTTTTCTATGTGTAGCATGTTTGTGTAAATAGCTGTTATTGTAAAGCGCGTTGAGCATTTATATGAAAACGCGCTATATTAAATATACATTATTATTATTATTATTATTATTATCTATTCTGACACCGTTTTCAACAAATTAAGCGACAACCAGTCCAGTTATTATTTGTTTGTGAAACGAACAGAGGCACAAAAGATTTCACAACGCATGTCAGGCCACTAGTTGTGAGTGTGTTGATCATTATGGTGTGTTGATCATCACGCTGTGTGTATTGATCATTGTGAGAGTGATGATCATCATGCTGAGTGTATTGATCATCATTGTAAGTGTGTTGATTATCATGCTTAGTGTATTGATCATCATTGTGAGTATGTTGATCATCATGGTGAGTGTGTTGATCATCATGGTGAGTGTATTGATCATCATGGTGAGTGTGTTGATCATAATGGTGAGTGTACTGATCATCATGATGAGTGTATTGCCAATCATGGTGAGTGTGTTGATTATCATTGTGAGTGTATTGATCATCATGCTGATTGTATTGATCATCATTGTGAGTGTATTGATCATCATTTTGAATGTGTTGATCATCATAGTGTGTGTATTGATCATCATGGTGTGTATTGATCATCATGGTGGGTGCTGATCATCATGGTGTGTTTATTGATCATCACTGTGTGTATTGACCATAATGGTGTGTATTGATCATCATAGTGTGTATTGATTATCATGGTGAGTGTGTTGATCATCTTGGTGAGTGTGTTGATCATCATGGAGTGTTGATCATCATGGTGAGTGTATTGATCATCATGTGTGTATTGATCATCATGGTGAGTATGTTGATCATCATGGTGAGTGTATTGATCAGCATGCTGAGTGTAGTGATCATCATGGTGTGTATTGCAGATATGCAATCCGTAACGGTACAGCCGTATTTAGTAAAATCAATAAAATAAACAGAATGTTCCGGAAATATGGATTCTGTTCACTTGTTCCAGTCAGCAAATTTCCTTCCAAAATAAAAACGAAATTTGCTGATTTTGCGTGTCAGTCAGAGTACAGACAGCACATTTCCCACCCACCTTGGTTTGCCGAGGAGAAATTCTCCACCTCTGTGGAAGTTATTCCCAGTTAATGCGCATGCGCGTTCTAATTCAGAATGGATACGCATGGGCAGGGTGGTTTGTTAAAACTTCCACCGTAGCCCTACTAGTAGCGAAGATGATGGCTACCAGATGGCATGTGTCTGTGGAAGAAGAGGACAGAGACAAAGGGTGTGTTTCCATCCATTGTCAAATGCTGGGTGCAGGATTACAGAGATCTGAAGAGTGCCTACCATAGGTCACTGCAGAAACAACAGTAACCAAAGAAGACATTTCAGCATGTACATAGTCTAAATACACGGTACTTTTTTTACGTATTAGAGTTCCCCAAAATGGGGGCCTGTTGAGGAAAAAAAAATTTTGTTCCTGAAATTCACCTTTTGGGGTAGGCGTGTCTGGTTTTGATTATCATTCTGAATTTATTGATCATCATGATGAGTCTATTAGCATAGCCTAGTATAGCATAGCATAGTTCGGTACATAGGCTAACAGCCTTTAACCTTCATATTAAATCTTAATGAGGGTCTCAAGACCCAGATTCATGGCCTCAGTGCCTACCAATTTAGAACCTTTTAGACTCCAAATTGATAGAGTAGATGCTATCCTGAAATAACATGTCTATACAGTTCTTGTACACATTGAATGATTTAGCATCCACAGCCTCGGCAGTCAGGTTATTCCAAGGGGTTACGATTCTATTAGTATAATACTGCTTACATTTGCAAGTATTATTACAAGATTTAGTAAGTTTAAATTTGTGACCTCATGTTCTACCAAAATCATTAAAATATACAAGAGGAGAAGTAGTTCATAAAAATTGTGCACAATTTTAAAAATTTTGATTAAATCACTTCGCTTTCTTATATACTCTAAACTGGGCAACCTCAGTGACATCAATCTCTCCTCGTAGGAGAGTTCTGACATTCCACATATCTTCCTGGTGAATCTGCGCTGGACACCCGTACCCTCGATCCAGTCAACATGCCTCCTCAAGTATGGACACCAGACGGGGTTAGCATACTCCAAGATGGGATAATAATATATATAAGAGCCTTAAAGTAGGGGGAGAGGTAGTGAGGGGTGGGGGGAACCATGATGTCCTTGGATTTATTACTTATGATTCTTACAAGCAGGGCTGATATTTTGTTGGCTTTCTTAACAGTACTCTCAGTGTGATTCTCAAACTGAGCTCTGTATCCACAATCACTCCAAGATTTCTCTCAGCACCATTCGTCTCATACTTACACTTTTATTTACCATCACTCATAAAATACTCATCTAAGGATTATTTTTGCCCAGATGCAACACCTTACATTTTCCAGTATTAAATTTAAAGCCATGTTTCCGTCGATTCGACCAACTTGTCAATGCATTTCTGCATTCTCTCCTTAGACTCCTCACTTTCATCAACCTCTGCATAAGCCTTTGTGTCATCAGAAAATATCTTTGTCACTTCCTTCTCTGGCATGTCATTTGTAAAATATATAAATAATGTCGGCCCTCACACGCTTCCCTGTGGGACACTGCTTGTAACACTTATTTTGTCAGAACTATTACCGTTCACTGCCACGTACTGAGTCCTGTCAGTCAAAAAACTCCTAATCCATGCAAGTGGGCTGCCACTTATTCAATTCAATTCAATTCAACACATCTTTATTACCACAGGAATGGAAATATTGTACAAGTCTCATCACATTATGTTATGCCACAACCTTTTAGTTTCCGTAAAAGTCTGAGATGTGGACCAGTATCAAATGCCTTCCTAAGGTTAAGATATACTGCGTCAACTGGAATGCCTTCATCCAGGGAGAACATCCAGTCATTTATTGTCACCAACTGAGTGACACATGACATACCCCTATCCTATTCTTTACCAGAATACTCCATCTTTCTCTGTTCTCAGCCAGTCCATTCTCGAATGTTGTCCTCCCACCTCTTTTTCTGTCTCCCTCTTCTTTTACCTCCTTGCACTGTGCCTTGCAGGATGGTCTTTGCAAGGCCTGATGCTCTGGTGAGGTGGCCATACCATCGGAGTTTCATTTTCTTCACCACTGTGAGCGTGTCATCGTTTTGTCCAATGGCTTGTATGATGGTCTGTCGGACTTCGTTGTTGGTGATGTGCTGGGTATAGGAAATGCCATGAAGTCTTCTGTAGCACCTCATCTCCATGCTTTGTATTCTTCATTGTAGACCTACTGTGAGTTTCCATGTTTCGCAAGCATATAGGAAGATGTAGATGACAAGGGAGCGCAGCAGTCTTACCTTGGAATGTAGACTGATGGTCCTGTCTTTCCAAATGAGCTTCAACCTTGTCAGGGCAGCAGTTGTTTGTGCGATCCTGGAGAGGACTTCCTGTCAGGACCCATTGTCTGATACAATGGCTCATAAATATTTGAATCTGTGCACTGTGTAGAGGGATTATCCGTGCTGATGCCATGGGTATTGTTGGTCATCATTTGGTCTTCTCTGCACTTATTTCCATTCCATAGGCTCTGGAGGTGGTGTCAAGCCTCTGTACAAGCTGTTCAAGTTCTTGTTCCTCTCCAGCCAATCCATCAATGTCATTCGCAAAACGAAGGTTGGAGATTGCTCTACCCCCTATGCTGACTGTGCCTTCGTGATCTGCAAGGGCATCTGACATGATGCGTTCTAGGAAGAGGTTGAAGAGTGTTGGAGAGAGTAGGCATCCCAGACGCACACCGATTGTTGTTCTGAACCAGTTTCTGATGGCGCTGTTATGGAGGACTGCACTGGTAGCCTTGTCACACAGACTTTTGATGACTTCAATAATTTTAGGGCTGATTTTGTACACTCTCATGGTTGCCCACAGAGCTGCATGCCAGACTCGGTCAAACACCTTCTTGAAGTCTACGAACACATGATATAGATGTTGTTGGTGCTGTAGGTATTTCTCGCAGATTATTCAGAGGTTGAAAATCTGTTAAGTGGTACTTCGCCCTGCCCTGAATTCTGCTTGTTATTCAGCTTGGGGTTTCAACCTGTTGAGTATTATTTTCAGGAGGACCTTGCTGGGATGGCTGATGAGGCTTATGGTGCGGTAATTTTCACACTCCTAAAGGTTACCTTTTTTGGGAAGAGTGATGACAAGTGACTGGGTCCATGGTGTAGGCCACTCCCCACTCTGCCAGACCTTGTTACAGATAATGGTGAGTGCGTCATTCATCGCTTCTCCTCCTGCTTGAAGCAGTTCTGCGGGTATGTTGTTGTCCACTCCCGCTGACTTCCCTTTCTTCAGCGATTGCACTGCTGCCTCAACTTCTTCTCGGAGAATTGGGAGGATTTCTTCTTCTTCTCTGTTCTCGGGACATGCTAGAACTGATGGGTCTTCCCTGGAAAAGCCAAACTGGTCATCCTGTAGAAGGCCGTTCTCAACGAAGTGAGATCATAGTGCATTTCTAATGAATCCCTCAAATACCTTATGGATAACCAAGGTGAGGCTAACAGAGCGATAATTACCCGGAGAACTTTTGTCACCTTTCTTAAAGATCGGTTTAACATCTGCCTACTTCCACTCATCAGATATTATGCCATCCCTCATGGTTCTATCAAAAAGTATCTTGAGAGACAATTCATTCACTAGTTCTTTCAACACACGAGGATTAATTTCATCTGGTCCCGATTACTTGCTAATTTTCAACTACAACTACAACGACGAAGTCCGACAGACCATCATGCAAGCCATTGGGCAACACAATGACCTGCTCACAGTGTTGAAGAAATGGAAACTCCGATGGTATGGCCATGTCACCAGGTCATCAGGCCTTGCAAAGACCATTCTGCAAGGCACAGTGCAAGGAGGTAGAAGAAGAGAGACCGAAAAAGAGGTGGGAGGACAACATTTGAGAATGGACTGGTTTGACACTGAAGCCATCAGGGCTGCTGAGGACAGAGAAAGATGGAGTATGCTGGTTAAACGATCATCTGTGGTGCCCCTATGACCTCCGAGTTATGGGACAGGATAGGATAGGATAGGAACAGGGCCTTACACATCTGCTTTTTACTAACGTTAATCTTATCCATTTCTAAATTCGTACCACAGTCAAAGTGAGGCACGTTTTTTTCATCTTCAAGTGTAAACACACTAACAAAAAACTCATTTAGGGTTTCCGCGTTACTTTGTCAGTGTGCCGTTGCAGTTTAATAGATTAGAGACAGTCTCTCTTGGCTTGGTTTTGTTTGAAATATACTGATAGAAACATTTTGGATTGATTTGCAATTAGCACATGTAGTGTCCTGTATGTATGAATGTATCCATTAACCAGAGCTGCATTATCAAGAAAATGTTCCAGCTGCAACGGTACCTGCAGTACCTGTGGGACAACCCTGGGCGAGTGGGTAAAGGCAAGTCCAGCAACGTGCTGAAGGAACGCTGCAAATCCACGCACTGGATCACTCTGGCCTCCCTGTTGGTACCCATCTTTAAACTTAACATTCAGGTCAGTGCCTGTTGGTACCCATCTTTAAACTTAACATTCAGGTCAGTGCCTGTTGGTACCCATCTTTAAACTTAACCTCCAGGTCAGTGCCTGGTGGTACCCATCTTTAAACTTAACCTCCAGGTCAATGCCTGTTGGTACCCATCTTTAAACTTAACATTCAGGTCAGTGCCTGCTGTACCCATCTTTAAACTTAAACTCCAGGTCTATGCCTGCTGGTACCCATCTTTAAACTTAACATCCAGGTCAGTGCCTGGTGGTACCCATCTTTAAACTTAACCTCCAGGTCAATGCCTGTTGGTACCCATCTTTAAACTTAACATTCAGGTCAATGCCTGTTGGTACCCATCTTTAAACTTAACCTCCAGGTCAATGCCTGCTGGTACCCATCTTTAAACTTAACAGCCAGGTCAGTGCCTGCTGCTGTGAGTGGCAATGATTGTGGCGATAACGGTGATGATGACAGGGGTGATGATGATAAGACATTGCTCGTGGCCGAGTCACAAAGGGCACACTCAATGAAAGGTTTTGATGTCAGTGATAAGCAAAGCCACAACCCAGGCCATAGGGACTGATCAGTTGATGATGAACACACCTTATAGGTGCAAACATCAGTCACAGCAAACCATCAAGTTTGTTAATACAGTATAACCTCCGGAATACGACCGTCCCAAATCTGAGAAAAAACGGTCTTATAATAGAGGTGGTCTTATACCGGAAACAAGGGAGAAGGGGACGGTCAGTCTCGGAGGGGTATGTAGTCATAATTTTCACACTCACCAGCATGTATTCTCTGACAAAGAAAACTGTAAAACATGTTTCATTTTTAGCTTTGTCTTTTATTTACAACTTCAAAAATAGTAAACAGTCGTGTCTTCAGACATTTTGAACAGGGAAAAACTTTCTCTCTGCCAAACTCGAAACTTTCCTCATGCGCGACGCCATTTTGACAAGCCAGTGTAGGCAAGTAATGTCCCTTACTTGCGAACCGGAAATAGCAGATAACAGCAGGCGTACACGAACATGAGAGAAAAAAACGAAAGTTACAGACAATAAATTAACTGATATCTCTTTTAAATTGCCTAAGACGGTCGTATAAAGGGCTTAAGACACGGTCGCTGGTCGCATAAACGAGGTTGTCGCATACCAGAGGTCATTTATTATTGGAAGTGAATCCGTCAGAAGTTTTCAGGTCACATAACGGAGGGAGTCGTATACCAGAGAGACGGATATCGGAGGTTCCACTGTATACCACAAACTACAATCCTAATAATAAAATAATTAAACGAAGATTAAATATTGCTTATAAAATATTTCATTTGATTCATTCAGATGCACCCGCATATACACAATTGTAAAATGGACATTATGATGACTTGATAGAATGTCAGTGTAATACATCGCTACAATAACCAACAGCAGTCAGCTAAGAGCAACTTTTGGTTATAACACACACGCACTTCCACATTTAGCAGGTGTGTAGATTGTGGTAGTGGTGATGTGGAAGGAGGTGGATATGTGTGGTGGCAAACAGAGGGGAAGAGAAGTGTGTGCCATGTCTGTGGTGGCAAACAGAGGGGAAGAGAAGTGTGTGCCATGTCTGTGGTGGCAAACAGAGGGGAAGAGAAGTGTGTGCCATGTCTGTGGTGGCAAACAGGGGAAGAGAAGTTTGTGCCATGTCTGTGGTGGCAAACAGAGGGGAAGAAGAGTGTGTGCCATGTTTGTGGTGGCAAACAGTGGGGAAGAAGAGTGTGTGCCATGTCTGTGGTGGCAAACACAGAGGGGAAGAAGAGTGTGTGCCATGTCTGTGGTGGCAAACACAGAGGGGAAAAAAGAGTGTGTGCTATGTGTGTGGTGGCAAACACAGGGGAAGAAGAGTGTGTACCATGTTTGTGGTGGCAAACACAGAGGGGAAGAAGAGTGTGTGCTATGTGTGTGGTGGCAAACACAGGGGAAGAAGAGTGTGTACCATGTTTGTGGTGGCAAACACAGAGGGGAAGAAGAGTGTGTGCTATGTGTGTGGTGGCAAACACAGGGGAAGAAGAGTGTGTACCATGTTTGTGGTGGCAAACACAGGGGAAGAAGAGTGTGTGCCATGTTTGTGGTGGCAAACACAGAGGGGAAGAAGAGTGTGTGCCATGTTTGTGGTGGCAAACAGAGGGGAAGAAGAGTGTGTACCATGTTTGTGGTGGCAAACAGAGGGGAAGAAGAGTGTGTGCTATGTTTGTGGTGGCAAACACAGAGGGGAAGAAGAGTGTGTACCATGTTTGCGGTGGCAAACAGAGGGGAAGAAGAGTGTGTACCATGTTTGTGGTGGCAAACAGAGGGGAAGAAGAGTGTGTGCCATGTTTGTGGTGGCAAACACAGAGGGGAAGAAGAGTGTGTGCCATGTTTGTGGTGGCAGAGGGGAAGAAGAGTGTGTGCCATGTTTGTGGTGGCAAACACAGAGGGGAAGAAGAGTGTGTGCCATGTCTGTGGTGGCAAACACAGAGGGGAAGAAGAGTGTGTACCATGTTTGTGGTGGCAAACACAGAGGGGAAGAAGAGTGTGTGCCATGTCTGTGGTGGCAAACACAGAGGGGAAGAAGAGTGTGTACCATGTTTGTGGTGGCAAACACAGAGGGGAAAAAGAGTGTGTACCATGTTTGTGGTGGCAAACACAGAGGGGAAGAAGGGTGTGTGCTATGTGTGTGGTGGCAAACACCGGGGAAGAAGAGTGTACCATGTTTGTTGTGGCAAACACAGAGGGGAAGAAGAGTGTGTGCCATGTTTGTGGTGGCAAACAGAGGGGAAGAAGAGTGTGTACCATGTTTGTGGTGGCAAACAGAGGGGAAGAAGAGTGTGTGCTATGTTTGTGGTGGCAAACACAGAGGGGAAGAAGAGTGTGTACCATGTTTGTGGTGGCAAACAGAGGGGAAGAAGAGTGTGTGCCATGTTTGTGGTGGCAAACACATAGGGGAAGAAGAGTGTGTGCCATGTTTGTGGTGGCAAACACAGAGGGGAAGAAGAGTGTGTGCCATGTTTTTGGTGAAACAGGTGGATGAGAACTGCCAGCAGCTGGAGAGAGAGTTGATGAAGAAACGACCAAACTGGATGGTGAAGAGACACAAGTATGCTCTGATCAACGATCATAATGTTGTCATCAACATGGGACGTCGCCATCTTAAGGCTTTGGAATTCTTCAAGGTTAGTCTTCAGCAACTTCTGCCATTGTGTAGAGATTTTATTTTGTACATTTCTGCTCTCCAGGATAGTGCAGCTGATGAAAGTATGTGATTATATGCTGTCAACTTTGACATGAAGCATGTCATGATATGCTATCAACTTTGACATGAAGCATGTGATTATATGCCGTCAACTTTGACATGAATTGAAGCATGTCATTATATGCTGTCAACTTTGACATGAAGCATGTGATTATATGCTGTCAACTTTGACATGAAACATGTCATTATATGCTGTCAACTTTGACATGAAGCATGTCATTATAGACTGTCAACTTTGACATGAAACATGTCATTATATGTTGTCAACTTTGACATGAAGCATGTCATTATATGCTGTCAACTTTGACATGAAGCATGTCATTATATGCTGTCAACTTTGACATGAAGCATGTCATTATAGGTTGTCAACTTTGACAGGAAGCATGTCATTATAGGTTGTCAACTTTGACAGGAAGCATGTCATTATAGGTTGTCAACTTTGACAGGAAGCATGTCATTATAGGTTGTCAACTTTGACAGGAAGCATGTCATTATAGGTTGTCAACTTTGACAGGAAGCATGTCATTATAGGTTGTTAAATTTGACATGAAGCATGTCATTATAGACTGTCAACTTTGACATGAAGCATGTCATTATAGACTGTCAACTTTGACATGAAGCATGTCATTATAGACTGTCAACTTTGACATGAAGCATGTCATTATAGACTGTCAACTTTGACATGAAGCATGTCATTATAGGTTGTCAACTTTGACATGAAGCATGTCATTATAGACTGTCAACTTTGACATGAAGCATGTCATTATAGACTGTCAACTTTGACATGAAGCATGTCATTATAGGCTGTTAACTTTGACATGAAGCATGTCATTATAGACTGTTAACTTTGACATGAAGCATGTCATTATAGACTGTCAACTTTGACATGAAGCATGTCATTATAGACTGTTAACTTTGACATGAAGCATGTCATTATAGACTGTCAACTTTGACATGAAGCATGTCATTATAGACTGTTAACTTTGACATGAAGCATGTCATTATAGACTGTTAACTTTGACATGAAGCGTGGAAAGGTAGGTTTATATTGTAGGACTTTGTTTTGTCAATTAATGGAGGTAACTAACAATAAAAGACAAAACCGAAACTATAGCAAGGCAGTTAGAAAGTGTGTTGTCATTTTCCATGTACAAGTCCAGCTTTACCAGGTGTACAAGTCCAGCTTTACCAGGTGTACAAGTCCAGCTTTACCAGGTGATGAGTCCAGCTTTACCAGGTGATGAGTCCAGCTTTACCAGGTGATGAGTAAGAAGCTGTGCTACAGTCTGTTCATTTTGAAAAACTGGAACCTGTACATGGAAAATGACAAACTGGAACCTTTACATGGAAAATGACAAACTGGGACAAACTGGTACCTTTACATGGAAAATGACAAACTGGAACCTTTACATGGAAAATTACAAACTGGAACCTTTACATGGGAAAATGACAAACTTTGAGGTATCTACGCATGTGTATTAATGATGCGTTGATATTTTTCTTAATAATAATAATAATAATAATAACGGGTTTTTATATAGCGGGTACTCCAGCCTATGACCAGACTCACCACGCTTTACATAATCATTACATATAAATACATGCACTCGATAAATCATTGCTTTTGCTACAATACACCAAAAGACAGAACAGTAAGGGTACAACTATTTACAACTATGTACACTAATTATTAAAAAAAAAGACAGAGGTAGACTATTTACAACTATGTACACAAATGAGGGAGTGAATGCGAATGAGAGGAGATGGGTGAAGCTGGGTTTTTGAGTGATGTGAAAATGATGGTGACACACTGTAGCAGGGTGAGGAAATACAAAATGCAATGCACCTCGCCCTACTCTTCTCCCTTTTTTTGTGTGTTCCAGCCCACCGGCTTTGATCCGTGGGAAGCGCTTATCTGGTTCACCAAGTTTGTGAAGCTGCTGTCAGACAGGGGAGAGGTTGGACTGATGCCAGACCTGCGTATCTTCCTGTACTGGCTGGAGGTCTTCTCCACCATCGCCCTCATCATGGCAGCTAAAATACAAGGGTTAGTACTGTTTGCTGTTCATTGCAAAGGTTAGTACTGTTTGCTGTTCATTACAAAGATTAGTACTGTTTGCTGTTCATTACAAAGATTAGTACTGTTTGCTGTTCATTGCAAAGGTTAGTACTGTTTGCTGTTCATTGCAAAGGTCAGTGCTGTTTGCTGTTCATTACAAAGATTAGTACTGTTTGCTGTTCATTACAAAGATTAGTACTGTTTGCTGTTCACTACAAAGATTAGTACTGTTTGCTGTTCACTACAAAGATTAGTACTGTTTGCTGTTCATTACAAAGATTAGTACTGTTTGCTGTTCATTACAAAGATTAGTACTGTTTGCTGTTCATTACAAAGATTAGTACTGTTTGCTGTTCATTACAAAGGTTAGTACTGTTTGCTGTTCATTACAAAGATTAGTACTGTTTGCTGTTCACTACAAAGATTAGTACTGTTTGCTGTTCATTACAAAGATTAGTACTGTTTGCTGTTCACTACAAAGATTAGTACTGTTTGCTGTTCATTGCAAAGGTTAGTACTGTTTGCTGTTCATTGCAAAGGGTCAGTACTGTTTGCTGTTCATTGCAAAGGTTAGTACTTTTTGCTGTTCATTACAAAGGTCAGTGCTGTTTGCTGTTCATTACAAAGGTTAGTACTGTTTGCTGTTCATTACAAAGGTTAGTACTGTTTGCTGTTCATTACAAAGGTTAGTACTGTTTGCTGTTCATTCCAAAGATTAGTACTGTTTGCTGTTCATTACAAAGATTAGTACTGTTTGCTGTTCATTACAAAGGTCAGTGCTGTTTGCTGTTCATTCCAAAGATTAGTACTGTTTGCTGTTCATTACAAAGATTAGTACTGTTTGCTGTTCATTCCAAAGATTAGTACTGTTTGCTGTTCATTACAAAGATTAGTACTGTTTGCTGTTCATTACAAAGATTAGTACTGTTTGCTGTTCATTACAAAGGTCAGTACTGTTTGCTGTTCATTCCAAAGGTCAGTGCTGTTTGCTGTTCATTCCAAAGGTCGTTTGCTGTTCATTCCAAAGGTCAGTGCTGTTTGCTGTTCATTACAAAGATTAGTACTGTTTGCTGTTCATTGCAAAGGTTAGTACTGTTTGCTGTTCATTGCAAAGGGTCAGTACTGTTTGCTGTTCATTGCAAAGGTTAGTACTTTTTGCTGTTCATTACAAAGGTCAGTGCTGTTTGCTGTTCATTACAAAGGTTAGTACTGTTTGCTGTTCATTACAAAGGTTAGTACTGTTTGCTGTTCATTCCAAAGATTAGTACTGTTTGCTGTTCATTACAAAGATTAGTACTGTTTGCTGTTCACTACAAAGATTAGTACTGTTTGCTGTTCATTACAAAGGTCAGTACTGTTTGCTGTTCATTCCAAAGGTCAGTGCTGTTTGCTGTTCATTCCAAAGGTCGTTTGCTGTTCATTCCAAAGGTCAGTGCTGTTTGCTGTTCATTAC
This sequence comes from Oncomelania hupensis, assembly GCA_036898135.1. Taxonomy (NCBI): domain Eukaryota; kingdom Metazoa; phylum Mollusca; class Gastropoda; order Littorinimorpha; family Pomatiopsidae; genus Oncomelania; species Oncomelania hupensis. The sequence goes on from CM072526.1 coordinate 55,400,465, forward strand.
AAAGATTAGTGCTGTTTGCTGTTCATTACAAAGATTAGTGCTGTTTGCTGTTCATTACAAAGGTCAGTGCTGTTTGCTGTTCATTCCATAGGTCAGTGCTGTTTGCTGTTCATTACAAAGGTTAGTGCTGTTTGCTGTTCATTACAAAGGTCAGTGCTGTTTGCTGTTCATTATAAAGGTTAGTGCTGTTTGGTGTTCATTACCAAGGTCAGTGCTGTTAGCTGTTCATTACAAAGGTCAGTGCTGTTTGCTGTTAATTATATCTCAGGCATGCCTACCCATACGGAATTTCCGTATTTTTTCCGGAAATTTGAAAAACTCGGCAGGCGCTATGGAAAATACAAATACTTGTTTCACGTTTCGGAAATAAATAAAAACAACATTGGGAGAAAAAAAATCGAACTCGTTGGCCTATGGTAATGCACCACGTGACCTTTTTCTGAAGACAGCTGAGCCCGATTTAATGCCGCAATGCGCAGTCGCAGTAGAGACACGCACGTGGCATCGAAGTTTCCGGTAGAGGCACCAAAGTTTGCCGAACCAGTTTTTGCACAGTCTCAGTGAAGATCGGTGCTGGTGACACAGAATTCAAAACAAGGCGTCCTAAACGAATGGCTAAAAAAATGATTGTGAATCTGAATCTTCGAAGAAACGGCGCAAGGAGCAGATATATCTTGCCTCATATTCGGAAAAGTGTCCTTTCGTTATTCGCGGCAGCACTGACTCAGAAGTACAATTTGTGCCAACCGGTTGGGCATCTCCGTCGGTGATATGAATGACATCAAGCGGCATGTGGAAAGCCCACAGCATATAAAGAATTACAAGGCTTTGGAGAAGAAAAAGAAGATTGTGGCAGCAAATCAATCTGTCACTGGATTCTTTTCATAATATCAAAAAGGATGAGTGCAAAAACAATAGTTAGTAAAAGTTAATACGGAAGTCGTAATAGTAATACTGAAATTTGAAAACGCTAAGACTGAAACTTCAAATTGAGGGTACGCATGCCTGATATCTGGACATTACATTATCTAAAATTCCTTTGAAATAGTTGGCAATCAGAACAAGTCAAAAGTCTGTTGTTGGTCCGTTGGGTGCTGTATCTCAACAACTGCTTAACAGATTTTGACAAACTTCTTCGAAACATTACCTATTTGTGTGCCTAGTGAACCATCTCAGACAATCAAACATGAGTATCGGGCTGAACTGTTTGTGGGGTTTCCACAGCAAAGAATGGAAACTTTTTTCAAAGTGATCCTAGGATTGCGATCTATTTGAGAATTATGGTTCAAGTCCAATTAATTATTTCTATCCCAGCTGTGCAAGGCAGCCACTTTAACTGTGGCCAAGCTGTACAAGGCAGCCCCTTTACCTGTGGCCCAGCTGTACAAGGCAGCCTCTTTACCTGTGGCCCAGCTGCACAAGGCAGTCCCTTTACCTGTAGCCAAGTTGTACAAGGCAACCACTTTAACTGTGGCCCAGCTATGCAAGGCAGCCCCTTTACCTGTGGCCCAGCTGTACAAGGCAGCCCCTTTACCTGTGGCCAAGTTGTACAAGGCAGCCATTTTACCTGTGACCCAGCTATGCAAGGCAGCCCCTTTACCTGTGGCCCAGCTATGCAAGGCAGCCACTTTACCTGTGGCCCAGCTGTACAAGGCAGCCACTTTACCTGTGGCCCAGCTGTACAAGGCAGCCCCTTTATCTGTGGCCAAGTTGTACAAGGCAGCCACTTTACCTGTGGCCCAGCTATGCAAGGCAGCCACTTTACCTGTGGCCCAGCTGTACAAGTCAGCCCCTTTACCTGTGGCCAAGTTGTACAAGGCAGCCACTTTACCTGTGGCCCAGCTATGCAAGGCAGCTACTTTACCTGTGGCCCATTTGTCCCCTATACGCACTGTGTCCGGGGACGTTAATTTATCCACTGAACTGAACTGAACTGTGGCCCAGCTGTGCAGAGGCCCTTTCTTACAATTCACGGGCATTGTACACAAAACTCTATAACTTTGGAACTACTGAAACGTTTGCAATAACATTTTGAAGTTTTTCTGTAATGATTCGTCAGAGTTGTAGCTCTTGTAGTTCATAACCAGCTCTGCAACTTCTCAGGCACAGTAGAACTATTTCTTACTCGCCATCGTTGAAGAAATTGGTGAAAATGTGTTCTAAATTGAAACAGAACCAGTGAACCATGTGTGTTTGTTGTTTACCAGAAATCAGAGAATGGGTCCAACATTTCAAAGTCAACCGTACGCATAATAAGGACTGGTTCAATAGCATTATCCTCAGGAGACTGATAAATCCATGCTTGCTCAGTTATGACTAGGCTGAACAGTATGGATTGATCACTGCTTGGTATACAATGAGTTAACAAGCAGACCTAGTTCATATGAATCATGAACTTTAAAAAAAAGAGGTTCACGAACTATGCAAACCTTCAATCAGAAAAGTTGCTGGCTTTAGGCCTTGAGGATGATAATAGTAATTATGAAAATAATAATAACAATAATATAAATGATAATAAACAAGGTAAAGATATCTTGTTTCACACCTTCAGGATGATAATAATAATGAGAACACTAATAATACTGATGATAATAATAATAATAATAATTATAATAATAATAATAACAACAACAATAACAATAATATTAAAAAATAAATAAATAAAATAATAATAACAATATAAAATGTTATTTCAGCAATGGCACTGTAGTGTTACCATCCTGCTACCCTCGTGGTCTTCGCCTGTTCAACCTGACACTGCCCAAGAGCAGCCCTGGGGATCTGATGACTCTGCTCAACGACTTCAAGCTGATGAGGCGACACACCATGGACTACCTCCACCAGAGAATTAAGGTTACAACTCACAAACATGGCATAACTACTCTTTTTTAGCCTCCACCCATCGTCCTAGGTTTTAATCAATGTTTCTTTGTTATTTGTTGGTCAGGAGATTTGTAATGCAGTTGAATATAAAATACAACTACAACAAAGCTACCCTCCCACTTCACCCTCACATACTGTCAATGAAGCATCTTATGTGTAACCATGCATCTTTAGCATTTGCTGAACAATCAACAAACAATGTTGCGTCCACAAGGATTTTATTCTTCCTTTCAGACACTGACGGCATTGCTGTGTAACGGCGCATCATTCTGCCTGCTGTCTCACTTGGTCAACCTGCCAAAGAAGAAGTTGGCCACCCATCTTTTGACAGAGAGGGTTCTGGTGCTGGCTCTCACTCTGCTCCTCAACGTAGAGCAGGGCAACGTCAGCGCTGCCATGGAGACCCCCACCCTGCACTGCATTCATAATATTGAGCCACAGAAAGTGGGTGTAACTGCTGCTGCAGTCTGTTTCAGGTTTTATAGTCATCATCATCATTATTATCATCATCATCATTATTATTATCATCATCATCATGATCAGTTTTGAGCGAGCGTTGTGGTTGCAAGGTCTAAGGCAGGACTGACTTGCCTTGTCCACAGGCTAGATACCAATGGTGCCTGACAGGTGTGGGATCCGTCCCGCCTCTGGGTGGTACGTTTCTCCCAATATTATTTACTTTCGGGCAACGTCTCTGAGGTTTTCTCAGGGTACTCTAATTTGCTCCCCCAGCCAAAATAAAAAAATTAAACAACACAACTAATATTAAATAGGTTAGGTTTTGGCGCGCCCTAGACTGCGACTATGCCTTCCTCAGGGGAGGCGACCCACAATGTTGTGATAAAAAGAGACAATAAAGTGTGGAAATGATCAATAGTGTATGTGTTTATGTCACCATGATGACAATCACCAATTGCTATACCTTAAAACTTATGTTATAACCTATGGTGTGGGACATTACTATGCAAGCAGTTAATAATAATAATAATAATTACTGTATTTATAATGCGCTTATCTTATAATAATTATAACTCTAAGCGCGCACTCACAACTCATGCACGCATGTGCACGCTTTAGACAATGACACATGTAACAATTACGCAAAAAATACATTCACTCAAATATACTCATACCACAGACAGACCAGACACTATATGCAAGAGACAGCTGGCGATGGGGTGCGTAGTGAGGTCATAGTGTTAGAACTGCTTGAAAAGGTAAGTTTTGAGGGCAGACTGGAAGGAGGTGGGAGAGGGTTTCTGACGGAGAGAGAGTGGAAGAGTATTCCAGATGGATGGGCCGTAGACAGAGAAGGAGCGGTTATACCAGAGCAATGACTGTACTTACCCTTGCAGCATCCAGGGGTATTAGGCCCTCTTTGTACTTGGGGTTGAATCTCCACTGATAGCACTGGACACGTTCACCCACTTGACTGAGGGAAGTGTTAAGAGTGCTATAGCTTAAAACTTAATAGTCAGTGACCATCATGTTATAACCTATGGTGTGGGGCATTACTATGCCAGCAGTTCACTGTTATAGCGATACATCCATTTATGGTGCGCCTGTATCTCGCCAGGGAAACCTGTCATTCTAACTTTAAAAAGTGACACCATAACGCAAAAATAACATTTTAAAAAAGGTATATATATCAGCAACTGTTTATTTACTGTTTACCTCCAGCTGGACCAGATGCCGCCACGGCTGGCCTCACTGATAGACGGAGTGCAAGGAGCAGCTGGCTATGCAGACATCATAAGCACTCTTAACACTTCCCTCAGTCAAGTGGGTGAACGTGTCCAGTGCTATCAGTGGAGATTCAACCCCAAGTACAAAGAGGGCCTAATACCCCTGGATGCTGCAAGGGTAAGTACAGTCATTGCTCTGGTATAACTCTCTTCACAGGCTGACAGAGCTGCTCAAGGCATGGGGAAACCAGGATTGACCTTAACACACCAGTCTGCTAGCTTGCTGTGACACCCCACTTTCTAGCACAATGGACCATCAACTTACCCTAGTCTAGTGAGCTTGTGTGTGTGGATGTTTATTGGAGCTTGCGTTCTGTACTTTTCTAGCACAGTGGACCATCAACTTACCCTAGTCTAGTCAGCTTGTGTGTGTGTGTGGATGTTTATTTGAACTTGTGTTCTGTACTTTTCACACAGTGCCAAGTTCTTTGTCGTGCCGCGGAGGTGACAGGTAGGGGTGTGGAGTACTGTATTAAGAGTCATTGCATACAGTCAATTCCTGGGGTGAAACAATTCCGTTGAGCTAAGAACTGTCATAAACCTTGAACTTGAAGTGTTTGTTGTGTTGTCTAGTTAGAGAAACACAGACTAGCACACCATAATCGCCCCAATCCAGCCAGCTGTGAGTGAGGGTACCTGGCTCTTCTTAATGAGCACCAGCAAACGTCAAAGCAGTGACAAAGAGGAAACGAAAATTGACATGACCCTGACAAAGATGGTCCTGAAAAAAACAACACCATAACCTCATTCTACTAGCCAGTAAGTCTTTTACCTGTGCCTTTTTCAGATGAGAGCCGGGGGCCTGTTCCGTTATTACGATTCAGGTCAGCAGCAGATGTACAACACAGCAGGCCTGCCGGACATCTCAGACAGCAACGTGGATGACATTGATGAAGGCACCCAGCTCCTGTTGACAGCAGAGGTAACTGTTGCCTCCCTCAATATTGATGATGGTTTGAGGGCTGGGAAGACAGGAGAGGTAACTGTTGCCTCCCTCAATATTGATGATGGTTTGAGGGCTGGGAAGACAGGAGGGGTAACTGTTGCCTCCCTCAATATTGATGATGGTTTGAGGGCTGGGAAGACAGGAGAGGTAACTGTTGCCTCAATATTGATCATGATTTGAAGGCTGGGAAGACAAGAGAGGTAACTGTTGCCTCAATATTGATCATGGTTTGAGGGCTGGAAGACAGGAGGGGTAACTGTTGCCTCAATATTGGTCATGGTTTGAGGTCTGGGAAGACAGGAGAGGTCACTGTTGCCTTAATATTGATCATGGTTTGAGGGCTGGGAAGACAGGAGAGGTTACTGTTGCCTTAATATTGATCATGGTTTGAGGGCTGGGAAGACAGGAGAGGTAACTGTTGCCTCAATATTGATCATGGTTTGAGGGCTGGGAAGACAGGAGAGGTAACTGTTGCCTCAATATTGATCATGGTTTGAGGGCTGGGAAGACAGGAGAGTTAAGAGGGGAGGTTCAGAGATTAAACTATTCCTGCTGTGTATTCAGTGATATGTATATGACATCATTTCCCCTATAACTGCTGTGTATTCAGTGATATGTATATGACATCATTTCCCCTATAACTGCTGTGTATTCCGTGATATGTATATGACATCATTTCCCCTCTAATGTTATTGTGTACAATGATGTAATAGTGTGTGCTATGATGTAATGTTATGTACTTCGATGTAATGTTATTGTGTGCAATGATATAAAGTTATTGTGTATAATGATGTAATGTTATTGTGTACTATGGTATTATGTTGTTTTGTACTAAGAAGTAATGTTAGTGTGTACTATGATGTAATGTTATTGTGCACTATGATGTAATGTGTATTATGATGTACTGTTATTGTGTACTATGATGTAATGTTAATGTGTACAATGATGCAATGTTATTGTGTATAATAAATGTTGTCAGTGATTTGCATATGGCATCAATTTCCTTGTCTTTGTAATGTGTATCATGAATGTGTTGTGTGCAGGAAGAGGAGATTTCTGCGGAGGAGAAGGAGCAAGCACTAGCAGGAATGGAGGAAGAGAGGAGGAAGGAAGCCCAGAGTCAAGCAGTTAAAGTCCTGCTAAAATTCCTCCGTAATGTCATTTTACGCAAACGTCTTGGCATGCTTCCCCTTCGTAGACTTCCAATGCGCAAGATTCCACTTCGCATTTGGTGCGTCCACCAGATTGAGAAAGAGCTTTTCTCTCCCTTCAATATCACTGACAAGTAAGTGGCTGCCTGTTAGTTTGAGTAATCTGTTTACAATAAATAGCAGTAGTAGTAATATTAGCAGTAGTGTAGTGGAATATAAGTAGTATAGCAAATCTTGTGGTCAGTTGGTCACTGATCACTAGTAGGGTACTGGGTGGTCAATATTATTATTATCAATAAATATTATTGATTTAGTGGATTGTGTTATTTATTATTGTCGCGCCACACTTGGTTAAGTTAACGTAGGACCTGTTCTTTAACGCAAAGAACATCAGGAACTCCGAGAGATTTGATGCAAACACAGTATTAAATGCTAAACAAACTTTACTTACGAACGGACAATCACTCATTCAACAGATATTGGATAACATACACAGTGAAAATGAAGATGGTGATGTAATAGCTGACCATGATGATGACGACGATGATGATTTGTATGACGGTGATGATGATGATGACGACTACTATGACGATGATAATGAGATTGTTCATTTTGTCGTAGGCTTTAGCCTTCCTTCAGGCCCCTACAAAGGGTTAGAACGCTCTGCTCTCTCTCAAAGTAACTATAGCATTGTCGGCTTCCAATTATTTCTGACAGTAATGTCAACCTAGATGACCGATGAAGCACAATGAAGACTGCGATGATGATTGAAAAGGGATGACGATCCTTTCTTCAGCTCTCCGCCCCATAAGTTTTTGTGGACCACCAGTAGAGTACCAACGATGCGTAGCTGATAGCAGAGGTGGCAGACTCAGTCTCGTTAACATCGCATGAGATGTCAATGACTATGCCACAATCGCAGAGCTCTCGACGTCACTCGAACATGATCGACCTCTACACCCAATGGCTTGGAGACGACTATTCATGAGGAAATCTTGGGAAAATGTGGAATGGGTCATCAGTCCATTAAAGGTTGGGTACTAAGTATACAGGGTGGACTGGGAATAGCGACACGAAGAAACTTTCCACCCGGATATCTGCAACACCCTTGTGCCCATCAGCACCCTGCCGCTGGACAGAAACACAGAAACAGGCCTACATAGTCACTATTAGATATAGTGTCAACCAGTGATTCATATGGTTTCTTTTCTCATAATTATGTTCAATTTAGGTTTAAAATGTGAACCATGAAATAATGAATTCAAATTAACTAGATGATTGAAGTGATTTTGATGAATGCAACCACCATTAATTCCACCGCCCGCCTCTTCACCCCTCCCCTCTCTCTCTTCTGGCTCTCTGTCTCTCTCTCTTACTCCATTATGCACACACCAAGACAAACAAATATTTGATACTAATAAGGAATAAGAACTTCCCCTGGTGACTGGTTATTCCAACTATTTCTAGACATAACGTCTACACAACAACCTGTTGAACCAAATCTGGGCACCAATCTTGGTCGCCACACCAACGAACATCAAAGCGATGTTACTTGTTGAGATCTGAACAACAAAAAAACCACATTTAAAGTCTAACTGCTGATACTATTACAGATTTCCTAACCGTATGAGAACATCTAATCAGATTCATAGACAACACCAGCCAACCAACTACTCGTGCAAACCGAAAACTAATACTATTTGCACCAGAAGAATGATTAGCTATAAAACAATTAATCCACACCACAGGCACCCGAAATGAGAAATTAATACTGGTCCGCGACAATTATTTTACTGTTTTATTATCAATACTACCTCTGAATGTTTATACAGTGACTTTTTGTGTGTGACTCACATGCATGTACTGTGTTATTTATCCTATCCCGTAACTCAAAGGTTGTTGGGGCACCACAGATGATCGTTTAACCAGCAAACTCCATCTTTCTCTGTCCTCAGCAACACTCCTGGCTTCGCTCAGCGTCAAGCCAGTACATTCTTGAATGTTGTCCTCCCACCTCTTTTTCTGTCTCTCTCTTCTTCTGTCTCCTTGCACTGTGCCATGCAGGATGTCTTTACAAGGCGTGATGCCTTGGTGACGTGGCCATACCATCGGAGTTTCTATCTGCGATGTACTATGTACTCACCCCCCACCCCCCTACCACCCAAAAAAAAGTCCATATTTTCGCAAATCTGTGACAGATGAGTCCTAAATAGTCCAAAATTGACATTTTAAAAAAAATGTCCGTCTGTCTGTCGGCCGTTTGTCTGTCCGCTGTCTATGGAAAACTTTAAAGTGGCCAAGTACTCGGAGCCTATTTCAACTATCACAACCAAACTTTGTAAGATGGTTTATAACCAAATTTTGATCAAACATGCAGGAGAGATCACTTGAGGGTCAAGGTCATCCCAAGGTCACTGAAGGTCAAGGCCATCTCAATGTCACCATGTTTTGGGCATAATACAACATTTTCTGTACTTCATTTGATAGTACATGAGTATTTGGAGCCAGAGGTCAATGTCATCCCAAGATCAAGAGCATAGAAGATTAAAGTCAGTACAGTGGAACCTCCGGTATCCGTCTTTCTGGTATACAACTCCCTCCGTTATGTGACCTGAAAACTTCTGACGGATTCACTTCCAATAATAAATGACCTCTGGTATGCGACAACTTCGTTTATGCGACCAGCAACCGTGTCTTCAGGACTTTATACGACCGTCTTAGGCAATTTAAAAGAGATATCAGTTAATTTATTGTCTGTAACTTTTGTTTTTTCTCTCATGTTAGTGTACGCCTGCTGTTGTCTGCTATTTCCGGTTCGCAAGTAAGGGACATTACTCGCCTACACTGGCTTGTCAAAATGGCTTCGCACAAGAGGAAAGTTTTGAGTTTGGCAGAGAGAAAGTTTTTCCCTGTTAAAAGTGTCTGAAGACACGACTGTTTTTAATTTTTGAAGATGTGAATAAAAGAGAAAGCTAAAAATAAAACATGTTTTACAGTTTTCTTTGTCAGAGAATACATGCTGGAGAGTGTGAAAATTATGACTACTTACCCCTCGGAGCCTGACCCTCCCCTCAAACCCATCACCCCTTGTTTCCGGTATAAGACCACCTCTATTATAAGACCGTTTTTTCTCAGATTTTGGACTGTCGTATACTGGAGGTTCCACTGTATTCGCATTTTAATGGCACCATTTTATTTTGTTTTTTTTTCTTCTGGGCACTTATTTTTATGTTAAATATTGCGAGTTCCATAAGGAGCATGTGAGTCATATGGGCTTTTTTCCTTTTAGATTTTTTTAGTGTATTCTGTTTTTGTTAAACTTGCGGGCATGAGTGCTTAGAGCAACCTGTCAGTTTGAATTTGCGCTTTACAAAATAAATTATTATTATTATTATAACTTCAGTAATCCATTTATGCTCACAGTTTGTTGCTCATAGCTGATAAATCATCACTTGTGTATAACACAGCTGTGTGTCTCTAGTGTAGCTGATACGTCATCACTTGTGTATAATACAGCTGTGTGTCTCTAGTACATAAACAATATTTGTGGCTGACATTATTATGATACTGTGGACGGTGGCATTTGAGGATGTCCATCTGTTCCTTTCAGAATGTGTGGAGAGTGTGTGTGTGTGAGCACTTAGAGCAATGTAATATATCCATCTGTTGTTTTCAGAATGTGTGGCGTGTGTGAATGTGTGTGCACTTAAAGCAATGTAATATGATACTTTGGATGTTCATCTGTTGTTTTCAGAATGTGTGGCGTGTGTGAATGTGTGTGCACTTAAAGCAATGTAATATGATACTGTGGATGTCCATCTGTTGTTTTCAGAATGTGTGGCGTGTGTGGCAAGCGTTTTGAGAAGGAAGTAGCCAAAAGCCCGTCAACCGAGAGTCCGCTACAGGGGGAGGCCACTGAGGTGGAGGCGGATGATGAGGAGGTTGTTATGGCGACATTGAAACAGGCACACCTCACTTCTGAGGAACACAGGTAGGTAAAATAAACATTTATTTACAAACCTGTTACTTTTTTTTTTTTTATCATTCATACTCTGTTATTTTTATTTATTTATTTTTCTTTATTTTCAGGTTCATGTTTAGAGAGTTTAGTGCCTTCCGTGAAATTTATCAGAAAAGTCTCAGTCAGCCCATGTTGGAGATTGGAACATTTTTGTCCAAAATGGAGGTAGGTCATTGGAGTCATTTTGTTGCTAACAATATTGTCATCTATATTTTAACACACAAAGCTGACCTGTGGTGGAATTAACGTTATCAATATTATCATAATTCTACGTGAACAACATTCGCCACATGGCAACTGTCATGTTTCACAGATTCCATCCACCTGCCCAGGAATAGATGGAGTTAATTTGTTCGTCTGTGATGCTCAGCATATTTGTCCCAAACTGAGTTAAGTGTTGGTTGTACTGCTTGCACCACAAACTAGTGCACTGCTTGCACCACACAGGAGTGTTGTAGCACACATACAGCCACACAGGGATGTTGTAGCACACACACAACCACACAGGAGCGTTGTAGCACACACACACAGGAGCGTTGTAGCACACACACACAGGAGCGTTGTAGCACACACACAGGGGTGTTGTAGCACACATACAGCCACACAGGAGCCTTGTAGCACACACACAGGGGTGTTGTAGCACACATACAGCCACACAGGAGCGTTGTAGCACACACACACACAGGAGCGTTGTAGCACACACACAGGGGTGTTGTAGCACACATACAGCCACACAGGAGCGTGGTAGCACACACAGGAGCGTTGTAGCACACACACAAACACACAGCAGTGTTGTAGCACACACACAACCACACAGGAGTGTTGTAGCACACACACAACCACACAGGAGTGTTGTAGCACACACACAACCACACAGGAGCGTTGTAGCACACACGCAACCCTACAGACAAAAGTGATGTCATTTTGCAGTCTTAGCTACACATCTCATACTTGTGCCTGTGCAGGTTAAGAAGCGTCGCAATACGTGGTACAAAGGGATGGACTTCCAGGTGAATGGTGTTCTTACAAAAATAGAAACGCTGCAACACCAGCTGGACCTTAACGTTCAGGAGCGCAAGTGGTCCGAGCGCACTCAGCTCACCACTCTTAGAAATGACCTGGTGAAGTTTTTCCAAGATCACGTCCGCAAAGCAGTCCAGCAGGCTCACGACTCTCAGCAGGTTGGTCCAAGTTCGGTTAGAACGTCAGTTTGTCCATACGCTGGCAGGCTTCATGCACTTACAATGGTGGACTGTCGCTGTGTCAGTGCAATTCACCCTAGACAAAAAAATGGTTAACAAATGACACAGTGACAGTTACAACTATTTGTAACTGTCGCCAATCTGGCTCGAGATTGTAACAATTTACAAAAACATTTAAGCTTGAACAGTATTAGTGTTGAGAATTTTCTGGACCTACTTGTTTATCATCTATGGAATGTTCCAGGTTTTTCTGGTGTTACACTCAGTTTGATGTTGGTGTTTTTCTTTATCAGTATCCGATTCAGCCCCAATGCTGAATTCCTGATAAAGTGTAACTCAGATTCGTTTATTCACGCAGCCTGCTCAAGCAGCATACAAGTCACAAAGTCGACGTATGAAGTTTTCCACTTTTATTCAGCATACATCAACAACTGCATACAATCGCTCAATCGCCTTTCCACTCTCAAGTTTACTTTCCAACTTACTATCAACAACAATAACTATCCACAACAACACACGGAGCATCGAATATATAATTTTTTCTCTCAACTCGAGATGACCTCAGTTCGTTCTAGAAAATGACACATTACAACCAATCAGAATTAAAGATCGTCATCGCTGACTTACGTCATACATTGTTCTAAACATACCCGGAACCTTCTCTTGCTTCGACATGCATCGGGAAATTTCTATCGAGAGTAAACACGCAGATCCAGAAACTTCTCCAGTAATATCGACTAATGCAAATTATCAACGTTATACAAAGCCTCTCCTAACAACAATGCAAACTCAAATCAAAGGTAAATAAACTCCATTATTGAATACTTTGCAAAACGAAACGATTAGATCTATCGTGCGCGCTTCCGACGTACTACCATTCGCGTTTCAACGTAACATCTGGCGACAGCTAGTGGAATCTTGTAAATTCCTAAACATTTTGTGATGTAAGACAGTGCGTAGTTCTGGTGATGGGTTTTATTTTGATTGCGTGTTATTGAGTCATTCTGGAATGTTCTAAACTTTACTGGATTGCTTAGAGGTTATAAAAGTAATGCATTGTCCGCTCGCGAGAGTGATTTTCTGAAAGTGATCTTGTATGCAGTTGTTGATGTTTGCTGGATAAAGTTGTAAAATTGTATACCACTCCTGCCTTGTTGTTGAGTAAACAGGCTGCTTGGATAAATGAATTTGAGTTACACATATCAAGATTCAAGCATCAGGGCTGAATCCACTATTGATAAATAGGTGTAACAATATAATAAACACTGCGCTGTGTGTTTTGCAGGTGCAAGAAAAGCAGGCAAAGGCAGCCAAGGAAGCAGACCGACAACATCAGGAAAAAATGGGTGAAGGGTTAGTGGATGACCAGTTCTTCGAGGAATACCAAGATGTTGTAGATCGACCCATGCACGTCGGACCTAATGCCAACATCCCTGCTGGTCGAGGGGCTTACAGGGGTCGAATTAATCGTAGGGGCAGAGGTCGAGGTCAAAATTACAGAGGTCAAAGAGGCAGGGGAAATGACACCTTTGTGCAGTTTGAGGAAGGGGACCTGCCACCAAGGTTTCGCCGACAGCAGCAGCAATGAGAAAACAACTGATTTTCAATAGCTTTTGGTTTTTTTCCAAATGAATGACAGACTACATAAAAATGTTGAGAGAAAAGGATGTTGCAGTAGACATTTCCCAGCAGTATGAACTGATTAATTATTTTCCCATTTTTTCCAAATGAATGACGGACTACACATAAACATGTTGAGAGAAAAGGATGTTGCAAAAGACATTTCTTAGCAGTATGAACTGATTAGTCATTTTCTCCTTGAATTAAAATTGTTTACCAACTTGATTTTTAAAAACTATTATTATTATTAGTACTATTATTATTGTTTCATTTGATTATTATTGTTGTTTTATGATCCTTATTCATTTTGTTATTATTATTGTATATTTCAACGATTCAGAGGTTTTAAAAACGAGTCATAAAATAATTTGTTTTCTATCATTAGTATTGTTATTATTCTTCCATGTTATTCTTATAAATGAAGTGAGGTTCCTTACGTTGACAACTGGCATGCAAAGGGATCATCCTTGATTTTGCTTTATTTTAATTATTGTGAGTGTGGTGGGGTTTTGACCATTCCAGTTATGTAACTTGGTTAAGTAGAGCATCAGCCATACAGGTCTGCTTTTTTGAACATAATGTACCCACTCCACAATAGCAGGTTATTGGGAAGAACTTGACTTACATTTGATGCTAGCCTGCATTTGTGTGTCATTTTCTGTGGACAAAGGTGCTTCATTGTGTGGCAGTATACACGCATAATTTCTATATTTTTATTCTTTTATTATATCTTTGTGTAGTCAGTGAGATTGAAGTATTAAAAAATTAAATGCTTTGGTAAAACATGATTTTAAAAATCTTGGGGCTGTTTTCTTCATAGCACTAATGATGCAGATAAGTTCCTCAGTCACTACCAATATTCTTTATTTCTATGATTACAGCGACATCTGATCTTGGACAACCCACACAATGCATTTTGTGTGCTTTGTTGTAGTAGTAAACTGTTTTATTGTGAAGTTGACACAGACTGAGGCACTGCTATACAAAGTATTCGCTATCATACGCACACATTCGCCAACCCTCTCATTTGTACACATACAGGTAAACACTCATTTGTACACATACAGGTAAACACTCATTTGTACACATATAGGTAAACACTCATTTGTACACATATAGGTAAACACTCATTTGTACACATATAGGTAAACACTCATTTGTACACATATAGGTAAACACTCATTTGTACACATACTCACACCCGCACACACACATTCCCTCACTCACTTGAACACAGCACTCAGTCTTGCACAACGCTCTGTGACTCATTTTTACACACGCCACGCTCCCCTCTCTCCTTTTAATGCCTTGAAAAATTGTTGCCATTAGTCAGATCAGTTACCTTTATACTGGTTCAAGCCAAATGAGTGTGATGTGGTTCTCATGTGGTTAAAAGGAAAGACATGTTGGTTTTGTGTATTAACAGAATGTTAATTTGTGTTGTGTCAAAATGTGACCATTGTGTTTCTGTTTGTGCTTGTCAGTGAGCTTTGGTGTTGAGCTGTGTATGTATAGCCAGCACATAAAGCAATCATTGTTTGTGCTTTTCAGTGAGCTTTGGTGTTGAGCTGTGTATGTATAGCCAGCACATAAAGCAATCGTTGTTTAAGTTTGGTCCCATGTTTTTAGTTTTTCTTTGTCGGCCACCAAGCTGTTGGTGACATTTTGTTCATTTGATCTGCATTTGATTTATGGAATGTTTTGGTAAGGAAACAGTTTAGTTTTTTTTTTTTTTTTTAACGTGCACTTCATCTTTAGGCATCACTATTTAACTGCAAGACTATAAGCATGAACTCGCTACTAAACTTTGCTCATATAAAAAACTTCAAAATAAATGTAGGAAGAATAAAAACATGGGAACACTTAAGTATGTAAAACGGGAGATTTTGGACCTTTTCAGGGTAAAAAGTAACAACTGTTTTGGTTTTGGGTTGTTCGTTGTTTTTTTTAAGGGGTGGGAGGGCATTTTGGAGGAAGTTTTGTGGCTCTGAGTACTACAAGCGCCCTTGGAACCAAGTTTTACGTCTGATCAATGTTGCCATTCCATCCCTCCATGCTTTCAGTGTTGGTGGAACAATTGTTACTGCAGTGTGTTGGCACTTCCCTGCAGGATTCAAACCTGCTATCTATGGCCTAGGAAACCCGTGCCATATATCCACTGCGCTACCAGTTCACCCCTACAGCAGTTGAATGAAAATGGTATCTCCCCAAAACAAGGTGTATGACAATGGTCTCACCCCAAAACAAGAGGTGTATAACAATGGTATCGCCCCAAAACAAGTTAAGAGCTGCACATTAAAATGGTTTGCCAGAACATTGCTAATGATGTGTTCCACCAGAACTTAAAGTAAATGTTGATGCTGGTGAACACCAACAAGGTGTTCATCCTGTGCCTTGTGTATTTGAATCATTAAATAAATCCACAAAACAAAGTTAAGGTGTCTGTTAGCTGGTTAGTGGAAGCAGCGCAACAGGATGTTGATACAAAACATGTTTGAGCATCACAGCCAGCAGCCAATGTAGCTCACAAAACCTGTCATGTGTTTGATCATGTCAGTTATATTATGTTAACAACTTGGATACATGAAAATAACAGTAAATAATTACCTATAAATGTCTATGTATGCATAAAGCATCAAACCCCCAGATAACAACAACTACAAAACGTTCAACAATTCATGCATCAAGGTACAACTTCGGCATCAAAAGCTATGGCAGAGTCGAAATAAAGCCAAGAGCCGATTATTACAAGTGGCCCTCCACTATCCCAACAATAAGCTTGCAACACATTGACGCATTATTCTACCACAAGTCCACACCAAGCTGACGCATTATTCTACAAGTGCACAACCATCCAGGAATGCAGTAGAAAATCTATGGCAGATAATTACAACACTGGCAGAATAGTACACATCACCATCACTTATCCAAAAATGTATCAGCTGTAATAATGGCACAGTAATGATGTGTACAGTTGTGATATGTCTTGTGGCAGTTTTCACATTACAAATGTTCAATATAAATAGGTACTCCAAAGTCTTCATTGGCTCTTGTCCGCTCGACAGTTTTGACTCAGTTTTGACTTCACTTTCAACACTTGTTATTAATGTAAAACTGCCTCAAAACGAACAGTGGCTGTATTCAAATAAAAATTGAAAGCTTTATCTTTACATCTGTGTTGTTTTTAATGCATGTTTATGCGAAAGATTCCAATAAAACAGCTTTTGAATACACCCCTATCCGAGCGCTGAATGCCGCTGCGAAATAATTGTCAGCGTCAGGTGCTGCGAGGTGGCTCGTTTCAAACTCGAAGTGCTTTAAGATTACTTCATTGGATGGCCTAAAAATAAGAACCAACGAAAAGTTCGGATACTTAGCTTCATTTACATATCAAATATGGCAGGCTCTGATGTGTGAAAGAGTTGTAAAGAGCCAAACAAAGTGGTTAAAGCAATTTTGATGTAAGTTTGATTTTAACTAGAATTTTAAAAATTAGCAAGAAATAAAGAGCAGACATTCCTTTATAAAACTAGGGTATTTATTAATTTGTGCATTACTCTATCGCGGTGCACTTTGCCGTAGAAAAGTGTACACAAACTGTGTTCAGGTTATCTTGCTGCCATGGCGAACTTGTAGGCCTATTCAGCGAAACGAGTGCTAAGCGTAGTAGTACAATAGTAGGCCTATATTTTGCCGGCACGCACTGCGAATTTGATGATTTCCCAACTTTGAAGCACAAAAACAGCTGAACATTAAATGGGATAGGCCTGAAGAAAATTGGGCTTGGAGTATAACATATGAAGGGGTTACCTGTCAAAAATCAGCTTTCTGGTATCAATATTGGCTTCACTTTGAGACTCCAAAGTTGTCAATTTCTTCAATTCCAAAAAGTTGCGAAAAAAACACCAACATTCGGCATTTTCAAACATTAATAATTGTTTACCTATTTGTCGTATGGGGAAAAAAAATATACCACTGTGTTCAGAACAAAAAGATCGAGTTAAAGAAAATCAAAAATCACTTTGGAGTACCTAATATAAAGTGATATGTCTTGTGGCATGTTTCACATACAAATGTACAACAATATAAAGTGATATTTCTTGTTGCATTTTTCACATACAAATGTACAACAATATAAAGTGATAGGTCTTGTGGCATTTTTCACATACAAATGTACAATATAAAGTGAGGAAAATATGTTGCCGAAAAATGGTCAGTTATTTAATAAACAATGTATAACCATGGTTAGTACTCAGGACTATATTTCATTCAACATCATTAAATTACATTACCAATGGATTATTAAGCTACACAACACACACATTTTGATAAGTTTATTACAAACTACAAACAAAACTCCCCCCGTGAGGGTACCGGGGGTTTCTGTATAAATGGTATCCCCACATTCTGGAAATTTAGTGCTTTAAATTCCCACTGTCGCCGTTTTTCTTCTTTGTTCTTTCTCATTCCTATTTTTTTCTAGCAATCTACTATACTATCTTTTTAGCTAGACCAGCCACTACATTTTTTCTTTAAAACTCCTCCAAAACTCTTCATTTGTGTATGAGGTCTGTTGGGTCAGCTTGGCTCTTTGCAGTCCGCTGGACCCTATAAGCAATAAATAACTAACTAATTACAAATAAAACTGTTAATTTAACATTGTTATATCCCCAGTTGGGATGCCGGGGAGTTTCTGTATAAATAGTATCCCCACTTGGTGGAAATTTAGAGCTGTAAACTCACAATGTTGCTTTCTTTTTTGATCTTCTCGTTCCTGCTATGTTCTATCAATCTACGATCTAGACCAGTCACCTACCTTTTTTTTTGAAAACTCAAAAAACTCCATTGGTGTATGGGGTTTGTTGGGTCAGCTTCAGTATATTGGTTGCTTTCTGCCAAATGGTCACTAAGGCTTAAAGCCGCTTTCTATGGCATTATTATATAGCAATGTAGGCATTTTATATGTTTGGGGTTTTTTGTTAATATTTTATGATATTTACATTCTTTTTTTTTCTGTAAATGGGGTTTTGATAAATTATAGTAAAGCCTGACCGTCCCCTGCATGGGTTGCCTTTATTGTAAAGTGACCGGCTGATGTAGCGCCTTCGGTGTTACTATTAATGTGGTTTCAGCAGATCTTTTATAAAGATCAGGGGTGAATTTCAACCAAGTTGTGGTCCTGATTCGGCTCTTTGCAGTCAGCTGCAGCCTATAAACAATGACTAACTAACATTTTGTAATGAACAGCTCAGTTTGTCAATTGCATCCCAACCCCACCGTGCATCTTCTGTTCTCCTACACCCTTCTACAGCCAGCCCATCATGACATTGGTTGATAGATAGGTAGGTCTCTCTCTTACACACACACACACACACATACACTGCAGCATGACATTGGTTGATAGGTAGGTAGCTCTCTCTCTTACACACACACACACACACACATACACTGCAGCATGGAATTGCATCATTTGCCATGAATCCACAACAAACGTTCAAAATTGCACTCATTCATTCTAACAAAAAACAACTTACAAAGCTGCAGGCTGTTCATCTGAACCTCAAAAATGGCATAAGTAAGATCCGATCATAGCACACGTAAATCACAACTCATCTTTTTCTTCTTTTCTTTCCTTTAAAATCTCGTCTTTGTTAATATCTTCTTCTCCATCCAAGATCTCTTCATCCTCTTGTTCTGCCTCCTCTTCCTCTTCATTTCCTTCCTCTTTTTCCTCCTCTTCTTTCTCCTTTTCTACTTCATCTTCAGTTTTGTTCTTCTTCAGTTCTGCTTTCTTTCTGGCTTCTTCTTTCCTCCGTCTTGCCTCTTCAGCAGCTTTGTGAGCGCAGTAACCAGACAGCAATCGGTGGGCTGCTTGTAAACCTAACACAAGACATCACATTGCAAAAGTTATTACTAGCCTGGCAAAGCAAACACACAAATCTGTAGATCTTAGTTTTGTTTTCAGGACTGTTGAAAGCATGCAACATTGACCACATGCTTGAACAATTGCCCAGCCTAGTTAAACATGCATCCCGCTGGTCAGTCTACTGGTAGCCACAACCACTGTCACACATTTCCCTCGATAGCCACAAAGCCACAACCTCTGTCACACATTTCCTACTGATAGCCACAACCTCTGTCACACATTTCCTACTGATAGCCACAACCTCTGTCACACATTTCCTACTGATAGCCACAACCTCTGTCACACATTTCCTACTGATAGCCACATAGCCACAACCTCTGTCACACATTTCCTACTGATTGCCACATAACCACAACCTCTGTCACACATTTCCTACTGATAGCCACAACCTCTGTCACACATTTCCTACTGATAGCCACATAACCACAACCTCTGTCACACATTTCCTACTGATAGCCACAACCTCTGTCACACATTTCCTACTGATAGCCACATAGCCACAACCTCTGTCACACATTTCCTACTGATAGCCACAACCTCTGTCACACAATTCCTACTGATAGCCACAACCTCTGTCACACATTTCCTACTGATAGCCACATAGCCACAACCTCTGTCACACATTTCCTACTGATAGCCACAACCTCAGTCACACATTTCCTACTGATAGCCACAACCTCTGTCACACATTTCCTACTGATAGCCACAACCTCTGTCACACATTTCCTACTGATAGCCACAACCTCTGTCACACAATTCCTACTGATAGCCACAACCTCTGTCACACATTTCCTACTGATAGCCACATAGCCACCTCTGTCACATATTTCCTGATAGCCACAACCTCTGTCACACATTTCCTACTGATAGCCACAACCTCTGTCACACATTTCCTACTGATAGCCACATAGCCACAACCTCTGTCACACATTTCCTACTGATAGCCACATAGCCACAACCTGTCACACATTTCCTACTGATAGCCACAACCTATCCTATCCTATCCTCCTATCCTGTCCCATAACCCGAAGGTCGTAGGGGCACCACAGATGATCGTTTAACCAGCATACTCCATCTTTCTCTGTCCTCAGCAGCCCTCATGGCTTCGCTCAAGCTCAAACCAGTCCATTCTCGAATGTTGTCCTCCCACCTCTTTTTTGGTCTCCCCCTTTTTCTACCTCCTTGCACTGTGCCTTGCAGAATGGTCTTTGCAAGGCCTGATGATCTGGTGACGTGGCCATACCATCGGAGTTTCCGTTTTTTCACCACTGTGAGCAGGTCATCGTGTTGTCCAATGGCTTGTGTGATGGTCTGTCGGACTTCGTCGTTGGTGATGTGTTGGGTATAGGAAATGCACAGAAGTCTTCTGTAGCACCTCATCTCCATGCTTTGTATTCTTCGTTGGAGATCTGCTGTGAGGGTCCATGCTTCGCAAGCATATAGGAAGATGGAGATGACCAGAGAGCGCAGCAGTCTTACTTTGGAATGTAGACTGATGGTTCTGTCTTTCCAAATGGGCTTCAACCTTGTCAGGGCAGCAGTTGTTTGTGCGATCCTGGAGAGGACTTCCTGTCGAGACCCATTGTCTGACACAATGGCTCCTAAATATTTGAAGCTGTGCACTGTGTTGAGGGATTGGCCTTGTACTTTGATGTCCGTGTTGATGCCATTGGTGTTGTTGGTCATCATTTTGGTCTTCTCTGCACTTATTTCCATTCCATAAGCTCTGGAGGTGGTGTCAAGCCTCTGTACAAGCTGTTCAAGTTCTTGTTCCTCTCCAGCCAATCCATCAATATCATCCGCAAAACGAAGATTGGAGATTGCTCTGCCCCCTATTCTGACTGTGCCTTCGTGATCTGCAAGAGCATCTGACATGATGCGCTCTAGGAAGATGTTGAAGAATGTTGGAGAGAGTAGGCATCCTTGACGTACACCGATTGTTGTTCTGAACCAGTTCCCGATGGCGCTGTTATGGAGGACTGCACTGGTAGCCTTGTCATACAGGCTTTTGATGACTTCTATAATTTTAGGGCTGATGTTGTACACTTTCATGGTTGCCCATAGAGCTGCATGCCAGACTCGGTCAAATGCCTTCTTGAAGTCTATGAACACATGATATAGATGTTGTTGGTGCTGTAGGTATTTCTCACAGATTAATCTGAGGTTGAAAATCTGTTCAGTGGTACTTCGCCCTGCCATGAATCCTGCTTGTTCTTCAGCTATAATTTGTTCAGCTTGTGGTTTCAACCTGTTGAGTATTATTTTCAGGAGGACCTTGCTGGGATGGCTGATGAGGCTGATGGTGCGGTAATTTTCACATTCCTGAAGGTTACCTTTTTTGGGAAGAGTGATGACAAGCGACTGGGTCCATGGTGTAGGCCATTCCCCATTCTGCCAGATCTTGTTACAGATAATGGTGAGAGCATCAGTCATCGCTTCTCCTCCTGCTTGTAGCAGTTCCGCTGGTATGTTGTCCACTCCCGCTGACTTCCCTTTCTTCAGCGATTGCACTGCTGCCTCAACTTCTTCCCGGAGAATTGGGAGGATTTCTTCTTCTTCTCTGCTCTCGGGACATGCTAGAACTGATGGGTCTCCATTTGGTGTATGGTTGTAAAGGTCAGAGCAGTACTCTGTCCATCTGTCCAAGACTTCTTGTTCTTCTGTAAGGCAAATGCCAGACTTGCTTTGGATCGTGGAGACTTTGGGCTGTTTAACACTTGTCAGCCGCTTCACAGTCTGGTAGGCCTTCTTGCTGTTGTTCTTGTTCAGATTGTTCTCTATTTCCTGGCATTGATCTTCTATCCAGTTCTCCTTTGCTGTGCGCATGCCTTTTCGGATGTCATTGTTGATTTTTCGGTAGACATCAGCTCCCTGTGAGGTGTTCTTTTTCTTTTTTAACTCTCTTCGTTTATCACACAGATCCAAAAGTTCAGGTGTGATCCACAGCTTCTTCTTTGGTCGGTGCTTGCCAAGGATCTCAGTGGCGGCATCTGTTACAGCTGAGTTGAAGGTATTGGTCATGGTGTTGACATCTACTTCGCCTGCCCCCAAAATAAGCAGTGGTGCAAATTTCCCTCCAATTGTGGCCTGAAATATTTTTGCCACCTCCGGGTCTTGCAGTTTGTCCAGGTCGAACTTCAGCCTAGTGAACTTTGCTGTATTTACTCTCTTCAGTTCAAATGGAGCCGGAAAGACATCATCACGAGATCGTGGTCACTTCCAATGTCTGCTCCTGGAAAAGTGCGTGTCCTGCCAATGTTGATGCTTGATCTGAAGCGTTTCTTGACCATGATGTAGTCGATCTGGTTGTGATGTTCCCCGCCAGGACTGTGCCATGTCCATCGTCTGGATTTTTTGTGGAGACCAAGCGTGTTTGCCAGTACCAGATTGTTGTATCTGGCAAACTCCAATAGCCTCAGACCCCTGTCATTTGTCTCGTTGTTGCAGTGGGGTCCGCATGTGTCTCCCCAGTTGTGGTGCGCATCTTGGCCAACCTTGGCATTCCAGTCGCCTTGCACTATGACTATGTCCTTCTTCGGCACTTGGTCAAGGACCGCCTGTATATTTTCATAAAAATCCTCCACTTCGCTGTCTTCATAGTCTGATGTTGGGGCATAGGCCTGGATGATGGTAATGTTGAAAGGGGTTGCTCTCAGACGGATGGTAATGAGTCTACTGGAGACTGGGCGGCAACCCATGACAGTGGCTAGAATGTTCTTGTGGACCAAGAATCCAACGCCGTGTTCGTGCCTGTCATCTCTACCGCTGAAATAGAGCTTGTGGCCTTTGTCAGTCGTTGTTTCACCTAGGCCTTTCCAGCGCAGTTCGCTGATACCTAGAACGTTCCATCGATAGTGGTCCAGCTCGTGGGCCAGTTCTTCTAATTTTCCTTCCGCAGTTAGGGTCCTGACATTCCAGGTTCCTATGACGATGTTGTTTCTCGTGCGGATCTTGCTAATTTGTCCATCAGTAGCATACTTTTCACCTCAGTCCTGGTGGCCAATGGAAGGCGCGGTCCTTGTTCCGGGCGACGACCGATCCGGCATGGAATTAGTGGATAGCCTCATCATGTGTTGTGTCTTGGGCAAAAAAGACCTGGCAGGGCCCAATCCTCTCCAGGCTGTTGGCCACAGCCGAAATCCACGATTACAGTGTGGCTCGCCTTGGCCCTGAGCACGTGGTCGTTGAACCTGTAGTAACGTGAGGTTCTTCCGCCCTGGCCGGTGACTTCTGTGTAGAAGACTTTCGCCCAGTGATGCCGTGCTAACATCACCCCTGTTAGTCGCCTCTTACGACACGCCGGGAAACATTGGGTCTATTCTATTTGCCACAACCTCTGTCACACAATTCCTACTGATAGCCACATCCTCTGTCACATATTTCCTACTGATAGCCACATAGCCACAACCTCTGTCACACATTTCCTACTGATAGCCACAACCTCTGTCACACATTTCCTACTGATAGCCACAACCTCTGTCACACATTTCCTACTGATAGCCACATAGCCACAACCTCTGTCACACATTTCCTACTGATAGCCACAGCATCTGTCACACACTTCCTACCGATAGCCACAACCTCTGTCACACAATTCCTACTGATAGCCACATAGCCACAACTCTGTCACATATTTCCTACTGATAGCCACAGCATCTGTCACACATTTCCTACTGATAGCCACAACCTCTGTCACACATTTCCTACTAATAGCCACAGCATCTGTCACACATTTCCTACTGATAGCCACATAGCCACAACCTCTGTCACACATTTCCTACTGATAGCCACAACCTCTGTCACACATTTCCTACTGATAGCCACAGCATGTTACACATTTCCTACTGATAGCCACATAGCCACAACCTGTCACACATTTCCTACTGATAGCCACAACCTCTGTCACACATTTCCTACTGATAGCTACAACCTCTGTCACACATTTCCTACTGATAGCCACATAGCCACCTCTGTCACACATTTCCTACTGATAGCCACAACCTCTGTCACACATTTCCTACTGATAGCCACAACCTCTGTCACACATTTCCTACTGATAGCCACATAGCCACAACCTCTGTCACACAATTCCTACTGATAGCCACAACCTCTGTCACACATTTCCTACTGATAGCCACAACCTCTGTCACACATTTCCTACTGATAGCCACAACCTCTGTCACACATTTCCTACTGATAGCCACAGCATCTGTTACACATTTCCTACTGATAGCCACAGCATCTGTTACACATTTCCGACTGATAGCCACAGCATCTGTTACACATTTCCTACTGATAGCCACAGCATCTGTCACACATTTCCTACTGATAGCCACAGCATCTGTTACACATTTCCTACTGATAGCCACAACCTCTGTCACACATTTCCTACTGATAGCCACAGCATCTGTCACACATTTCCTACTGATAGCCACAACCTGTCACACATTTCCTACTGATAGCCACAGCATCTGTCACACATTTCCTACTGATAGCCACAGCATCTGTTACACATTTCCTACTGATAGTCACATAGCCACAACCTGTCACACATTTCCTACTGATAGCCACAACCTCTGTCACACATTTCCCTCTCAACCAACAGTGGTCCTCATATAAACAGTGGAGGAAAGTACTGTCAGTGACAATGGCCTTACCATGGCAGTGTGA
The DNA here is from genome assembly GCA_036898135.1 of Oncomelania hupensis. Classification (NCBI taxonomy): domain Eukaryota; kingdom Metazoa; phylum Mollusca; class Gastropoda; order Littorinimorpha; family Pomatiopsidae; genus Oncomelania; species Oncomelania hupensis. The sequence continues at coordinate 55,425,629 of CM072526.1, forward strand.
TGCTGTCAAACTGGATGGCACACTAAGTTATCTTTCCTTTTCTACAGGACATGACACAAATACCTGAACAATGCACACTGCTTCACACTCATCATTGGTACAGCTGCTGTACAGTGCACACACATCAATGGTACAGCTGCTGTACAATGCACACTCATCATTGGTACAGCTGCTGTACAGTGCACACTCATCATTGGTACAGCTGCTGTACTGTGCACACCCATCATTGGTACAGCAGCTGTACGGTGCACACTCATCATTGGTACAACTGCTGTACAGTACACTCATCATTGCTACAGCTGCTGTACAGTGCACTTATCATTGCTACAGCTGCTGTGCAATACACACTCATCACTGTACAGTGCACACTCGTCATTGCTACAGCTGCTGTAAACTACACTCATCATTGCCACAGCTGCTCTACAGTACACACTCATCACTGCTACAGCTGCTGTACAGTGCACTCATCATTGCTACAGCTGCTGTGCAATACACACTCATCACTGTACAGTGCACACTCGTCATTGCTACAGCTGCTGTAAACTACACTCATCATTGCCACAGCTGCTCTACAGTACACACTCATCACTGCTACAGCTGCTGTACAGTGCAAACTTATTGCAGCAGCTGTACAGTACACACTCATCATTGCCACAGCTGCTGTACAAAGTCCAGTCTGTTAAACTAAAGACAAGCATGCACTTACCTGAAGCGTATGCTCCCTGGAGGCTGCCGTGCCCTCGGAAAGCGGTGTGCTCACCAGCAAAGTAGATGTTTGGGCACAGAGGCTCAGCAAAAACGTCCCATAGCTGTGGATTGTTGCCTGCTCATGTGACAACAGTATTAACAAAAATAACAATGACAAACAATAATAATAATAACAACAACAATACAATAATAATAATAACAACAACAATAATAATAAAAGCGCTACTAATAATACTACAGTGGTTTATACCACCGATTGCTTGCCATGGCAGTGATTGACAATAACACTGTTCAGTAAGCTATCATTTGTCCTAACAACCTGACCAAGGCAGTGATTGACAATAACGCTGTTCAGTAAGCTATCATTTGTCCTAACAACCTTCCTCTTTTGTTGTGGAATGCCAAAGTTTGCGTGCACGCCTGTCCAGCCCTGAGTAAAATTTGACCTCTCTGGCAACGTGTGCAAGCTATTTTTAGCGAAGCTTGCAGGCTCGCGCGCGGGAATCCAGATGTAGACGCCAAGGCACGCTTTTCTGCAGAGTACACAGCTATGAGGAAACGTATGGCTCATCATCCTATATTTGTGTACTAAAAGTGATCGTTTTATGTGAAATATCGTTTGTATTGTGATAATGGTTTGCATGTAGTTACTTCCATATCTGTGTTTTGTGGTAGCATAATCTATAACCCTGAAATCGATTTGGTTTGTGTTATATTTAAGTCGATTTGACGGCACTAGCTGTCCGATCCTGCACTGTAAGCTTACTAGCAGTGGACCGGTTTTACGTTTTCGAGTGTGTATACATGTACATTGTAATTACACATTTGAATCCTTCTTACAAAGTTCACCATTTGAAGCACACTTAGTAAAAAGTTTGAACTTTCTGGTGATGTGGTCGACATTATAAAAATCTTCTTGTGTTTGATTGCTGGAGCTCTGTAAGTGCAGCGAATTTACGAAAGTCTCGTGGTCCTAATGGTGCAAGCTATAGGCACATGCACACAATAAGCGCAGCCGGCCGGCTGGCCAGCATCTTCACTGTGCATATGTGTGATGTGTTACCGTGTACCGCAATACGTTTCCACCGCGTGTATGCTTTGATTGTCTTCGTTTGTTTTGTTGTTCTTTCTATTCCATGGGGGCCATGGGATTACCTCTTATAGGTGAGTACAATACATTTTTTCCCCATTATTCTTTTTCCTGTGACGTTTCCCACACGCACGAGGTTATATCGAAAAACACACAACCATTGTACAAGCATAGGCATGCCTAAGATCCTCCTCTCTCTCTCTCTCTCTCTCTCTCTCTCTCTCTCTCTCTCTCTCTCCATAAAGTGAATGAATTAATGTCTCCATTGAAAAAAGAACACAGGTCTTTTGTGTGTGCTTGTGTTTGTGTGCTGTTTTGTAAATTATTGTAGGGGAAAGTCGGGTAATATGAAACGAAGTGTAATAATATATATACGAAATAAGACTTCCCTGGAAGGTCTCATTTCCTAATACACTCCATTTAATATTACCCGACTTTTCCCTACATGCATATTCTAGCTATGCGATGCTTTCTTATTTGTGTTTTTTCACTGTAATATGCAGTATTTTGGTGAGTAACATTAATTTTATTTGCATGGTGTTAAGTTCCATTGCTCATTAATTGTCTGTATTGACTTCCTGTGACTTTTATTTACACGCACTAGATTATCGCAAAACACATTACACAGTCATTCTACATGCGCTGTATATGAATGACTGATATGTTATTGCTAGCGCAGCTTCCATGAGCTATACCTTTGGGTAAAGTAAGTATAAGCTTCCAGAAAACTGCTAGGCGTGTGCCAATTGCATAGGCAGTGCAGTGCGTGGCTGGCGGTTCAGAGCTGGTTATAAGCAGTTCAGCCTGCGTTAAGGGACCCTACGAGACAGAACTAGGCGTTTTTTTAGCCACCGGCTGAAAGTACTGCTATGAACGGGCGTGCGTGAGACCTGGTCAGGGTTACATGTCAACACCTGCGTTGACTAAGAGGGTCAACCTAAGCTCCCTACAGGTTGATGCTGTCAGCCCCAATAGTAAGATACACTGACAGCCAACATAACCTTTCCTGATATAGTTGTAGTCTCCACACTGACGGTGCTATAGTCGCCACACTGACGGCGCTATAGTCTCCACACTGATGGTGCTATAGTCTCATCATTGACGGTGCTACTGTATAGTCTCCACACTGACGGCGCTAGTCTCCACACTGACGGTGCTATAGGCTCCACACTGACGGCGCTATAGTCTCCACACTGACGGCGCTTTAGTCTCCAAACTGACTGCGCTATTGTCTCCACACTGACGGCACTATAGTCTCCTCACTGACGGTGCTATAGTCTCCACACTGACAATGCTATAGTCTCCACACTGACAGTGCTATAGTCTCCACATTGACAGTGCTATAGTCTTCACACTGACAGTGCTATAGTCTCCACACTGAGGGTGCTATAGTCTCCACATTGACAGTGCAATAGTCTCCACATTGACAGTGCTATAGTATCCACATTGACAATGCTATAGTCTGCACACTGAGGGTGCTATAGTCTCCACATTGACAGTGCAATAGTCTCCACATTGACAGTGCTATAGTCTCCACATTGACAGTGCTATAGTCTCCACATTGACAGTGCTAGTCTCCACATTGACAGTGCTATAGTCTCCACATTGACAGTGCTATAGTCTCCACACTGACAGTGCTAGTCTCCACACTGACAGTGCTAGTGCCCCCTTTATGTGTAACCTATCATAGTGTGAGGGTTCTTTCAACAGTAGTAAGTACAGTGTCCTATCCTATCTAGTCCCGTAACTCGAAGGTCGTTGGGGCACCACAGATGATCATTTAACCAGCATACTCCATCTTTCTCTGTCCTCAGCATTCCTCATGGTTTCGCTGAGTGTCATGCCAGTCCATTCTCGAATGTTGTCCTCCTGCCTCTTTTTCTGTCTCCCTCTTCTTCTGCCTCCTTGCCCTGCAGGATGGCCTTTGCAAAGCCTGAAGCTCTGGTGACGTGGCCATACCATCGGAGTTTCCATTTCTTGACCACTATGATCATGTCATCATGTTGTCCGATGGCTTGTGTGATGGCCTGTCAGACTTCGTCGTTGGTGATGTGCTGGTTATAGGAAATGCGCAGAAGTCTTCTGTAGCATCTCATCTCCATGCTTTAAAAAATACAGTTTATATTAAAATAAATAAATTATAATATTACTAATAATAATAAATTATTAATTAATTAATTAATAATAATGTAAAAAATGAAGTACTACTACTACTTCTACAAATACTAATAATAATAATTATACTAATAATATATTTGGTCCTGATTTGGCTCGGAAGAGTCCGCTGGACCTAAAGCAATAATCATGTAATGTAATAATATATTAAAAAATAAATAATTTCTGCAACAATTTCTGGAGTACACTTACCAACTTTGGGATAGGAACTGGCCCCTCCTGCTAACTGATCAGAGGACCAGGAGGTTCTGCGAATGCTCACGATGTTACTGTCTGACACTGAATTGTCTCCAAACGCAGCTTGTAGCTTCTTCAGCACTGGAAAGAAAAACCAATCAAAGTCACATCTCCCAGAATACTTTACCAATATTTGTCATGTCTCTCTTTTTATACTATAGTTACTGATGTCATCATTATCAACTTTCTCTTCAAGCCCGGTAAATGCCTGTTTAGCTCACATTTCTCTCACAACTAGTGCAGGACACACACCAAGAAAGATCAAACCTCGTCTTTTTGATTAAAATGACAAATCAATAGGGTTATGGAAATAACAACAACCAACATTACTACAAACTGTGCCCACTGATGGTACATTGCTAGGCAACAAACCACCGATATCGTTCCATTCATTTTTCCTTCAAAACAAGCCAGCATACTTGTTCACACAAACAGTCTTTCACAGTCCTTGCAGCATGACCAAGCCAACAGCTAATGGGGTTTGTCTAACACAAACCACACACAATATAACAAATACAATGATAAACGTAACTATAAAACCTGCGTGAACAGACATTAAATAAAATAACAAAAATACAAATAGCTAACTCTATACAGACAAAACAGAACTATACATCCTTGCAGCATGACCAAGCCAACAGCCCAGGGGGTTTATCTAACAAGACACACCACACACATTAAAACAAATACAATGATAAACATAACTATAAAACTTGCGTGAACAGACGTTAAATGAAAGAAATAAATAAAAATAACTAACTATATACCGACCAAACAGAACTATCCATTGATCACAAAAACAACAGTATCTCTTACCAAGTGAGCGCACTTGTTCGTCCAAGAGGCTTTCAAATTCCTTGGCAGCATTGCCAACCAAAAACCCCATGAGGACAGGCTTGCCCAACAGCTTGTCAATGTTCAGCCAGGTCTGAAGGCTGCCTCTGTCTTTCTCGGAATTTTCGGCTATGATGAACTGGTCAAAATCGGCTGGCCAGAAAGCAGTGTCAAACTCCACGATCACTTTGTTCCCATCCGATACCCCTGTCAAAGTGAAAAAAGCTATTTTCTTTTTTCTCTCTGGACAACAAAAACCTGGCTTTCATTTTTTCTTTTTTTTTCTTCTAGATTTTGGCCACGTAAAATGAAAGTAATGAAGGTAGTGGCAATATTTGGGTATGCTGGGGGTATGCCTAGGGGTATGATGAAGATATGCTGGGGGTATTCTGAGGGTATGCTGGGGGTATGCTGAGGCCGAGGCAAAAGTCTTCATTGTAAATTAGGGTAACTTCAGTCCCCTTTGATTTAGACAGGCAATGTACACCCTGTGTTTTACATATGTGTCCTGTAGGATAGTCAGCGGTTGATTTCATGTTAATATCATTTATTCATTAAAAGTACTCGAGGTAAAGGTAAAATGCAAGTTTGCAAAACACGAACAATGACAATGCTTTGAACAGCCGGGAAGGACAAGTGTTATTTGGTTGAATATACAACAACAAAGTCTTGGTTATACACACATATACACCACAATGTTCATATTATTGTGTGTGCGCTTTTGTGCAATTGTTTGTATAAATCCTTTTTTAACATTGAGTGACATATTTCAGTCATTGTGATATTATCTGTGTTAGTCGTCCCAGGACTAGTTTTTAAGCTGTTGTGAAACACTTGTGTTCCAAATGCTAGTACCATCAACGTCATTCAACACTTGTGTCCCAAATGCTAGTGCCATCAACGTTATTCAACACTTGTGTTCCAAATGCTAGTACCATGACATCATTCAACACCTGTGTTCCAAATGCTAGTACCATGACGTCATTCAACACTTGTGTTCAAATGCTAGTATCATCAATGTCATTCTCACCCATGTGTGTGAGGGCCCACTGGTACTGCTTAGGCAGGACAGGTTCAAAAAGCAAGTCTCCGTTAGCGATCACTGCCCCTGGAACTGCCACAATGACCTCATCTGCCGTGACCTGCGACCCGTCCTTGAGGCGTAGAGTGACCTTGCTTTTGCCCTTTGCCCTATCCACCTTGATCTGCCTAACTGCTGTCCGCAAGCTGATTTTCAACGGTGGTTCATCCAGCGTTCCCCCTGCGAGCCTGGAAATTAAATGCCTTGAAGATCTTGGAGAACAGGAAATAAGTCAGCACCATTTTATCTTCGTAAACGTAGTTTGAGAAAACAAAAGTAGACAAAATATGTTGACGAAATATATGTACACAAAAGTATAAAAGCCCACAATCAACAACAACAAAAAGAAATCATATCAATCATTTGGAAGAAAACATTGTTTTATAAAAAACTGCACAATAAAACCCACCTGTCCAACAGCTCTCCCATGCCGTCCAACAGAACTCGCTCAAATCCAAAATCTCTACTGTCTGGCTGGTAATAAAGAGAGGAATATTCCTCCAAGACGTACGACGGTAAAGTCTTAAGTAGCAGTGTGGACACATGGTTCTTGCCCAGGCCTCGCGCCTTTAATTCCTTGTCCACAGCGTCTCTGATGGCTACGTCTTGTCCCAGCATGCGCGTTATGTTCACAGCTTTAGAGATCACCTGCAGGAGAGATTGTCACTCTTTAATGTGAGATGAACAGTCTTAACTGTCCTGCGTTGTGGTGTATCACAATACATTTGAGGTACTAAAGGGGAATGTCTAAGTAATTGAATCAAACATATCAGGATATTTTACAGTAGGAGCTGAATAAGTAGATATATATGTTAACCAGAAATTAAGAAATACAAAATCTGGCAGTGACACACCATTGATGCTTCATGATTTTCAGCCTGTGAACGTTACATCAGAACTTATAACAACGCATATATACTCAGGAATTGCATAAGTGTCCATTATAATGTCATAATTACTATACTTATTATCAATATCATTATTACCCCTCTTATTATTACTATTATTACCTCTATTTGTATTAAGTATCATTATTATATTTATTATTATTATTACTATTATTATTAATTTTATTATTATTATTATTATTATTATTATTAATTTTATTATTATTATGGTGGAATGATTATCCTCAGCTTACAGAGCCAGCATCAATCATGGCTTTCATCAGGTCATCATCGCTGTACTTCTTTTTAGTCCAGGGTACAATGAACTGTGTCCTGCTGATAACGGCCGTCTCAAGTTCAAGGTCGCGCGTCAAGTTGAGCAGAGGGTTGGAAAGACTTGCTACGTTTAAGATACTTGCTCCCAAGTCCACCTCTAATCCTGAGAAATAAAGAAACAACACAACTTTATTAAATATCTATCAACCCTGATGATCATTTTTCAAAATCCTTGAAAATTGACGTGGGATACCTACAAGAAAGAAGAAGAAGTAAAGCTTACCTCTAGCTCTAGGGTTCTTCAGTCTGTCTGTCCACACACGTCCTCCATACCTCTCACGACGTGCTTCATACACCCTCACAACATATCGCCCACGACCGAGATTTGAAATCTGGCGTGCAGCTGCCAAACCAGCGATACCTCCACCAATCACTATCACCTCTTTCTCACGGACTGCTTCATCACTGCTACATATGATGAGTAAAGACGCCATCACTATCACGTGTTGCAGCAATGTGCTTATTGGAGTCCTCATTGTTTCTGCAATGACAATGTGTGTATGTTTTGTTACAAATGATTGGTTCAACTCTACCACATGTGTACTGTAAACCAACAAAAGGATGTTGTATTTGCCCAATTCAAATGTACACACACGGTTCACGTGTATAATTATATAATTAAATATAACTATCAAATGTTTTTGCTTTGATGTAATGTCACTGAATTACAATAACATGATACTAATTTATTAGCCTAATTCACGATCACTGACTGTGAGTGTGACTATGATTGACACAAATAATGATTCTGATTCTGATTAGTACGTCGTTTATCATCCAGAAATCTGGCGTTGGTACGACGGTGAGGGGTGCGCAGCACGGTGTTGTTAGTGGCGCTGGGCTGCCGTCAGCGCGGATTTAAAAGAGTCCACTGATGTTGAGTGGACAGTTGAGTTGTCCAGTTTGTTCCAGGCTATTATTGTTCTTGGAAAGAATGAGTGGCGGTATTGTTCTGTGTTGCAGCTTGGGACGACGAAGCAGCGATCGTTGTTCCTGATATGGTTATCTATTGGGTTGTTAGTTACATAGTCCTTTTGGTAGTTACTAGGACGTATTTTGCGTCCGGGTTTTAGTGGGGTAAGGAATTGGTCAGCAGTGAGCAGGGATTGCCGGCACCAGCCCCTCCACCACCTTGTAGAAGACTGTCAGCCTCAGCTGTTCGCGTCGTTCTTGCAGTGTAGGGAGGTTATGCTTCTTCAGGAGACCCGTAACAAAACCAGGAGTTGTCGACCTGTAGTCTCTCGATATGAAGCGTGCTGCGTTCCGCTGTACTCGCTCCAACTTGTCGATGTCCTGCTTCTGGTATGGGTCCCAGATGATGGCTCCGTATTCCATTAGTGGGCGGACTAGGGCTAGGTATTTTATTTATTTTTAGACCTTGCATCTAGATCTGACAATGTTACTTTAACTGAAGTTCTTATAACTCCGAAAGCAGTTCAGTAGAAGTTGAGCAAGTTAGATCCAAGTAAGGCTTTTGGCCCAGATGGTATACCGTCCAGAGTCTTAAAAGAAGCAAGTAAAGAGTTATCAGTACCACTTTGCCAACTTTTTAATAAGTCCTTAGAGGAGGGAGTTGTACCATTGGACTGGAGAAGAGCCAATGTCACCGCCTTATTTAAAAAAGGCAGTAGAAGTGATGCAGGAAACTATAGACCTGTCAGTTTAACTTGTATTTTATGTAAAGTGCTTGAATCATTTGTCAGAGATGCTATCGTTAACCATATGACTCTTTGCTCTCTGTACACGGAATGCCAGCATGGTTTTCGTAAAGGTAGGTCATGTGTGACGCAACTCTTGCAGGTAATGGAAGACTTTACGAAAATGTTTGACAGTGGGGAGAGTTTTGATGTGCTTTACTTGGACTTTCGCAAGGCATTTGACTCTGTACCTCATGCAAGACTTTTAGTTAAACTAAAATCCTACGGGATCACTGGGCACGTATTACAATGGATCAAGTGCTTTCTGGAAGGAAGAACCCAGCGTGTCAGAGTTGGAAATTATTTCTCAGGTAACGAGCCAGTTCTGAGTGGTATACCACAAGGCAGTATTTTGGGTCCCATTCTTTTTACAATTTTTATAAATGACTTACCTGACAAAGTATCTAGTAATTGTAGCATTTTTGCAGATGACACTAAACTATATAATGTGACATCTAAGTGCGATAAATTACAAAAAGATATAGATAGTCTTCTGAGTTGGTCAGATACCTGGCAATTGCATTTTAATGCATCAAAATGTAACGTACTCCATATGGGTAAGAAAAATCCTGGACATGACTATTTGATGACCACAGGTGACGACAGAGTGACGATTGACCATAATAGTGAGGAAAAAGATTTGGGGGTTACTTTTGATACAAACCTAAACTTTGATAAACACATAAACAATGCAATTTCCAAGGCTAATAAAATGCTCGGTATCATACGCCGATCTTTTACTTACTTGGATAGTGATACCTTAACCCGCCTGTATAAATCGCATGTAAGGCCACATCTTGAATATGCGAATGTGATATGGTTTCCGTATCTTAAGAAGCAGTCATCTGCTTTGGAGAGAGTACAAAGAAGAGCGACTCGGATGATTAAATCGCTGAGACAATTGCCATATTCAGAGAGATTGAGAGTTTTGGATTTGCCCTCTCTGAAATTTAGAAGATTGAGAGGTGACCTGATCCAGACTTACAAGATTTTTAATGGGATTGACAACATTGATGTTAACACTTTGTTTCAGTTGAATACTAACTCCAGAACAAGAAACTCACAGGACAATATTCTTATAAGACATTGCCGCACAAACAAAAGAAAATACTCATTCTCCTACAGAGTTGCGCCCATATGGAATAAATTGCCAGTTGATACTAAAAGAGCTAACAACCTGAACACTTTTAAAAATCTTCTGGAAAAGGTAATTTCCATACAGAAATCAAAATTTGAGTATGATGACTAATTAGCATACTATCTTTAGTATTCCCCTAACTACCGCAAATGGAACCGGACAAGTAAAAATGCCCAAAATAAAAGGGACATTCAAAAAGCCGCGAGGCTTATACAAGTCCCTCCAAACTAAACTAAACTAAAACTAAACTAGGTAGGCTGTTTTCTTGCATGGGGTTGGGCAGTGACGGAGGTTTCTGCGGATAAATCCAAGAGTGGAGTTCGCTTTTTTGGTGATGTTGCTAATGTGGCTGCTCCACTTTAGGTCTTTGGAGATGAGGATACCGAGGTAGGGGTTGGTGGAAACATTCTGGAGGATGGTTTTATTTAGGGTGTACATGAAACTGGAGTTGGGTGAGCGCGCAAGGGACATGACGTAGCAGTTGGTCGCGTTAAAGCGCATGCCCCATCTTTCAACCCAGTCCTCAAGACTCTTCAAGTCTTCTTGTAGGGTGAAGTGGTCGTTGAAAGACTTGATCTCCCTGTAGATGAGGCAGTCATCGGCGAAGAGCCTAACTTGGGATTTGACTGCCTCTGGGAGATCGTTGATGTGGACTAGAAAGAGGAGTGGGCCTAGTACGGTGCCTTGTGGGACTCCAGACTCGACTGGCGTTGAGGCGGATGCTGTGCCTTCGATCACAACTTACATGCTGCGTTCTGTTAAGAAGCACTGGAGCCAGTTGTGCAGGGAGCCTGTGATTCCGTAGTTCGTCAGTTTGTGGGAGCCTGTCGTGGGGGACCGTGTCAAAATAAACGCAAGCCAACAACTTTAATTCAACTAGATCGTTACATTAACAGTATGTGATATTGCTGATACAAAATGCTAGAGTTTATTTGACTTTGTCTGATAAAACAATTTAATTACCTGTTTTTGCCTCTGCGTCTAATCTCACACGGAAGCACACGCACATTTTTTCCGAATTCTGCGCCCTTGAACTTCCTGTTCTCCAATGCTTAAGAGTTAAAAGGGGAAGTAATAAAATACCCTACTCTCAACTCCCTTTTATTTGGGGAGAGTTTGAGAACGAGAATTGTTTTATATGTTTAATAGTTTTCTCATTACGTGTTGTTTGTTATTTGTTAAAGGGCATGAAATTGAATACGACACAATGCAATACAAAATTTCGTCCTTATTGACTTTAAGGAAGAACAAATGAAATTGTCCTCCCCTAGACTTTCTTTGACTCATGGGATGGCTTTGGACTAACAACAATTTTCAGATCATGAGGATTAATCTGGTTTCCTCCTTCCCTTCAGTACTGCTATTATATGCAGTCCATCTGATAGAGAAAACAAATCACAAATAAAACTTGTTCATTTGTTTTTTCTTAAGAGCACACTCCTTTCATTTACTCCACATGTTTGAATGAAGGATGCTTGTTAATATGTAAGATTTGTGTAGAGGTTATGATAATAAAGGTTATAATAATCATATATTTAATAAAAGAAGAAGAAGAAAATAAAAGTGAAGAAGAAAAGAAGATGAAATGGACAAGAAAAGATAAAAATCAAAGAAAAAGAAACTTTGTCACCTAAAAGGCACCCCCGTTGGAGTGCCGGGGGTTTTAGTATAAATAGTATCCCCACTTTCTGGAAATTTAGCGCTTTAAATTCCCACTGTCGCTGTCTTTCTCATTCCTGCTCTGTTCTATCAATCTGCTATACTATCTTTTTCTTCGCTAGACCAGTCACCTACCTTTTTTCTTGAAAACTCTTTTCCGGGACAAGACTCCTTATTTGTGTGTGAGGTCTGTTGGATCAGCTTGGGAATATTGGACCCTTTCTGCCAAGTGGTCACTAGGGCTTCCTATGATGTTATTATTTAGCAATGTAGGCATTTTATATGTATGTGTTTGTTGATAATTTATAATGTTTGTATTCCATTTTGTTTTTGTAAATGGGGGTTCGATAAATTAGAGTATAGCCTTAGCGTCCCATGCATGGGATGTCTTTATTGTAAAGTGACTTGCTGGAGGAGAGCATTCAGTTTTACCACTAGGGTTGTTTCAGCAGATCTTTTATGCGGATCAGGGGTTGTCCGGTCCTGATTTGGCTCAAAAGAGTCCGCTGAACCTAAAGCAATAATCATGTAATGTAATCTAAAAGGCACAAGCAACAATTACATAAAGCTACAAAAAAATTTCAACACAAACCACTGTACTGTCATGGTAATGATATTTTAGTATTTTATTTCAGACTCAGCAGACCTCAGGTACAGTACATCACACTCACTTCAACACACATAGTAATACGCTGTCAACACTATTTCCCCCGTTTATTGGGACGTCCTTTGTGACCAGCTTTCCTAGCCTCAAATCTGTTGCCAGTCTTGGCTGAAGCTTTGCTAGCTTCAAATCTGTTGCCACCCTTGGCTGAAGCTTTCCACCCCTTGCCTTTACCACCCCCTCCACCACCACTCTTCTTGTGCTTCTTGCCTGCTCCATCCTTCTTTGACCGCGCCCTGAAACACAAAAGGCACTGTGTTAACGTAAGACCTATAGGTCAATACAAAAAGACATAGCGGTAACTTTATATCAGGATATCCCTCGGCCTAATTTCCGTGGAGTTATTAATAGCTTCGAACTGAGGCAGCACAGTCACTATGGTATCTATGATCGCAGTTACATACTCTATGCATAATAATGCCTAAAGATCACTACAAAAGACAAAGTGATAACATTATAATAAGACCTAAAAATCATTACAAAAGACATAATGATAACATTATAATAAGACCTAAAGATAACATTATAATAATACCTAAAGATCACTACAAAAGGCTACACAATAAGGTTGTATAACAAACTTACTGAACAAGTTTAATACATTTTCGTCGATTTATAAAATAAATTCATTTCTTCAGCTATTAATTAAATCTTGTGAGCGTATATCAAGAATAACAGTAGGTGTACTGTGTTGCCAAGATCATGAATTATCACCGTAATCCATCATCATCATTGTCATCCTCATCATCACCATCCATCCACCTCAACCCATTTCTCTCCTACTCCTTTATTTTGTGTACCTGTCCACCTGCTCCTTGTGCAAAACATCGTTGGCAGCCTTGTTAGTGTTGAGCACAGGTATACCCTCAGCGATGCGCTTGGCTATCTTCTTCTGACGTTCAATATCATCTTTAGACTCGTTGCTGTCAAACTACAAAACAAAAGATATATTCCTACATCAAAGTAAAGTGGTATGTTTTACAAGTGTTATAGGTCTTACAAGTGGTATAAGTCTTACAGGGCACATTATCCAGCTCACAGGGCTGCTGAAGGTACTGGCTAACCTCAAGATTACACTGATGTCACCCAAGTGTCTGCACTGCCTGCAACCTTCAACAAGTGGTATAAGTCTTACAGGGCACATTAACCAGCTCACAGGGCTGCTGAAGGTACTGGCTAACCTCAGGATTACACTGATGTCACCCAAGTGTCTGCACTGCCTGCAACCTTCAACAAGTGATCCACTAACCCAAAGATGAAGCTTCAATCTGCCTAAAAATCAATACACAAACACAACAGTCCTGATACTAAGAATGTATGTACAAAATAACTTTTGCTTGCATGCTGTATAACAATACCACTGTAGGGGGGGGAGGGGGGGGGGGGAACTGCCAAAATATATAAGGAATTGCCATAGTTTTTCCTAGAGTGGGCAGTATACAAATGTCGGTATTATTATTATTGGCCTAATGGTAGAGCTTTGGCTTGCGGATCTGAAGGTCCCGTGTTCGAGCCCAAGCCGGGGCATTGTATTGTGTCCTTGAGAAAGACACTTTACTCCCGTTTCCTACTCCTTCGGATGGAGTATAAACCGAGGTCTAGTCTGTGTCGCATACATTCCATCAAAACGGACTTTAAAGATCCTGACGCTCATGTCCTAGACGGGTGAGTGCCGGTGACAAGAACACACCCAGCATGCACCTAGGTCCTTCTCCATCCCTTGCTGCCCAGGATTGTGCTCAGTTGTCTGGAGCGTTATTACGATGTGCCCAAAGGCTGCAAGTTGGCGCCTCGGCCGGCTTGAGTTAGATCCTGTATCGGCCAGCGCCTTGAGCAGCTCTTAAGCTGGAAAAGCGCTATATAAGAACGATGAAATAAAAATAATATTATTGCATTCAGATTTGTTTTCATAAATATTTATTTAATAGCGTTCGATCCATTATACGGTATGCACACCAGCTCAATGCCTATGTGAGCAGCATTCTTAATTTCTCCCACATTTTGCTGGCTGCAGGCTATTTATAGCTTGCCTACACCCTCCCTTTCAGTGAAAGGAAAGGAAAGAAGAGCACCGGCGAAGCTATTTATAGCTAGCCTGGCTGAACTAACTTCAAAACCTAAAAGCTTTGGTTGAGTCGGTGTGTATGCTTGCAATTTCAAAAGTGATCCGGGATGTACAAAAAATGTTTGCTACAGGATTGAATAAACGCCACACAAAAGGCTAACTTTCACCACAACCCACTGAGCCAACCTGTCCAGCCACAGAAGAAATAAACTCAGAATTAACACCACCCAAGTCTCATACTAACCAATGAGCACTGAAACATCTCTTCCCACATTTACAGAAAATAAAAGCATAACATTTGTTAGAATCAAACCTGAATTGACCAAGAACCTAGTCTCACCATCAAACCCCAAAAGTCATCTCTCTGCCAACATCTATAGCAATATAAGTGCTACCTTGCTGCTGGTATGTACAGAAAACTAACTGTACCTTTCTTTTCTTGCCCAGACCTTTGAGCTTTTCTTTGGGCAGTGTGTCCATGAACTTTCCCAAAGAAGCCGTGGACTTGTGTGTGATGGCCAGTGCTTTACCCAGCGTTTCTTTGCTGGGGTTTTCTGTCGGTGTCAACTCCAAACCACGAACTGCAAACACATGACTGATCATAACATTTGTAAAGCAATTATTCAACATCTACTCAATCATCATCATCATCATCATCATCATCATCAGTCCCTCAGTCGATCAGTCATTGAGAAGACATAAGGTATTCTGATGCAGGGAGTTTTCCCCACTTGGGTGGTCAGCAGCCGTCGTCAAAAAGCTTGGCATGTCCAACATCGGTTATGTTTTGACATCATCTCCATCAGACTCATGAAGAAACAAACGTACAAACAAAAATAATTTAATTTGGATATAAAAATATATTTAAAAAACAACTTAACATATGGGCTACAATTGGGGTGGCCCTGACTGACACAGACCTGCCCTTGTGACAGAATGACCCAGTTCTTTAACATGCTGCTGCAAAGACATGGTGCAATGAGAACCACCATATAAAACTACCACAGGGAGTCCAACTCCTGGGACACAAATCTCCCTCCTTTCACCACCAAGATGTAATTCAGGCTCTGCCTTGCACAACAGGCCATTAAGTGTGACAACGTGAATGTGTTTGACTTTGGACAATGCCTTCAGCAGCTCTGTGAGCACAGTGTACAAACAATTGTGCAACGTTATCATGACTGCGTACCTTTTGACTTGGTAGCCCTGGCCAAGTTTCTGAGACGTTGCAGTTCATTCTTTGCCACTCTCTCTTTCTTGGCCTTCTCTTTCTTCTCAAACTGGTCCTCATTAGGATCTGCAATCACACAAAACAATCCATAAATCCACAAATCCCTCAACAAATGGCAATCATTACTAGTTGCCACCTACCCAGTAATAATTGATCCTATTTTGTCATGCAAATGTGGCGCAAAGGGAGGTGACTGGTTAATGCTTGGGAGAGAGGTTGTCTACATTCCATTTGTTGGTTAGACTAGCCTTGGGTGGCTCCTGCTGTGCAGAATCCTTTGGTGTAGCCATTGGGCTGCCCATAGAGGCCCACATTAAATACAAACTGTCCGTACTGTGCCACAATTTCATCTCTGGAACCTGCCCTTCATATCTGCTGTCTGTCTATGTCCCTTCTTGCACTCTTCGCTCTTCTTCTGACTCTCGCACACTCTGCATGCAAAAAACTAACACCAAAATGTACAGAGAATGGGCATTCACCTATTGTGCACCCAGACAATGGAACACTCTTCTAGCCAACATCAGACACAAGCGGACCACACCCTCATTCAAGCAAGCTCTAAAATCTCACCTCTTCAAACTCTACTATCCTGACTAAATCCTTCATTCTATAGACCCTAGCCCCAACACATATTTGTTCTGCTTTTGGCTATGATTTTGTTGTGATTGTGATGACATGTTTGCAGAAGGTTAACTTTATGTGTTGTCGGATTTTGCATGTGGGTTTTTCTCATTGTATAATTTCTAATGCAATATTGTAAGTTGTTTCATGTTTGTTTCTTTCTTTACAGGTAAAGCGCTATGCACTTGTCTATAAAAAGACAAGTAATAGCACTATATAAATGTCCATTATTATATTATTATTATGCAGGACAATGCGACGCGACATATGTTCTCACCGCCTGACCATTCGTCTTCTGCTTTTGGTGGCGAGCTGGACTACATTGTCGGCAGACATTTTATGCAAGTTAGTGGCAGTGACTTGCAGAGAGTGTTGTGGCACTAATAGCTGGCAAACCGGTTTACTATCAACACGCTTCATCGTCTTTTTATGTCCCTCTTTCAAGGGATAAATGAAAATAACAGTTCAGGTCGGGTCGTATGGTCAATGGCGTGGCCGAGGGGTGGGAGTCAAATACTCCGTTCGGCTACACAAAGTTGACTGCTGGTGATAATTGAGTTGTAAAAGATTTGTTACCTACAATTGATGTGAACGGTATTAATAGTTATCATCAATATCATAACGCTACAGGGACATTTCACTATCACCATCTCAAAAATTCTGTCAAACCGTAAATTAACCAACCAATGACAATCATAATGAATGAATGAAAGAAGACTGAAGTTTATCATCAACACACACCAGTAGATTAAAACCTGGGTCATCGACCAACGCTCTACCACTAAGCTTCAGTGGTGAGTCAAGCATGAAGAATTCCCACAATTGTGCCAAGTTGTGTTGTGTGTCAGTACTATACTGTCTTGTGTAGTATTATGTAGTATTGTTATGTTAATGTGATGAATAAAAATTGATGCAACAACAACAACAAAGTAGTATTGTAGTGTTGTATCAGGTTACATTGAAGTGTTATTTTGATGTATTATGTTACACTGTGTTGTATGTCAATGTGTGAACTGTATTGTATTGTGCTCTATCACATTATGTTTATTGAGGTCTAGTCTGTGTCGCATACATTCCATCATAACGGACTTTAAGATCCTGACGCTCATGTCCTAGACAGGTGAGTGCCGGTGACAAGAACACATCCAGCATGAACCTAGGTCAGATTTCCGCGGATGATTTGACCCCTGACTATATTATGTATCAATGTGTGTCCTCCCACCTCCTTTTCTGTCTTCTTCTTCTGCCTCCTTGCACTGTGCCTTGCAGGATGGTCTTTGCAAGGCTTGATGCTCTGGTGATGTGGCCATACCATCAGAGTTCCGTTTCTTCACCACTGTGAGCATGTCATCATGTTGTCCAATGGCTTGTGTGATGGTCTGTCGGATTTCGTCGTTGGTGATGTGCTGGGTATAGGAAATGTTCCAGAAGTCTACTGTAGCACCTCATCTCCATGCTTTGTATTCTTCATTGGAGATCTGCTGTGAGGGTCCATGTTTCGCAAGCGTATAGGAAGATGGAGATGACAAGGGCGCATAGCAGTCTTACCTTGGAATGTATATTGATGGTCCTGTCCTTCCAAATTGGCTTCAACCTCGCCATGGCAGCAGTTGTTTGTGCGATCCTGGAGAGGACTTCCTGTCGGGACCCATTGTCTGATACAATGGCTCCTAAATATTTGTAGCTATGCACTATGTTGATATATTGGCCTTGGATTTTGATGTCCATGTTGATGCCATTGGTGTTGTTGTCATCATTTGGGTCTTCTCTGCACTTGTTTCTATTCCATAGGCTCTGGAGGTGGTGTCAAGTCTACGTACCAGCTGTTCAAGTTCTTGTTCCTCTCCAGCCAATCCATCAATGTCATCCGCAAATTAGAGATTGGAGATTGCTTTACCCTTCATGCTGAGTGTGCCTTCGTGATCTGCAAGGTCATTTGACATGATGCATTCCAGGAAGATGTTTAAGAGTGTTGGAGATAGTAGGCATCCTCGACACATGCCGATTGTTGTTCTGAACCGCTTCCTGATGGTGCTGTTGTGGAGGACTGCACTGGTAGCCTTGTCATACATGCTTGTGATTACTTCAATAATCTTAGGGCTGATGTTGTACACTCTCAAGGTTGCCCACAGAGCTGCATGTCAGACTCAATCAATGCTTTCCTGAAGTCTGTAAACACATGATATATATGTTGTTGGTGATGTAGGTATTTCTCACACATTATTCTGAGGTTAAAAATCTCAGTGGTACACCGCCCTGCCCTGAATCCTGCTTATTCTTCAGCTATGATTTGTTCAGCTTGGGGTTTCAACCTGTTGAGTATTATTTACAGGAGGACCTTGCTGGGATGGCTGATGAGGCTGATGGTGTGGTAATTTTCACACTCCTGAAGGTTACCCTTTTTGAGAAGAGTGATGACAAGCTGGGTCCATTGTGTAGGCCACTCCCCATTCTGCCAGATCTTGTTACAGATAATGGTGAGGGCGTCAATCATCGCTTCTCCTCCTGCTTGAAGCAATTCTGCGGGTATGTTGTACACTCGCGCTGACTTCCCCTTCTTCAGCGATTGCACTGCTGCCTCAACTTCTTCTCTGAGAATTGGGAGGATTTATTCTTCTTCTCTGTCCTGGGACATTCAAGTTTCCAATCATTGCTACTTTCAAGAAATAATGGTAGTGACTTACCAGCATTGTCAGGCACCTCCAGGACCCAATCTTTCTGGTTGCCTTTAGACTTGTACCCAAACCTGGGTCTGTATTGCTGTAACCACATGTTACCAACAATGTCAACAGTTCTACAACCAAATCCAACTACATGAGTTTCACACAACATAAAATCAAACGTGCACACATTCTAACTCAGTAAATAGAAAATAAATAAATAATAATAATAATAATAGCATTACTAGAGCTCACATATTTCCCAGTTCATGGTGGATCCACATAAGAACAAAACGCACCATTCACTAATAGTCAGAAAACAAAGTCACATTCTGTTATTCTCCTAGAAATGAGAGGACATTTTCCCTGTCTCTGCTGCTAATGGCTAACATGTTTATTTCATATTAACAATGTATTAATTGTGTCTATCTTTATTCCACCACAACAATGCACAGAGCATGCTAGTAACAGCAAAGATTGAACACCATATACAAGTGACAACATCCACCACCACAACAGTGCACAGAGCATGCTAGTAACAGCAAAGATTGAACACCATATACAAGTGACAACATCCACCACCACAACAGTGCACAGAGCATGCTAGTAACAGCAAAGATTGAACACCATATACAAGTGACAACATCCACCACCACAACAGTGCACAGAGCATGCTAGTAACAGCAAAGATTGAACACCATATACAAGTGACAACATCCACAACAGTGCACAGAGCATGCTAGTAACAGCAAAGATTGAACACCATATACAAGTGACAACATCCACCACAACAATGCACAGAGCATGCTAGTAACAGCAAAGATTGAACACCATATACAAGTGACAACATCCACAACAGTGCACAGAGCATGCTAGTAACAGCAAAGATTGAACACCATATACAAGTGACAACATCCACAACAGTGCACAGAGCATGCTAGTAACAGCAAAGATTAACACCATATACAAGTGACAACATCCACCACAACAATGCACAGAGCATGCTAGTAACAGCAAAGATTGAACACCATATACAAGTGACAACATCCACAAACACTACAGTGCACAGAGCATGCTAGTAACAGCAAAGATTGAACACCATATACAAGTGACAACATCCACCACAACAATGCACAGAGCATGCTATAACAGCAAAGATTGAACACCATATACAAGTGACAACATCCACAAACACTACAGTGCACAGAGCATGCTAGTAACAGCAAAGATTGAACACCATATACAAGTGACAACATCCACCACAACAATGCACAGAGCATGCTATAACAGCAAAGATTGAACACCATATACAAGTGACAACATCCACAAACACTACAGTGCACAGAGCATGCTAGTAACAGCAAAGATTGAACACCATATACAAGTGACAACATCCACCACAACAATGCACAGAGCATGCTAGTAACAGCAAAGATTGAACACCATATACAAGTGACAACATCCACAAACACAACAATGCACAGAGCATGCTAGTAACAGCAAAGATTGAACACCATATACAAGTGACAACATCCACCACAACAGTGCACAGAGCATGCTAGTAACAGCAAAGATTAACACCATATACAAGTGACAACATCCACAAACACAACAATGCACAGAGCATGCTAGTAACAGCAAAGATTGAACACCATATACAAGTGACAACATCCACCACAACAGTGCACAGAGCATGCTATAACAGCAAAGATTGAACACCATATACAAGTAACAACATCCACAAACACAACAATGCACAGAGCATGCTAGTAACAGCAAAGATTGAACACCATATACAAGTGACAACATCCACCACAACAGTGCACAGAGCATGCTAGTAACAGCAAAGATTGAACACCATATACAAGTGACAACATCCACCACAACAGTGCACAGAGCATGCTAGTAACAGCAAAGATTAACACCATATACAAGTGACAACATCCACCACAACAATGCACAGAGCATGCTAGTAACAGCAAAGATTGAACACCATATACAAGTGACAACATCCACCACAACAGTGCACAGAGCATGCTAGTAACAGCAAAGATTGAACACCATATACAAGTGACAACATCCACAAACACAACAGTGCACAGAGCATGCTAGTAACAGCAAAGATTGAACACCATATACAAGTGACAACATCCACAAACACTACAGTGCACAGAGCATGCTAGTAACAGCAAAGATTGAACACCATATACAAGTGACAACATCCACAAACACTACAGTGCACAGAGCATGCTAGTAACAGCAAAGATTGAACACCATATACAAGTGACAACATCCACAAACACAACAGTGCACAGAGCATGCTAGTAACAGCAAAGATTGAACACCATATACAAGTGACAACATCCACAAACACAACAATGCACAGAGCATGCTAGTAACAGCAAAGATTGAACACCATATACAAGTGACAACATCCACAAACACTACACGACCAGTTTATCAACCTAGAAATGTGCAACATAGAACAAAGTCTACCTGAGCTTCGTTGTCCCAAACCATTCTTCCCTTCTTCTTCTTGGGAATTCCTTTCAATGCTGCATACTGTTCCCATTTGGTGGGGGGTCTAGGCACAGGCACCTGACACAACAAAAACACAGTAAATGTAAGATCAAAAGCGGAAAAAAGTATCATTTACACCAAAGGATTACTAGGTGCTCAATTATATAGACTATTCATACGATTTTTGTCTGATATTTAAAAAATGTTAAACCAAACGTAGTACGCGAGTGTGGTAAAAGTCTTCTGCTAGCCTATAGTATCAACTGAGCTTTCTTAAAATGGCTTTACAGACACACACACACATAAACTCAGAGAGTTTAAGCGAGCGTTGTGTCCGAGTGGTCTAAAGCCAGACTAACTTGCTTTGTCCTCAGGCTAGAAACCAATGGTGCCTGACAGGTGTGGGATCGATCAAGCATCTGGGCATTATATTTCACGGAATATTATTTACTTTCAACTCAGGCAACGTTTCAGGGGTTTTCTCCGGGTACTCCGGTTTGCCCTTCTTTCTCCCACCCCCCTCCCAGTAAAAAATTATTTTTTATATCCACAACTAATTTTAGTTAGGGTGGGTTTGGGCACGCCACAGGCTGCGACTATGCCTTCCCCAGGGAAGGCGCCACAGAATATCCACATAAAAAGGAACAATAAAGCGTACAAAAATAAAAAATGACGATATACTGACAGCTGACGGGATTCATGTATACATGTTCACACACATTCTCTCTCTGTCTTCTAAAACACATTACACAAAAATCTGCAATCAAAATTAAAACATCAGTGCTCAATCTTTCTCTCACAAACACACACAAGGAAACGGACACATAACAAAAACCTCAGTCATCAACGTAATTAATAATAATTACTGATGCTGTACATGAGCTTTTTCTGAGGAGCTCAAAGCCTTCAGACCTGTACTAACATATGTTGTGTAGATTGTTCTACACAGTCCACTTATCAACAAACCATCATTGATACTAAAATATGTTGTGTATACTGTTTCCACACAGTCCACCTATTAACCATCATTGATACTAACATATGTTGTGTATACTGTTTCCACACAGTCCACCTATTAACCATCATTGATACTAACATATGTTGTGTATACTGTTTCCACACAGTCCACCTATTAACCATCATTGATACTAACATATGTTGTGTATACTGTTTCCACACAGTCCACCTATTAACCATCATTGATACTAACATATGTTGTGTATACTGTTCCACAGTCCCACCTATCAACAAACCACCACTGATTCTAACATATGTTGTGTATATTGTTCCACACAGTCCCACCTATCAAAAAACCATCATTGATACTAACATATGTTGTGTATACTGTTCCACAGTCCCACCTATCAACAAACCATCTTTGAGTTTGATACTAACATATGTTGTGTATATTGTTCCAGTCTCACATATTAATAAACCATCATTGAATTTCTAGTACCTTTTTTTCTCTGGGAATTTTTGTTGTTGGTTCAGGAAGCTGCAGATTTAAAAAAACACCAATATGTATTTCAATCAAACATAAAAAAAACATACAAATCACAAATATACTTGTATATTTCAATCAAACCAATAAAACTAGCCAACAAATAAAAAGGACAGTTGGGTCATTGTGAAAGCATAGCAGATACTACGCTGGACATAATAATGATACAAAAATGTATAAAGCTCATGCACCTCACAAATTTGTCATGTTTGTGGATTGGTCAGCCACAATCATTACGTCATTCATTCGCTGCTGTAGTTCTTACTTGTAACAAGCTGTTACTTACGCAGCTACTGCTTGCCAAACAACAACAGTAAACCATGTTTTGATTTGAATGGATTTGTTCAATACTTGTGGCTGTTTGGAAGCCTGTTCTTCATTCTATTGAAAATAATAATCATAAGTAACAAGTTTATCACTTTGTTCTCTATGGAAATATTCTCACTATCCTGATGATGATTACCATTATTATTCATATTTATAATTTATTTATGTATTTTATTTATAATGATTATTATTAGTAATAGTAGCATTGCACAAGAAGAAAGAGTTGTGTACAAACCTTTACAACTGTAACTTGATCCACCTGTTCATGTGGCAACTGAACAACGGAAAAAAGTTTTTAAAAATGGCAATAAATGAATAATAATAATAATAATAATAATAATAATAATAATAATAATAATAATAATAATAATAATATCAATATATTGATTTACATTAATCATTATGCACATTTATCACCATTATAACGATTCTTTCTGAAAAAGTATGGAGACAAAAAATGTTATTCACAAATGTCTATGCACCAGAAATTGTAGGTGTGCACATCATCAGCCACAGGACGCATAAATATTTTAGCAAAATCATTTTAATATTATCAGTTGTTAGAAACTAGTAAATGTAAAAGAGAAGAATAAAACAATACAGGTAAAACGATACAAACGTTTGTTGTTCTAAAATCTTTAACGTGTAAAACATTACAAGAATCTAAGGCTCTAGGAATTATCCACTGCTCATTTTGCCATTGATTTTGCAAGGTAAATCAATAATAGGATCATGGGCTTCCAAATGAAGCACAGTATGAAAGTTGAATGTATACCGCAGAGAATTCAGTGCTTCATGGCAGACATTAGAGTGTAAATGTATACCGCAGAGAATTCAGTGCTTCATGACAGACATTAGAGTGTGAATGGGATCAGCCAATGTTTAGATACAGTGCAATGTCCTCTACCTTTGATAAAGTACAAATTAGCAATGATATATAATACTTAGATTAGCAGTAGTTAGTCAAGTATCCGCAAAGTAAAATTGAGGAGTTTGGGGTTAGTTATTGTGGAGTGCTGAGATGAGGCAAAAAGCATGCTTTGAACACAAAAAACAGTGAAATTCAGAGTGACAGACCAACAGACTGACCGACCTGCTACTGAAGGATGGTCCATGATTTTAAGTACCTGTGTACCAAACTCAACACAATCGCTTCAGCAGTTTAAGAAATAATGAGCAAAATGTGTTTCGCCAAAATATGACTCCAATGACGTTTATGGTAGAGCAAATATGAGGGCACAGTAAGCATAAATAAAGTTTGGTCAAAACCCAATGTTCAGTGGTTCTTGATATCTATATATATGGCATCCAATGAGCCAACAGAGAGACAGACAATTACGACTTCGGGCTCATAGTGATCAACCCTGAACTATTGCAAATGTTTCTCCAGATAAGTCAGAAAATATAAAAAATTAACGAAAAATTTATTTTACCTCATACAATTTGTTGATGAGTAACTGAACATTTTCTTTTGTAAGCCGTAACAAAGTTTCTTCCTTCTTTTGTCTGCAACAGAAAAAAACATCAATAATATAAAATACACCCCACCTTTGTTGGCAGCATGTTTACGATGGAGGGCGGAGAGGACTTGCAAACCTTCAGATGTAACAAAAAGATCAGCCCTGTGGTGGTTGGTGAAAACAACATGAAAAAAGCATGCCATTAGATTAGGGAATCTCAATCCCTCTAAATCACCAGGTACCGATGACATTCATCCCGGATTTTAAAAGAACTAAACAATGAACTGACAGGATCACTAAGTTTTCTTTTTAATAACAGTCTAAAAGAGGGAATGATTCCCCGTTGTGGAAGGTAGCAGAGGTTAGGCCAATTTTTACGAAAGGGGAAAGTTGTCTGGCAACTATCGACCCGTAAGCCTAACCTGTGGTAGGTAGATTCTAAAAGCTTTGTCAGGGATACCTTGACAAAACACCTCTCGGATCATAATGTCTTATCAAACAGACAGTACAAGAAAAGACAAGACAATTTATTTCGCTTCAACTTTTACATCGAATAAATCTTGGTGCGCATGGGGTACTCAGATGTGTATAATTATATGTAATTCGCGTATGTTTAAATACAGAAGAAAAGCACACAATTTTTTAAAAAAAAGCAATACTGAATGACAAACGCAATCATACATACACATTATACCTGCATACAACCTTTGACACTAGGGTGGTTAAATCAATTATAGATGAACACACGGGTTCACTGGTGGTAAATGAAGCGCAACATAGCTTCTCACCACAGTTAACAACTGGATAATTGCAATTGGCAAGGAGAAACCTGCAGATGCAATTAATTTGGATCTTCAGAAGGTATTCAGCACTGCCTCATCGGAGGTTTATAAACAAATTAGAGGGTTATGGAATAGGCGGGTCACTCCTAGCATGTATCAAAGACTTCCTGACTGGTCAAACACAGTTTATATAGAGAAATGGTTCCTCATCAGTGGGGATACCCTTTTCAAGTGGTGTGCCTCAGGGTAGCGTATTTGACCCTTCACTCTTTATTTCTCATATTAATGATATGCCTGAAGTGCTTGACTGTGTGATCCAGATCTTTGCTGATGACACTAAAGACTACAGTTCCGTTGAAACTGAGGAGGAGAAACAGGTTCTTCAAAAGAGTTTAGACAACCTGATCCAGTGGATGGATAAGTGGTTGTTGCGTATTAACTGTGCCAAATGTAAGGTGATTAACCTTGGGAATAAGAACCCAAACTAGGACTATCTTATGAAGGATGATGTAGCGGTCAAATTATTGGAAAGTACTCAGTGTGAGAAAGACTTGGAAATCATTGTTAATAGAAACCTCTCCTTTCAAGATCACATAAATGCTGTGTTAAAAAGGGCCAACAGAATATCAGCTCTGCTGCTAAGATCAATCACATTAATTTAAATTCAAAGAAATAATCATTAATGGTCCCTCTGTTCAAGGCCCTTGTTCTTCCTATACTGGAGTATGGAAACATGGGGTGGAGTCCTAAGTTTTAAAAGCATATTAACAACATTGAGGCTGTGCAGAAACATTTCACCAGGTACATCTTAGGGCTAAAGGACCTCAATTATAACAGTCATAACTCAGAATAGGTTAAAGCGCTTTCGGCTTCCCAACCTGGAGTATAGACGTCTCTAAGAAGTGACACGATCGAAGTGTTTAAAATCTTTCACAAATATGACGCCCAAACCATGAAGACCATATTATGTAGAGGTCAAAAATCTTCAACCTGAGGTCATGAATATAAATTAATAACTAGAAGGGCAAAGCCCATACAACTCAGATGCTCCTTATGGAACTCGCAATATTTAACATGAGAATGAGTGCCCAGAAAAAAAAAAGAAAATGGCATTAAACTGCAAACACTCACGTACTAACAAATAACGTACCGCAAAAGTTGTATTATGCCAAAACAATTCTCACCTTGGGATGACCTTAACCTTCAGTGACCTTGAGCTTGGGATGACCTTGACCCTCACGTGAGCTCTCATGCATGACTGTTCAAATAACCCAACGTTACTGCAATACTATGGGTTAAATAAACAGCCATTCCACTGTACGATTACCTATTGTTTAAATGTTTTTCCAAGGCCTAAAATGACCTTGACCTTCAAGATCAACGCAAAAACAGAACACAAATGAAAGATCAATCTATCATCTCTAAATGCAACAAGTTTGGATTTTATATCTATCATAATTTAAGGTTAAGATCACATATATACCAACTTTGAACAGCTCCAGTGACCTTGATCTTGGAGTGAGTGAGTTAGTTATTCATTGCTTAAAGGATTAAGTGGACTGCAAAGAGCCGAATCAGGACTAAAAAAATCAAGACCACAACTTGATTGAATTAAAGAGAACTCGCTCCTGATCCATATAAATGATCTGCTGAAACAACCCTAGTGGTAACACTGAAGGCACTCCACCAGCCGGCCACTTTACAATAAAGACATCCCATGCACAAGATGCAGGGGACGCTGAGGTCATACTCTAATTTATCGAACCCTTGTTTACAAAAACAAAGTAGAATATAAACATAATTATATAAACAAATATAAAATGCCTACATTACTACAAAAGAATATAAGAAGCGCTAATGACCATTTGGCAGAAAACTTCCAATATTCCCAAGCTGATACAACAGACCTCATACACATATGAGGAGTTTGGGAAGAGTTTTCAAGAAAAATAGTAGGTTACTGGTCTAGCGAAGAAGAAAATAGTATCTATAGATTGAACAGAGTGGGAATGAGAAAGAACAAATGAGAAAGACAGCGACAGTGGGAATTTAAAGCACTAAATTTCCAGAAAGTAGGGAAACTATTTATACAGAAGTGGGGTGACTGAGTACATAAACTCGCATTGCAATGCATGTGAGTCAAAAAAGACTGTTCATATTAATTTTTACCAGCCAGTGTGCAATGTTAAATATTTTGGCAGAAAGTGTGGGCAACCCTATATTCATGGAGAGCTCTCTGTAGCGGTCTGCAAGGGTTGTTTTCAAAGAGAAAAAGATGGTGGCCAGAGTAGTGAGCTTTCCATATTAATTTTGCAAATGGCAATGGGTTCAACGGTAAAATAGCAAGGAGGGGGGGGAGGGGGGGGGGATTTTTGTCAGTTACAATCTGGTAAGACTCTTCAGGCATGAGATTGGATGAAGTAAAAAAATAAACTGAAAATGGCAGGGGCCCAGGGGCCGCTGAAGAAGAAAATTGCAATTTCCTAGCCATTTACTTAGGTGGCCTCTCCTAGAAGGTGGCATCAACTTTATTTAAAAAAAAAATTTAAATAAAATCTGATTTGGAAAACAAAAATAACAATATTTTTAACATTTTAAGACAACTGCATTTTAATGCTTGTTATTCATGTGTACGTGTTTGTATCTTGGGTTAAAAAAAAAGAATAGTGAAAGTGAGAAAAAGAAAAGAATATAAAAACAAAACCACATTTTCTTCTTTTTCAGTAATATTCTCAGTACACAATGCATGGTAAAATGGATTTAAAGTGATAGTTATTTCTTGAAAGAAAAAAACTGTTAAGAATTACTGTGGTGCTCTCACCTGTAAGATTACAAACCAACTGTACTGTCTGTAGAAGAATAATATGCATTAATATATTTAATATAAATAGCATATCCCTAATAAAAGTCACTGCATCTTTCTGTTTGATACATTAATCATTATGCATACAAAAAACAACAACTAGCATCTCACTTCAAAGTCACTACAACTTTCTGCTTGATACAGAAGTACATAAAAAACAGCATCTCACTTTAAAGTCACTATATCTTTCTGCTTGATACAGAAGTACATTAAAAAAAACAGCATCTCACTTTATCTTTCTGCTTGATACAGAAGTACATTAAAAAAAAAAACAGCATCTCACTTTATCTTTCTGCTTGATACAGATGATTCGGCTTTGTTGTCCCTGTTGAGTGGTTCGGAGAATGGCCACGGTGATTCTTTGCCTACTTTTGTAGACTGGTGTGATGATAATTATTTGGAAATGAATGTTTCTAAGACCAAAGAACTTATTGTTGATTTCAGAAGAGACAGAGATGATGTTGCTGTAAGTACAATCCATGGTGAAAATATTGAAGTGGTAGAGACCTACAAATACCTTGGTACAATTTTTGATAATAAGCTAAAATGGGATGCCAATACTGAAGCGATTGTCAAGCGGGGGCAGCAGAGAGTATACCTTCTCAGAAAACTCAACTCTTTTTCAGTAGACAAAAAAATACTTAGTCTGTTTTACCAGTCTTTCATTGAGAGTCTTTTGACTTTTTCATTCATATGCTGGTTTCCTAGTCTGTTGGTTAGAGATAGAAATAGTCTCTACAGCATTGTGAAAACAAGTTCCAAAATTACCGGTGATGAGCAGAGGAACCTATCTGCCTTCTGTAATCAGCAAATCGCAAGGAAAGCTAAACAGATTGTCAGTAAACCGGAACATATTTTGGCCGATGAGTTTGTACTTCTGCCCTCAAAACGTCGTTTTGCTCAACCCATTTCAAAAACTAAAAGATATTCAAACTCATTTGTACCCTCTGCTGTCCGCCTTCTCAACGCCTATACAATGTAATAAAAGGGTGGGTTTTTTTTGTTTGTTTGTTTGTTTGTTTTTTTGTGTGTTTTTTTTAAATTTATTATTGATTTTATTGATTATGTGTCTTTATAGATAATGCATATAAGCTGCAGTGTGAGTGGTTGAGTGTGGGTATAATTCCAGAGAGAGCGAGGAGATTTTTGCTGTTAGAAATTATTATCTGTGATATTTGTTTTACAGTTTTATAGGTTATATTTTATTTTATAGTTTACTTATGCATTTAACAGCACATTTACTTATTGATTGGGAGTACTCTCCGTGTGCACATAAGGTCATTTTTAATTTTTATTCTTATTCTTACTGGTTATTTCTGCGCCAACGCTGCCTTTGTAATCATATTGCCCAGCTTGAGAGGAATGAAGTTGTGTGGCATTGTTTTGTGCTGTATTGTGTTGTGTTGTATTGTGTTGTATTGTATGGTATTGGTTTGTATTGCTGGGATGTACATCTTGTACTGTAGCTTTTGCGGAGAAACTATTATCTGTGATATATCGGGGCAGTTTACCTTTTATGACTTTTTATGACATTCACCTCTAGTTTATTGTATAATGTATTTAACCGTATGTTTTGTTATTTATTTGTTTTATTTACTATTTTTTGATTGGACTACTTCTCATGTGTATGTAATAATATTTTTAATTCTTTTTGGTAATTGTGCTGATGCTGCCATTGTAATTGCTCAGTTTGAGATTAATAAAGTTGTATTGTATTGTATTGTATTGTATGTACATTAAAAAAAACTAGCAAATCACACTTCATCTTGCTATTTGACTAGCATCTCACTTAAAATTCACAAAATCTTGCTACTTGACAAATTACACTATCATCTCAATTCAAAGTCACTACATCTTTCTGCTTGACGAGATTTTTCGCTAGCTTTTCCGCACAAACATGTTTCTGATTGCATAAGTTAAATTGTGTGTTAGATGCGGAAGACAAACAGCCGAACGAAAGAGTAATAAGGTTAGCTTCAGCTGACCGGTTTCCGGTTATTCACTGCGACCATACGTAGGCCTTCCAACACAGACAAAGTGGAGATTGAACAAAATGAGTATTAATAGTGTTGCGATGACAATCGGCCGATAAGAAATAACCCATGTATCCCTCATCTGAGGAGTGATGGCTGGCTCGCGGCGATTTCAGACCTCACCCCCCCCCTCAAAATAATTTCTCAATGGATTTACACTATCTCAGAAATAATGCCTTGTGTGACGATACGAGTTTTCAGCACACGCCTCTCTTTCAAGAGCTACACTGGCTCCCAATTGAACAACGAATTAAATGTAAAACCTCATGTCTCTGCTACCACATCATCTCTGGAACTGCTCCTAGCTATCTTTCCGAACTTTTGACTGTCTATGTTCCTTCTCGGTCTCTCCGCTCCTCTGCAGATGAAAGGATGTTCCGTGTACCAGAATACCACAGGGTGAGACACGGTGGTAGAGCTTTCAGTTTCTTCTCCGTTCAGACCTGGAACTCGCTACCTCGGTCCGTCCGTCACAGTCCTTCACTAGCGTCTTTTAAAACGAACTTGAAGACGCATCTTTTTAGAGAGGCCTTTTCTTAGGCGCCATGAGTGAGTGTTGTTAGTTATTTTTGGTGTTGAGATGTATATGTGGTTGCGTGTTATTGACCAATGTACGCATGTTGTGTTTACATTTGTTTGTGTAAAGCGCTTTGTGATTTTGGAAAGCGCTGTATAAATTGCCTGTTATTACTAGAGGTAGTTACATATCATGCAGAGTTGCACATCTGTAGTGATACAGTGTACAAAGTTGAATTGGCAGTTTGATTCTACTGCGTATGTAAGATAAGTATGTATGATTTTGAGTGATGGATGTGTATTTGGTGTGTGTGTGTGTGTGTGTGAGGGTGGATGAGACAGGTGAGCGTGTATGTTGGTATAGATTGCCGCGCTTTGAGCCTGACTGATTTGGGAAAAGGCGCGTATATAGCATCCTGTATTATTATTATTATTATTATTATTATGATTTTCACGAGATTAACGCATAGAGCATAATGCATAGTGGGAACACGGGTTACTGAGCTGGACTCGATACCTTGTGCTGTGAATTGGTATATGATTTAGTTGTCATTTTGGAAGCTTTTGCGAGCAGTCGGTTTTTTAGACAGAAGTAACTTTGTGACAGTGTGTTGTCAGGTTAGAATAAAGTGCTCGTGTAAGGGTAGAGTCTCGTTTCGAACCACCCAAGGTCTTGCGCCCTCCTCGGGACAAGAATGACTAAAAGACTGTAGTGGAAAGACTGTAATCGCCATTTATTCAGGAAGGAATAAGTGTAGGATTCTCTCTTAAGGTTGTGTGGCCTTCGTTTTAGGCACCTTCCAAGACTCAAGTACCTCGTCGGTATTGAGATGCTCCAGTACCAAGCATAGCATTAGCTCAGAGACGAATTTGATACTCTCAAAGGGAATCACCAGTGTGGTGCTGTACTGTTTGTGCTGTGTGGTATTGTGTTGTGTACGTGTATCCGTGTGTCACAGGCCGAGAACTAAAAGGTGAGTGTGAATCCTGTAATTCATTTCCTTAGTGGCTATGCACTCCGGGCTTGAGTACGTGAATGAATGATGGTGAATGAGAGGGAAAGGGATGTATTTTGATAAATAATAATTTATCGATTTTATATGATTTTCTTGTTTAAATGTGTAGAATGAATAATGTTGTTGATGTTGTTGCCAAAATGGGGTCAAGGTGGATGAGGAAGTATGCATGTTAAAGACAGAGAGAGAGGGGTGATGAATGTGAAGGAAGGGAGACAATGTACTATGTTGGAGAGGGGTGATGAAGGTGATGAATATGAGGGAAGGGTGATGATGCATTATAGAGTGATAGAGATAATTGTGAATGAAGGGAGATAATGTGCTATAACGTGGAGAGGGGTGATGAAGATGGAAGTGAGGATGAGATGAATCGGGGATTGTGTGACTGGAAGTGCAACTGTAATAATTATGTATATTTATATAAACAACTGTTTTATGAAAGAAATATGTAATTAGAATTAAGAATTGCATTTGAATTATTGAGATGAGTGTATAAACAGGTCAAGATGGCGGACGGCAAAAGGAGTACTTATTTTGTAGTGTTTACATTTTTTTAGGATGAACTAGCGAGACAATTTATTTGTTGACAGATTGGGCCTACTGATTCTACTATTACTACTATATCTACTGCTGCTATATTCTACTATCACTATAACAACTATTATTACTACTGCTGTTTGACTGTGCCGCGTATACTTCAGCCTCTGCCTTTACCACTGTGAGGTATGGATGTTGCTGTGCCTTCCCACCACCACCACCACGTCCTTCCTTTGTCGTGGGCGCCACTGCTGGGTGTGATCCTCCATCGCCGCCGGGACTTGCCTTGGTACTTCGGACGACTAGGAGCTTTCTATCGGGGTTTTACAGGAAACCAGCTACATCGCACCGACCCACACAAACAGATTTGCATTTCACGCACATAAAACATAACTACATCGCCAGCACTTCGTGTGAATTACTTCAATTATCTGTGTGATCATCTTCTATAGTTTATTCTGAGCTCGGTTAAGAACAGTTACTGAATTATAAGTTAGTTTATTCCATATAATTGAATTTCTAAAGATTTGCTGGGTTGTTTGCTCAGTCTGAAATTTTATTTATATGAAATCTAATTGATTGTTGTTATTGTTGCATATTGTTGTGGGATTTTGCTTGTGTATAGTTCTGGGGGTTTTCAGGTTAGACAAGGGGGGGGGGGGGGGGTAATTGTTCAGTAAATACTGGGTTGTGGTTCTAGATAGGGGTGGAGGGTGGTTTAGATTCCCATTATCCTGTGTGTGTGTGTGTGTGTGTGTGTGTGCGTTTGTTGTTGAATAAAAGAGTGTGACTGTACAACTGGCTTTTGTGTTAGTTCTTTTGTTTGAGTTTGTATCCCCTCACTTGCTGTTGAGCTGAACGTCGTGGAACCCACTCGGGTGACATTTAAAAAAATGGATTTCAGGTTTTAACCGGAGAAATCTCATGCCCGCTCTTGTACTTGTTATTTGCAAGGGGGGGGATTTTTGTCAGTTACAATCTGGTAAGACTCTTGTACTTGTTATTTGATAAAATAATTAAGTTTATGTGCAATCCGTATGAATTAGTATTTACATAGGCTAGTAATGGACATTGTGTCGTGAGTGTAATTAACAGTAACTTTCACTTTCACCGAACTTCACTCTGATTGGCTACCACACAAAATAATCAGCAAAAGGTATGATGGCCTACTAGCGCCAAAACCGAGAGTTACCATTATCACGAGATAATTAAAATTAACATCTGTTCTGTGTAATTTACAGATAATTTACAGTGTTAATGAATAATTGTAAGTATTGATACGCCTTCCTAGCACCAAAACCTGATAATTACAAATATCATGAGATAATTACAAATATCATAGGAAAATTACAATTATTAAGGGATAATTACAATTATAATTGAAACATTACAAATATCTTTACGGGATCATATTTAATTTTCAGTTTTGGCTCTAGCAAATCATCTGGAAATGGGCCAAAACCGAAAAAATTGTAATTTTCATTTGATAATTACAATTTTTATGTGTTAATTATAAATATGTCGTTGATTTTTGTAACGATTACATGATATTTGTATTTTATCAGGTTTTGACACTAGTACAGTAGTAGGCCGTCATAATCTGAATTACACAGAACACGTGTTAATTACTATTATCACTGATACTTATAATATGCAAGTTTTGTTGCTAGTAAGCCGCCTATATCATCTATATCATGTGTTCATAGACTTCAAGAAGGCGTTTGACCGAGTCTGGCATGCAGCTCTATGGGCAACAATGAAAGTGTACAACATTAGCCCTAAAATCAATTATTGAAGTCATCAAAAGCCTGTACGACAAGGCTACTAGTGCAGTCCTCCATAACAGCGTCATCGGGAACTGGTTCAGAACAACAATCAGTGTGCGTCAAGGATGCCTACTCTCTCCAACACTCTTCAACATCTTCCTAGAGCGCCTCATGTCAGATGCCCTTGCAGATCATGAAGGCACAGTCAGCATAGGGGGTAGAGCAATCTCCAATCTTCGTTTTGCGGATGACATTGATGGATTGGCTGGAGAGGAACAAGAACTTGAACAGCTGGTACAGAGGCTTGACACCACCTCCAGAGCTTATGGAATGGAAATAAGTGCAGAGAAGACCAAAATGATGACCAACAACACCAATGGCATCAACACGGACATCAAAGTCCAAGGCCAATCCCTCAACACAGTGCATAGCTTCAAATATTTAGGAGCCATTGTATCAGACAATGGGTCCCGACAGGAAGTCCTCTCCAGGATCGCACAAACAACTGCTGCCCTGACAAGGTTGAAGCCCATTTGGAAAGACAGGACCATCAGTCTACATTCCAAAGTAAGACTGCTGCACTCCCTCAGGGATTAATCTTGAAAGTGACCATGATAGGTCATTTGACCAGTTCACAGGAAAAACAATAGGTCATTTTGGAAAGCAATAAGTCACACAGTCTCATTCGATCGCTTATCAGTACAAATGGTACAAAATAACTCCCCGAACTCTCTCTCTCTCTATTTAAAATTCGGGCATTAGTGACAAATCTGAATTCTGTTTAAAACAGTAATAAACATGATAAATCGAGCGATAAAGATACAGATACTAGTGCAGTTGTAGTAACACTAAGAGATCGAGAAAATAATAAACATTATATACTTATACTGTTATACTACTACCAAATGAAGAATAGGCCTATAAACTAAAGTAATGGAGCCTGCGGCTGAAGCACATACTGCAGGAAGAGTTTTTTTTTTTTACCCTGTTTGAGTATTAAACATGGTACAACTTAACTATAAAAGAAGGAAAGAAAACAAAAACAACAGAAGACAAGGGTCGACCGGTATCGGTCTCAAAGACCTTTATCAAGACATTTCATGATGCTGCCGACATTTTTTATGTTTCTATGGAAAAGTACAGGTCCGCATCCATTCTTTAACTTTATTTAATTACCTCCACAAAATAAAATAAAAAAGAAATAATTATAAAAATAATACTTAGTCTACTAATGAATAAAGAAATGAACGCAAATAAATAAAATAAAATAAATAATTTAAAAAAAAAAAGACACAAACAAATAATTTACGTCATGTGTGACATCATTAGTACAAACTACACAATCTGTGCCCTGCCAAAAGAGGGAGACAATCCAACAGTGCCAAAGTACATAAATGTAAATAGATCCGTAAATTATTAGTTAGAAAATAATAATAATAATAATAATAATAATAATAATAATAATAATAATGACATTTCTAATAATATATAATAATGTGCATCTTTAAAAAAACAAAACCAAAAAAAAACTAGGCTATAGTATTACTATAGGCCTAAACACCATTTTTTTTTCCGGAGGCATTTTTTTGTTTGTTGACAAAATGGAATCGCAAACTAGATCTACACTGTGACTGTCAATGCGTTGACGCGTTGCATGTGAGCAATGAAAACTATGGATCGGAAAAGTTTGTATTATACTGAAAGGGGAAATAATTTCGTGTCGGTAATGGTTGTGCTAAGTTTTATTGAGTTCGCAGTTTGTGTAGAACTTTTTAAATGACAAATCTTCACAAAGTTTGACCACCCAATCGTAAAATCAATAGGTCACTTGACCAGCTGGCTGGCAAAACAATCGGTCATTTCAGATTTGTATGCGTCAATGACCAATGACCGACGCCAAGAATAAACCCTGCTCCCTTGTCATCTCCATCTTTTTATACGCTTGCGAAGCATCGACCCTCACAGCAGATCTACAACGAAGAATACAAAGCATGGAGATGAGGTGTTACAGAAGACTTTTGGGCATTTCCTATATCCAGCACATCACCAACGACGAAGTCCGAAAGACCATCACACAAGCCTTTGGACAACCTGATGACATGCTCACAGTGGTAAAGAAACGGAAACTCCGATGGTATGGCCACGTCACCAGATCATCAGGCCTTGCAAAGACCATCCTGCAAGGCACAGTGCAAGGAGGTAGAACTCACTAGAAGAGACCGAAAAAGAGGTGGGAGGACAACATTCGAGAATGGACTGGCTTGACATTGAGCGAAGCCATCAGTGTTGCTGAGAACAGAGAAAGATGGAGTACGCTGGTTAAACGCTCATATTTGGTGCCCCAACGACCTCAGAGTTACGGGATAGAATAGGATTGGATAGGAATTACAATGTTTGGTTTTTACCCATTTCCAAGCGGATTGCAGCCATTGCTAGACCCAAAACTGAAAATTAAACATGATCACGGGAAGATATATTTAATAAGTTATTGTCACCTTTTTATGACGGCCTACTAGCGCCAAAATCTGATAATTACAAATATCATGGAATAATTATTCACGGTGGTTATTGAATAACCAAAGGCAAAGCGCTAAAAGCAACTACAAGAAGTTGAAGAACACGTGTGCAGGACGTGTACAATGCACTCACCTGAAACTTGACTCGAAAGCATTTATGTCAATAACAGCTAGGTTGCCCACATCAACTTCAACATCTAGTGGTTTCTGTGGCACTTCAGATTTTCTAGTCCCTTGGCTTGCCAAGAAATCCTCAACTTTCGTCGGCATTATCGAGCTCTCACTCCTCACGGTGGTGGCCATCTTGATGTTGTAGAGTGACTGCCCTTTGGTCGAGAATGTCTTATTAGCAAAAACGTGTACGAATAAAAAGATAAAGTAAAAGTAAACTATGAAAATCCAAAACAAGCGGTTCTAAATTTGTCAATATTTCGATTATTAACATGTTTTTTAAAACATCAGTTGTCAAAGTACAGCCATACACAAGAGAGGTGAAGAAATATCTTCAAGTCTGCCATCGTTCGCCCTCTCCTCAAAAAACACAACCTTGACCCAAATGACCTCAAAAACTATCGCCCAGTCTCCAATCTCTCTTTTCTGTCTAAGCTACTTGAAAAGGTTGTCCTCAACCAGCTCAACGCTCACCTCACCATCAACAATCTCCTCAGTCCCTTCCAGTCTGCCTATCGCAAGCACCACAGCACTGAAACAGCCCTTTTACATATTCTGAACGATCTTCTTCTCTCAACTGACTCAGGCAACATCTGTCTTCTTACCCTACTCGATCTCTCTGCCGCCTTCGACACTATTGACCATTCTATCCTCCTCCACCGCCTTCAACACTCCTTTGGCATCACTGACTCCGCTCACTCCTGGTTTCTTTCCTACCTCTCCGACAGACGGCAGTCCGTTATCATCGATGGCATATCCTCTGACCCAGTTAGGCTCTCCTGCGGAGTTCCTCAGGGATCTGTCCTGGGTCCGGTCCTTTTTACATTCTACACCTCCCCTCTGACCAACATCATCCAGTCTCATCACATAAACCACCACTTCTATGCTGACGACTCACAACTACAAGACAAAGACAAACCTGACAACATTCAGGCACTCCTGACTCGCACGGCCGACTGCTGTGAAGACGTGAAGGACTGGATGACAGCAAACAAACTTAAACTGAACGACGACAAAACGGAAGCCATGCTGGTAGGCACACGCCAGAAACTCCCTCAGCTC
Organism: Oncomelania hupensis; assembly: GCA_036898135.1. NCBI lineage: Eukaryota > Metazoa > Mollusca > Gastropoda > Littorinimorpha > Pomatiopsidae > Oncomelania > Oncomelania hupensis. Next base: position 55,463,782 of record CM072526.1, read on the forward strand.
CCCTCCTCTCTCCATCTTCAGCTTGACGGTACCTCTATCCCTCTCTCCGACTCTGCAAGAACCTTGGCGTTATCCTTGACTCTTCTCTCTCAATGACTAGCTTTGTCTCTGCAACCGCCCGGGCCTGCTACTTCCACCTCCGTCGAATCAGTCAGATCAGAAAATACCTCACCACTGAAGCTGCCACCAAACTTGCTGTCTCCCTCATCCTGTCTCGCATCGACTATTGCAACTCCCTTCTTTCCGGCCTTCCCCGCTCCACCACTCTCCCTCTCCAACGCGTTCAAAACAATACTGCCCGCCTCGTCCTCAGAAAGAAGAAATCTGACCACGTCACTCCCTTGCTCAAAGCCCTACACTGGCTTCCCATCTCCCAACGCATTCAATACAAGACCTTGTCTCTCTGCTACAAGTCCCTCAACAACTCCGCTCCTCTCTATCTCTCTGACTTACTTCACCCATACATTCCCTCTCGCTCTCTTCGCTCTGCCTCCGACCCTCTCCGCCTCCGCATTCCTCGCTCCAAACTCAGCACGTTCGGGTCCCGCTCCTTCTCTATCTACGGCCCATCCATCTGGAATACTCTTCCACTCTCTCTCCGTCAGAAACCCTCTCCCACCTCCTTCCAGTCTGCCCTCAAAACTTACCTTTTCAAGCAGTTCTAACACTATGACCTCACTACGCACCCCATCGCCAGCTGTCTCTTACATATAGTGTCTGGTCTGGTCTCTTACATATAGTGTCTGTTTGTGGTATGAGTATATTTGAGTGAATGTATTTTTTGCGTAATTGTTACATGTGTCATTGTCTAAAGCGTGCACATGCGTGCGTGAGTTGTGAGTGCGCGCTTAGAGTTATAATTATTATAAGATAAGCGCATTATAAATACAGTAATTATTATTATTATTATTAAAAAAGAATCTTGAGAAAAATATTGCAATAAATTGTAAAAATAATCCGAAAGTGTTTAGGAAATATGTTTTTTGATTGATTGATTGATTGATTGTTGCTTTAGGTCCAGCGGACTCTTCCGAGCCAAATCAGGACCGGACAACCCCCAATCCGCATAAAAGATCTGCCGAAACAACCCTAGTGGGAAAATTGAATGCCCTCCACCGGCCAGTCACTTTACAATAAAGACATCCCACGCAGGGTGGGATACTATTTATACTGAAACCCCCGGCACTCCAACGGGGGGGAACTGTTGCCGCATTGAATCAGTCATGCCTACAAAGGCAAGACAGGTTTTCAACTGGGGCTTTCACTTTTCCCTTTATAGGTTAGAACAATCTACAGTGGTAAGATTGCTCATGACCCCAAGGGGTAAAGGAAATATGTACGCTCTAAAACAAAAGCATTTTCGGGTATCAGCCCTCTGGTGAAGGAGGATGGAGGCATAGCAGTAGGTGACGCTGATAAAGCAGATGTATTAAATAAGTTTTTCTCTAGCGTGTTTACGCAGGAGGATCTAAATAATTTATCATTTTTAGACCTTGCATCTTGATCAGACAATGTTACTTTAACTGAAGTTCAAGTAAGGCTTTTGGCCCAGATGGTATACCGTCCAGAGTCTTAAAAGAAGCAAGTAAAGAGTTGTCAGTACCACTTTGCCAACTTTTAATAAGTCCTTAGAGGAGGGATCAGTTGTACCATTGGACTGGAGAAGAGCCAATATCACAGCCTTATTTTTTTAAAAGGCAGTAGAAGTTATGCAAGAAACTATAGACCTGTCAGTTTAACTTGTATCCTATGTAAAGTGCTTGAATCATTTGTCAGAGATGCTATCGTTGACCACATGACTCTTTGCTCTCTGTACACGGCCGGAATGCATGGGTGTGTGCGTGTGTGTATGTGTGTGTGTTAATGTGTGGGTGTGTGCGTGTATGTGTGAAGGATGAGAAGGTATCTCGGAATAAACATTGTGATAATATGCAGTGAGAAAGGCAATATCTAGTCTATGCATCTTAGAGAAATGACACGTTCAATGTTGGAATAAATGTGATAGTAAGTGTGCTGTGCGAGAACTTGAAAGTAATGTCCAGTTTATGTGCCGTATAAGTAGTAAGGAAATGAATATGTTGGTTTATATAATTATGTATGCATAATGCGCTAATACGTTTCTTAGTTCTTGTCCATGTACTCTCAATTTTTATGTCGGATTGCAGACCATGTATTGAATTTCTCAGTTTGAGATCAATAAAATTGTATTGTATTGTATTGAATTGTATTGAATTGTATTGTATTGTATTGTATTGTATTGTATTGTATTGTATTGTATTGTAATGCCAGCATGGTTTTCGTAAAGGTAGGTCACGTTTGACACAACTCTTGCAAGTAATGGAAGACTTTACGAAAATGATTGACAGTGGGAAGAGTTTTTATGTGCTTTACTTGGACTTTCGCAAGGCATTTGACTCGGTACCTCATGCAAGACTTTTAGTTAAACTACTACAATGGATCAAGTGCTTTTTAGAAGGAAGAACCCAGCGTGTCAGAGTTGGAAATGATTTCTCAGGTGATGAGCCAGTTCTGAGTGGTATACCGCAAGGCAGTATTTTGGGTCCTATTCTTTTTACAATTTTTATAAATGACTTACCTGACAAAGTATCTATTAATTGTCGCATTTTTGCAGATGACACTAAACTATTTAATGTGACATCTAAGTGTGATAAATTACAAAAAGATATAGATAGTCTTCTGATTTGGTCAGACACCTGGCAATTGCATTTTAATGAATCAAAATGTAAGGTACTCCATATGGGTAAGAAAAATCCTGGATATGATTATTTGATGACGACAGGTGACGACAAAGTGACGATTGACCATAATAGTGATGAAAAAGATTTGGGGGTTACTTTTGATATGAACCTAATTAATATTTTGATAAACTCATAAACAATGCGATTTCCAAGGCTAATAAAATGCTCGGTATCATACGTTGATCTTTTACTTACTTAGTTAGTGATACCTTAACCCGCCTGTACAAATCGCATGTAAGGCCACATCTTGAGTATGCGAATGCGATTTGGTTTCTGTATCTTAAGAAGCAGTCGTATGCCTTGGAGAGAGTACAAAGAAGAGGATGATTAAATCGCTGAGACATTTACCATACTCAGAGAGATTGAGAGTTTTGGATTTGCCCTCTCTGAAATTGAGAAGATTGAGGGATGACTTATAAGATTTTTAATGTGATTGACAACATCGATGTTAACACTTTGTTTCAGTTGAATACTAACTCTAGAACAAGAAATTAACAGGATAATATTCTTATAAGACATTACATTACATTACATGGTTATTGCTTTAAGACATTGCCGCACAAACAAAAGAAAATACTCATTCTCCTACAGAGTTGCGCTCGTGTGGAATAAATTGCCAGTTGATACTAAAAAAACCAATCAACCTTTAAAAAAAAATTAAAAAAAAATCTTAAAAAATCTTTTGGAAAAGGTCATTTTCAAATTTGAGTATGACGACTAATTAGCATACTATCGTTAGTATTCCCCGAACAACCGCAAATGGAACCGGACAAGTAAAAATGCCCCAAACAAAAGGGACATTCAAAAAGCCGCGAGACCTATATACAAGTCCCTCTCAACTAAATCACATACCACGCCCTTCCAATTTATACAGACAGAAAATAAGCTATGGATCCACTCACTGTAAGCTTACTAGAGGGAACGTAAACCTCTGCCAGTCTCTTCTACGCAATGTGTTATCGACCATCACTCACCTTGCAGATGATCTTTTTAAGCGCTTGGACACGGAAGTTTAGATTACCAAATTATTAAACATCCCTCACCGTGAATGTTACAAGTTTTGATCTCAACGCTTTTAAGAACTTTCTGGACAACAATTCTAAATTTATAGATAAGTTTAAAGCGTATGACGATTAGTGGTCATTATATTTTCCCAAAATGCACTAGCGTGACCCTCGCTCGTATGTAAAACATTGAATGAAGGGGCGTGGAATAGGCCGACAAGATCGTTTAAAACTTCATCTTTCTCTGTCCTCCGCAACCCTCATGGCTTCGCTCAGTGTCAAGCCAGTCCATTCTCGAATGTTGTCCTCCCACCTCTTTTCGATATTCCTCTTCTTCTGCCTCCTTGCACCGTGCCTTGCAGGATGGTCTTTGCAAGGCCTGAGGCTTTGGTGACGTGGTTATACCATCGGAGTTTCAGTTTCTTCACCACTGTGAGCATGTCATCGTATTGTCCAATGGCTTATGTGATGGTCTGTCGGACTTCGTCGTTGGTGATATGCTGGGTATAGGAAATGCCCGGAAATCTTCTATAGCACCTCATCTCCATGCGTTGTATTCGTCGTTGTAGGTCTGCTGTGAGGGTCCATGTATCGCAAGCGTATAAAAAGATGGAGATGACAAGGGAGCGCAGCAGCCTTACCTTGGAGTGTATACTGATGGTCCTGTCTTTCCAATTGGGCTTCAACCTTGTCAGGGCCGCAGTTGTTTGTGCAATCCTAGAGAGGACTTTCTGTTTGGACCATGGCTTACTTTACTACAGGCCTACTCAACGTAACGCGCGATTGTAGACTGGAGGCCGACTTTTGCCTGCCTCTGTCTCCTGTCAGCAGTGAAACTATTACCAACACACATCGATTGCGTAGGTGACGAGAAGTACATTATTTTGAACGTGTTGTTTGAGCGCCAAAGATGGGGAGAAAATGTTGTGTTTACGGGTGTAAAACAGGCTATAAATCACTATAAGACATTGATCGTGAACAGAAAATATCCTTGTATCGTCTTCCAGATGATGAGAGTGAAAGAAAGCATGGATTTCAGCCATTCCCAACGCTAATTTGAAAGTGACAAAAAATACTGTCGTGTGTGGTCGCCATTGGCCTCCCGACTTCGAGACGATCACGAAGAACGGCAAAAAACGACCGAAGCAAGCACCTTCAGTTTGGCCGAATGTTCCTGCTAGCCAAGTGCCGACTGCAGCACCAACCCCTCGCCCAACAAAACGTGCTTTGTGCTTTGAGAGGAATAAACAAGAAGATGAAATTGACGCTTTCCTCGAACGAGACCATGTGTCCTTTTCACAGCTAAGAGACAAGCTGTTTTCGAGTCAGCAAGAGTTGGATCTACCTGCTCCAGTGATTTTTATTTAATTTTTATCATGGGCTAGTGCTTAACTCCCTCTAAGTTGAGTGCAGTAAATCCACTAATATGTGACTGAAAGTAAATAATTATACATGGAAGAATACCAAAATATCTGTAAAATTTCTTTGAAGACTCAAAGAAAAAAACAACCCACCCTATCCCTCCTGTGAGCCGATACATACTTATTTGCTCAAAGCCGAAGCAGTGCTCCCTTGTTTCATACTCATAGAGAGTGATACAAATAATACAAAGAACAGCAAGTAGTTATAGTCAAAAACAAGAACTACACAATTAACACTAACCTGTGTGGTAAGCACAATCATTATTAGGACAGTTTCAGTCGCTTGAGGGGGGGCTCTTTTGTTGAACGGGGCGTAGCAGCTCGGACGTAGTTCTTAAGGAAGATGTTGGTCAGTATCCGGGAATGTCTCTCCTCCATCATAAATTCGAACATGTCCGACAAGGTCAATGCAATCTTCATGAAGGAAGCTCTACACACACAGTCCTTTACTAGGTTGAAAACAATGTAAGAAAACAATGTCCATGCTTTCTTTTCACTCTCATCATCTGAAAGACGATACAAGGATATTTTCTGTTCACGATCAATGTCTTCTAGTGATTTATAGCCTGTTTTACACCCGTAAACACAACATTTTCTCCCCATCTTTGGCGCTCAAACAACACGTTCAAAATAATGTACTTCTCGTCACCTACGCAATCGATGCGTGTTGGTAATAGTTTCACTGCTGACAGGAGACAGAGGCAGGCAAAAGTCGGCCTCCAGTCTACAATCGCGCGTTACGTTGAGTAGGCCTGTAGTAAAGTAAGCTATGGTTTGGACCAATTGTCTGATACAACGGTTCCTAAATATTTGAAGCTATGCATCATGTTAAGGGATTTTCCTTACACTTTGATGTCCATGCTGATGCCATTGGTGTTGTTGGTCATCATTTTGGTCTTCTCTGCACTTATTTACATTCTATAGGCTTTTGATGTGGTGTCAAGCCTTTGTACCAGCTTATCAAGTTCTTGTTCTTCTCCAACCAATCCATCAATGTCATCCGCAAAACGGAGGTTGGAGATTGTTCTATCCCCTGTGCGTTTTACACACATGCCGTCAAAATATCCTATCGTCCTATCCTATCCCGTAACTCGGAGGTCGTAGGGGCACCACAGATGATCGTTTAACCAGCGTACTCTATCTTTCCTTGTCCTCAGCAACCCTGATGGTTTCACTCAGTGTCAAGCCAGTCCATTCTCGAATGTTGTCCTCCCACCTCTTTTTCGGTCTCCGTCTTCTTCTACCTCCTTGCACTGTGCTTTGCAGGATGGTCTTTGCAAGACCGGATGATCTGGTGACGCAGCCATACCATCGGAGTTTCCGTTTTTTTACCACTGTGAGCAGGTCATCGTGTTGTCCAATGGCTTGTGTGAGGGTCTGTAGGGACTTTGTCGTTGGTGATGTGCTGGGTATAGAAAATGCCCAGAAGTCTTCTGTAGCACCTCATCTCCATGCTTTGTATTCTTCGTTGTAGATCTGCTGTGAGGGTCCATGTTTCGAAACTCCGATGGTATGGCCACGTCACTAGAGCACCAGGCCTTGCAAAGACCATCTTGCATGGCACGATGCAAGGAAGCAAAGAAGATGGAGACAGAAAAAGAGGTGGGTGGGCAACATTCGAGAATGGACTGGCTTAACCCTGAGCGAAGCCATGAGAGTTGTTGAGGGCAGAAAAAGATGGAATACGCCGGTTAAACGATCAGCTGTGGTGCCCCAACGACTTTTGAGTTACGGGAGAGGATAGGAATAGGATAGGATGACCCGCGATTTTTGCGACCTTGGAGAGAGAGAGAGAGAGAGAGAGAGAGAGAGAGAGAGAGAGAGAGAGAGAGAGAGAGAGAGAGAGAGAGAGAGAGAGAGAGAGAGAGAGAAAGTTTATCGTAGACGCTCGCGTGTCCAGATACCGGCACCTGTGCATTGAACGATAAGGATGTCACACAGCGTGGTTGAGACTGGACGTCCTTTAACAGTTGAAAGAGGGAGCAAGCCTCGGCTAGTCTCAGTTAATCTTACTGACAGTAGGTCTGCATTAGCCAGTGTTTTAACCGTCTCGACGTGTCACAACGACTCAGTAAAAATAGGTTTAATTGATAAGATAACAATTCACTTTGGAGTAATGATAGCTAAGGTGAAAACTGGGACTACTATTAATGTTATCAGCTAATTATCAGCCACTGCATGTACACTGAGGGTCTGATAGCAATCAGGCCTACACTCCATAGTCAATGAACAGAAATTAATTATTCTTACATTACATTACATGATTATTGTTTTAGGTCAAGCGGACTCTTCCAATCAATTATTCTTAGATAGCGCACTTACCCGCTTAAGAGCTGCTTAAGGCGCTAACAAAAACACAAATAACACAACCTGCATGCATCGAGCGCACTGTCGAATGGCCCCAACCACTGAGCGGTCCTAAAGGACTAAAGTGAATAAAGCATTTATTGGAACCGCCCACCTGTGTGCCTTGTTGACACAATTGCCGAGTTCTTTACGTACCTCTGCGGTAAGAAGAGGAAGGAGGAGAAGAGAAGTTGGTAGGTGATACTTCATAAAAAGTCATTACACAACCTTGATTCCTGTTAACAACAACAAACATTGAAATAAAACAAGTGACAAAAATACACAAGGGCAAAGCAAAGCCCAAATGACTAACATGCTCCTTATGGAACTAGCAATACTTAACATGAACATGAGTGCTCAGGAAAAACAAAATGAAACGGCGGGACTTAAATGCAAAGTAATACCAACTTTGATCTTTCTATGCTCTTGACCTTGAGATGACCTTGATTTCTGGCTCCAAATACACTCATGTACTATCCAATTTATTACAGCAAAAGTTGTATTATGCACAACAACAAAACAAAACAAAAAACAACAAAAACGGTGACCTTGGGATTACCTTGACCTTCACGTGATCTCTCATGCATGTCTGATCAAATAACCTAATGTTGTTGGATAAATAAACAGCCATTCCACTGTACGATGATCTATTTTTGTATATTTTTTCTAAGCCTAAAATGACCTTGCTTCAAAATCAACGCAAAACGGAACATATATGAAAGATCAATATATCATCTCTAAATACAACAAGTTTGGATTTTATAGCTCTCATAGTTTAGGGTCAAGGTCACTTCAAAGTACATATACGAAACGACTTTGGACAGCTTCAGTGACCTTGACCTTGGAGTGAGGTTGACAAATTTGTATAGTATGTGTGTCTCGTTGATATATATCATGCATCAAAGAATCATAATTTCAATATTAATAACCTAGGGGGAAAAAAAGTGAAAATTTATGAAAATATTTCATTTTTTGACTAACATTTGCTGACCTTGTGACCTTGACCTTGAGAAGAAGTCATTAATTCACTGATCATTTATGAGGTCTCATGGGTAAGTTTGGTTGTGATAGTTGAAATAGGTTCTGAGATATAAATCCATTTGCAAGTTACACAGATGGCGGATAGACGGACGGACGGACACTTTCTCTTTTTAATTGTTATTTTTGGACTATTTAGGACTTGTCTTCCACAACATATATATCTATGGCTGATGTAGAAGCACATGGAATTGAAAGCCAGTATGTCGCACTTTTTATTCACCTTTAAGAGCAGGATAATTACAGTTCTTGATGTTTTTAGAAACTTGCCTCCCTTGGCTTGTTTTGTTCTTTGCTCCCTAATGGTTTCTGTACCTGACATGGCTCGGCTGTCGTTTATACTTACTATCAATTATTGATAACAACTGGGCAATCTAATCATAGGTCTACTTTTCGCTTGACTTTGAACTCTTTCGCCTGATATGATCATGTGTTTTGATTCAATAGTGAAAGCTACAATCCTTGAAGATTTGGAAAGAAGAAGACGGCTGAGGATTTAGTTATCAGTTAACAAAGGATTCGGTTTGCGAAGTAGGTGGCAGTGCTATGTTTTTTCCCGGATGCACGTTGCCACGTCTCAGTTTTCTAAACCTGTGATGACAGGGTGCAAGCAAATAAAACTGCTGTGCTGAGCCGAATTAGTCAGTCACAGAGAGGAATTTGTAACAGTTATGTAGTCTAGTGCCATTTGATGTTTTGAGGGGGATTGTGCGAGCGTAGTTTGTCTATTTGCCACCTATCTCAAGCAGCGTGTCGTCCTTCTGTGACGGTCCTGTAAGGCTGTTTCCAGTCGTCCTGAGGCTGATGCCCTGAGAGAAGAAGAGAGCTACATGCACTACTGTGACCACTGGGACCTGTCTTGTCTGTGCGTTGTGTCGCCTTGTCCGGTCCCAGAATTATCAGCGGTATTGTAAGTATCTGCAAGCGATCCCTAGGTGGCCAATTTGCTCATATGCAAGCGTATTTGTAAAAACGTGTATATATTTTATATTATGAATGAGAAGAAATATCAGTGTAGATAGTAACCTTTTGTATGCAGGGAAATAAATATATATTTGATATTTTTTTTTTTGTGACGGGAATTAATTTATGCATAATAATTTTGAATTCTTTGCTAGCGTTGTCAAAAGAAGTAAAATATAAATGAAAATGATTCTTTGATTAAGAAAAGATACATAATTTATAAATGGAATTTGATCAGTGGTTTTTAAATAGTTGAAAGGGGAAATAATTTATAAAGTGCAGTTAAATTGTTTCCCATTATAATAAATGGAAGTAATTTGGGAAAGTTCGTTCCATTCAATTATAATAAAGAGGGTTAATTTAAATTAAATTAAATTAAAGGGAGGAAGAGCTATCTCCAACCTTCGTTTTGCGGATGACATTGATGGATTGGCTGGAGAGGAACAAGAACTTGAACAGCTGGTACAGAGGCTTTACACCACCTCAGGAGCCTATGGAATGGAAATAAGTGCAGAGAAGACCAAATGATGACCAACAACACCAATGGCATCAATACGGACATCAAAGTCTAAGGCCAATCCCTCAACACAGTGCATAGCTTCAAATATTTAGGAGCCATTGTATCAGACAATGGGTCCCGACAGGAAGTCCTCTCCAGGATCGCACAAACAACTGCTGCCCTGGCGAAGTTGAAGCCAATTTGGAAAGACAGGACCATCAGTCTACATTCCAAGGTAAGGCTGCTGCGCTCCCTTGTCATCTCCATCTTCCTATATGCTTGCGAAACATGGACCCTCACAGCAGATCTCCAACGGAGAATACAAAGCATGGAGATGAGGTGCTACAGAACACTTCTGGGCATTTCCTATACCCAGCACATCACCAACGACGAAGTCCGACAGACCGTCACACAAGCCATTGGACAACATTATGACCTGCTCACAGTGGTGAAAAAACGGAAACTTCGATGGTATGGCCACGTCACCAGATCATCAGGTCTTGCAAAGACCATCCTGCAAGGCACAGTGCAAGGAGGTAGAAGAAGTGGGAGACCAAAAAAGAGGTGGGAGTACAACATTCGAGAATGGACTGGTTGCTGAGGACATGGAAAGATGGAGTACGCTGGTTAAACGAACATCTGTGGTGCCCCTACGACCTCCGAGTTACGGGATAGGATAGGATAGGATAGGTTAATTTGTGAATGACCTTGATAATGGATAGAAGGGAGAAGGGTAGTAACGTGCACTAAGATGCAGAAGAGTATGTGGGTATTTTTGCTATGTTGGCTAGTTAATAATGATATAATTATTTTACTCTTGTGTATGTCTTATTGTACTGATACTGGCATCTCTACCAGCACTGTAGCATCCATGCTGTGTGTGCCGTGGCCATACACCACGGGAGCCCTCTGTACAACCTGGCATCTTAACTGACTTGAGCATCTGAGGGAACCACGCTGGTCGCTGAATGCCATCCAGCAGGACTGTAATTCAGAAAGTCAGTGACGGAAAACTCCATTTCTTTTTCCTTGTTAATTTGCTTTAAAATGAACTGTAAAAGAATATGTCATTTGCCAGTTGTACAAAGCCACATGTATAGTTAGTTTAAGGAGTGGCATTTTCTGTTTATTAAAATCTGTTGTATAATTTATAGCCACTGAAAAATGGGGTGGTTGTTTATCGTGTGATAAGCACGCAGTTGTGTACCCGTTGTTGAGGCAGTGGATGTGACTCATGTTTTGCTGTGAGATGTTTATGTGTTAGGGTCATCGTGTGTCCACGTAGATAGATAGATAGATAGATAGATAGATAGATAGATAGATAGATAGATAGATAGATAGATAAGATAAGATAAGATAAGATAAGATAAGATAAGATAAGATAAGATAAGATAAGATAAGATAAGATAAGATAAGATAAGATAAGATAAGATAAGATAAGATAAGATAAGATAAGATAAGATAAGATAAGATAAGATAAGATAAGATAAGATAAGATAAGATAAGATAAGATAAGATAAGATAAGATAAGATAAGATTAGATTAGATTAGATTAGATTAGATTAGATTAGATTAGATTAGATTAGATTAGATTAGATTAGATTAGATTAGATTAGATTAGATTAGATTAGATTAGATTAGATTAGATTAGATTAGATTAGATTAGATTAGATAGATAGATAGATAGATAGATAGATAGATAGATAGATAGATAGATAGATAGATAGATAGATGTCGTTTCAAAGTGTCACGGACCAGTTTTATAATTATTTGGGTCCGATGACTTTATATAATTGTTAGTCTGTTTCTTGTGAGAAGATATTGGTAATTATTTTATGAGAGCTACATTCTTATTGGTTGAGCTGATCACATGACAGTTCACTAATGTACATTCAAATATCTATTCATTCTTTTCTTGACTATACTAAGGATTGGTTGTCCTGGATTTCTCGCAGCTGTGTCTGTAGAAGTCTCTTGGTGCGGGAGGGTGGGGGGCCTCAAGAAGGAGAAGAAGAAGAAGAAACGAGAGCTATGAAGAAGCAGAAGAGGCAGCAGTAGCAGCAGAAGAGAGAAGAAGAAGAAACGAGGAAGAACAAGAAGAAGAGGTGGAGGAAGCAGCAGCAGCAGCAGCAAAAGAAGAAGCAGACTAGAAGAAGAAGAAGAAGAAGAAGAAGAAGAAGAAAAGAATAAGAGGAAGAAAGAAAGAGGACGCCGAAGAAGAAGAAGCAGAAGAAAAGTGAGAACATAGAAAAAGAAGAAGACGACGATGGAAGGGACGAGGAGTTGGCGTAGGCGGAGAAGAGACTAGAGAATGGAACATAACTACAGTCAGACTATTTACAACTTTCCTTTTCTCTCTCTCTCTGGCGACGGTGATTGGGAATTGTGTGTTATTTGTGAGTGGTGTATATTTTTATTCTTTCAACGGATTTATTCTGCGAAATGACGTGAGTAGAAACAATTGTATTAATCCCATTGTTGATTCTTGTCGATTCTATACTTGGGCTAATTTGTTGATTTAAGTTTATGGTTTAATATAGTGTGTGACAACGTAGATTATTGTTACGTGTTAGAGAAGTTGTGAGACGGAGAACAGCAGATTTCACGCAGGCATACACGCAATGCTGAAATACTCCTTTTCCTTACAGTGGTGACCATAAGACCCGTAGTTATTTGTAGTGAGATTTTACATTATTTATTTGTCTGCTAGCTTATTTGGGGTTTATATTGTTAGGATTTGATTGAATAGGTTGAAGAGTAATAAGGGTGTTTTATAGATCTGGGTGAGCTGAGAGTAAGCTCATAGGTGTGTATTGTTGTAGTTGACTTGTTCCGTTGTGGTTTTTTTTCTCTTTTGTTGTTATGTTAGTGCTTGTATAGATTATACCCCGCCTCCAGTTCTTTCCTTGCGGGTGGGATTCTTTGTATACATACATGTCAAGCTCTTGGAGCTTCTGACCATAATTTTTGGCCCAAGAGACCATAACTTTCTATCAAAAACCATAAGAAATGCGTAAAATGGTAAACACGCACATACAAATATAAAAAAAACACAAAAAAACAATAATAATAATTTTAGCAAACACATGCAAATTCACATGCATTTTTTTTTAATAACAAACATTGTACCGTACAAACAAGCAACTTAATAAGATTTTTAAAAAGAAAAAAAAAAGAAAAGAAAAACTCGGCGGTCATGAATACGAGCTTTTTTTTGCTGGTGTTTCGCCATTTTCAATAAGCTGAATGAACGGAAACCTTTCCTCCAAGACGGAAACAGTGTATAGAAATGCTATGGGCATGCACAAGACCCATACTTCCTTCACGATCGCGAGCGAGCGTGACTCAGAATTGTTCTCTAGGCTGTATTTCGGATTAAAATAAAATAAAAATTTCGGATTAAACAAAAAAGGGTCGGGAAAAAGAAAGAAATACGTAAGATTTTCATCTTACGCTGTAAAGTGAAAAAAACACTTGAAAATACGTAAGAATTAGGGAAAAAACGTAAGACTTGTGGGATCAGAGAGGGCTTAGTTTCATTTTTTTTCTTCTTATTGTATATATTGCCTCATTCTAGTTCAGCTCTTCTGTGTTATTTGTATTTCTTCTATTCTCTCATTAGGATCCTGTTTCATTATTTATAGTTGTCACATCCTTATTTTAGTTGTAGGTGTTTAGGGTTTATTTTGAGCATTTTATCGGAATTTCCTGTGTTTCTCTAGCTGCAGTAGAACTTAATTATTTTTGTATTTATTTCTTGTATTCTATTGTACCAATATTAGTTTATAGATTTAGTTCTCTCTTTGTTGTGTGGTGACTGTATTTGTCGTTTTGGTTGTTTATGTAGTGTATTGCATTTAACTGCTATTTTTGAAAACAAATTATTTATCAATTTTACTTGTTCACAACTGGGATTTAAAATTTGTTTTTAATACTTTGCCATTAGTGTTACAGTTAGTAATTAATTGAATTTAGTGGGGTTTCCTGAGACTTTTTTTAATACTTAAACATTGTTTTTTTTTTCTTTTTCTTTTATAGTCTGCTGTTTTGTCAAACTTGAACTTGCTTTTGAAATAACTTTGTCCTGGAACTTGGAAAATAATTCCTGACTTGTATGACATAAAGTTAGTTGTATTGTTCACTAGCAGTCTTACCTTTCAGTAAGTTTCTTGTTGTTGAACTGATCATGTCTTCTGTTGAGGAATATGATGCTCTTTTCAATTCTTTTTTAATCAAACCCAGAAGTTAGGTTTTACTGACCCAAAGTTACAGCAGCACATTGATATTGATAAGTGTTTTCAGAGACATGATAGGGCTAAAGAAAGAGAACAGCAAAAGATTAAGCAGGAGCTGGAAAGAGAGGAAAACAGATTAGAACAGGAAAGGGAGTCAAAACGATTTCAGGTTGAACTGGAAAGAGAAGAAAAAAGATCAGGAAATGGAGGAGAAGAGATTGGCACAGGAACGAGAGCAGAAGAAATTAGATCACTGGAAATTGACAGATAAAGCCTTAAGCTAAAGGAAAAAGAAATTGAGCTTCAACTGAAATAGGTTGAATTGCAAAGTGAGCAAACTGCTCCCAGAAACCGAACTTCTAACCCATCATTTCCAAAATTGCGAGAACATCTTAAGAAATGTCAGTGCACTGCAGATGGATTCATATAAATCGGTTCAGCCTGAAGTGGGAAAAAGTTTTGTAACTTTTTCAAAGCGATTTTCTCACTTGTTGGGAAGGTGGATCCAACTATCGGATTGTGAAAAGACTTTTGAAGGTCTGTGGAATCTTATTTTGTGTGAGCAGTTTGTTGCTTCTGTTTCGAGAAATCTGATTGTGTTTTTGAAAGCAAGAAATGTGACAAAATTCGCGGCTTTGATTGACAGTGCTGAAGCATTTTGCATGGCTCATCCGGAAAAGAAACTGGCACGGAAGTCAGATGATTCCATTTTTGCGTCCGCATCGATATCTCAGAATGTACCCACTCAGAATCAATTCCGTGGGATGGGTCAGAGAGGGAATAATTTCCGTGGATTGGGATTTCGTGACTCTCCGCAGGTTCTATTTCAAATAGGGGTTTTGCACATCAAAAACACTCATACTCAACAAGGCGCTCAAAACATTATGGCCGCTCGTAGACGTGGCAATATGTATTCGAGACCTGGTGCTCGTTTCACAGGTAGACCTCCTCTTAACAAAAGACAGAATAGAGAGGTCACAGTTTGCTACTGTTGTGGGGGTGTAGGTCACATATCTTCTGCTGTTGCCCAAGCATACTCAAAGCCTCAAGATACTGAAAGTGGTTTTCAGGAATATCAAGACCTTCAGATGACACTCAGGTGCAGTCAGCTTTAGTCATGGAAGTTGTTTTCTCGGTTTGTAATGAAAACTGTGGCCTTATCAAGCTGATATCGAGTACTGTAAATGACCTCGAAACAAGTGTGCTTAGGAGCTACAATCTGTGTCGTTCGTAAGAGACTGGTTTCGCACGACCAGTACACTGGAAAAGAGTGTAAATGTTGGATGTTGGTAATTCGGTGGAAACATTGAGGAATTTCTGTTGGCCAAAGTGTCTGTTGACACTCCATTTTTCTCTGGCACATTTTGTGTTGTGTCAATGATCAACCAGTGGCTGATTTGATCTTAGGGAATTTGTCAGGTTTATCTGATCCTTTTTCTGGCGCGATCACATCCATCCAACATCAAAGTCATACTTGTTGTGTTACTCCCAGTGCTCAAGGCATGAGACAAGGTATTCCAAGGAAACCTTTGAGGTCGGTCACGCAAGATTTGAATGTGTCACCATCTGAATTTGATCGGCTGCAGAGGCAGGATGATAGTTTATCACCCTTGTTTGATCTAACCAAGTCAGGTCAAATTCAAACAATAGGATCAGCATCAGTTTCCTACTTTATTCAAAATGAGATTCTGCACAGGCAATACGAACACAACAAAAAGACATTAGACCAGTTAGTAGTCCCTGCCACTCTCAGATCCTCAGTCCTTGTCACAGCCCACGATACGATCATCGCAGGTCATTGTGGCATCCGCAGAACAACAGACAGAAAATTGTCTTAATTTTTTTTGGCCAGGGGTGTCCGCTGACACAAAAAGATACGTTAAAACGTGTGACATTTGCCAGAAAACATCCTCAAAAGGTCGAATCCCACCAGTTCCGTTGGGAAAAATGCCGACTATTTCAGAACCATTTAAACGGATTGCTGTTGATCTGGTAGGACCGATTTCTCCGCCGTCTTAGGAAGGTCACAGATACATACTAAGCATCATTGATATAGCCACACGTTACCATGAAGCTATTCCGCTCAAACACATTGACTGGGTTTCAGTTGGTTAAATACTATTTTCCGTGTTTTCTCGTAAGAAATGCATGTCCACATAAAATTTTGTCAGACTGTGGTACTCAGTTCAACTCAGATCTCATGCGCGGTATTCACCCTTGGTTGTCGATCAAGGTCATACATACGTCGCCGTATCATGCACAGGCTAATGGCTGTGTTGAAAGTTTTCATGGGACGTTGAAACCAATGTTGAAGAAACTCATTCAAAAACAACCAAGAGCATGGAATCGGTATTTACCCGCGGTTCTTTTCGCGTATCGAGAACTTCCAAGTGAGAGCACTGGATTCTCACCATTTGGACTTTCGTTTGGTCGTCGCTCGCGGACCCATTGCAAATACTTGGACACAAGGTTCTTAAAATGACGATGCAAAGAATTTGTACAATTATATGCTTGAACTCAAAAACAGATCCTTGAATCTTGCAAGCTGGCTCAAGAGTACATAAAAAAAGCTGTAGCCAAAACCAAACACTATCATCAGTGTATTCCATAGAGTTGGTGGGAAATGAACATGCTGTGTATATATTTCTGCTGTTGTATATTAAATGCTGAAAAATCAATTGGAATGCTGTAAAATGATCTTTAAAGTACTTTATTGGATTTTGATTTTGTTGTATCACGGTAGCATATTTGGACTTGTACTGTACATTTTCATATCTATTATGCTTCGTGTGAATGCGTAATGCAGTATGTTTATATTTATAATGACCAGTTTTTCGCTTATTTGTACAGTTTTAGGTGGATAAAAACTAGTATTTTATCTTTCTATTTGTGTTGTTCTTCTTGAATGTTTGTTTATCAGGCAAACACTTTTTAGAAGAAAGGCAGTGGATTGTGGTGTTAGATTGAAGCCATCTTTTATTCCAGTCCCCGTATCTTATTCTTTACTCCAAGAGATGCAACTCTTGTTCTCAACTACTCAACTCAACGTCATTATTCAAAGGTTACTTCCCTTGAACCTATTAAGACCGATCTTCTTTCCATTACATGTACTAGTAGGTTCTGTACATGACATCCTCTCTTTTCTAAATAAAATACTTCCTGTATTTTTAGATAATGGACATTCAGGTGTTTTGCTCATGGCATTAATAAAATATCAAATTAATTTCAACCATATAAACCTACTTCTAATATTTCCACTTAAAAATATACAAACAAATTTCTGAATAACTATATGAAGTTTTCAACTTTAACTTCAGCTTGTATAAAACATTAATTCAACTTATAATCTCTCGTAACACAATAATATCTAACAATAAGAAATTCTTATTTTCAAAACTTTAACTTTCACATTGTTTGTTTGCATGTGTGCGAGTGTATGCGTTTGAACATGTACATATCAACATGCATCAACATATTCATAAATTCACTCATTTCTCATATCTTAAGATTCATTTACTGTCCTTTTCAGTCTTTTCACTGTCTTCATATACTAAACAACTACTATCTTCACTGTTACACATACTTGTAGATAATGTTCTTGTTTTGTTCACTTTTCTTTGTCACCAATGTTCAATTAATCATAACACTAAATCATTCTTCACACAAATAAAACATAATTATTCTTCTGCTATTTGCAATAAACTGTTCATATTGTTTTTTCTATTTCACAGTTCTTTGAATACTTTCAGTCTTTACCACATTCAATACTCATCACTGTACTTTACTGGAGGTTTCACAATTCTACCTGACCTTGTCCTAACAGCATTATCACTGTGTGTTTGTGCTGTGCATGCTTGCTGTGTATTACTATTAGTCTGTTCTGGAATGCTTTCATTCTCTACTCTTCTTCTTTCTGTTGGTGTATGATTTTGTGTTTGTGGACTGTATGTGAATGACTCTCTTGTGTCTTGTGGTTGAAATTCTACTTGTGTTGGTCTGAGCATTCTTCTGTTTCTTCTGTAATGTACATCTTGCTCATCTTTGACTACATAGGATCTGGGTGTTGTATGAGGATTAACTACTTCTGCTCTTTTCCATTTGTCTCCAAACTGCATCATGATTGGATCACCTGATTTGAGTTTTGACAGTGTTTTACCTGCTTTCTTGTCAAAGTACTTTTTCTGTGTTTTCTGTCTTACTTTCATTGCTTTGTGATTTGACTTGTTATTTTGTTTTCCTGGTTTGAGTGTTTCTTCTCTCACAGGAAGTGTTGTTTTCAGTTTTCTGCCTAGAAACAATTCTGCAGGTGATTTTCCTGTGTCAAGAGAAGTATTTCTGTAATCTAGCAATGCTTTGAATGGATCCTTTGCTTTGTGAAGCAACTGTTTGACTGTTTGAACCATGCGTTCTGCTTGACCATTGCTTTGAGGATGGTACGGACTTGAGGTTGTGTGTTTGATTTCATATTCTTCTGTGAAATCTGTGAATTCATGACTAGAAAATTGCGGACCATTATCTGTGATTAACTCATCTGGAATTCCATATCTTGCTATCAAGCTCTTCATGTGATCAATGACTTGTTTGCTTTTCAGTTTGTTCAGCTGAATAACTTCTGGCCATTTTGAGTAATAATCTACTACCAATAGATAGTGTATTTGGTTCAATTCAAACAAATCTGCCCCTATCTTTTTCCACGGTCTGTCTGGAATTTCTACGGGTATCATTGGTTCTTTTGGATTTGATTTGGAGTTTTCAGCACAAGTTCTGCATGAAGCAACTGTGTCTTCAACCTGAGATGACATTCCTGGCCAATACATAGATTCTCTAGCTCGATTCTTGCATTTGACAATTCCTAGATGTGATTCATGTACTCTGTTCACCATTTCTTTTCGCAGTGATTTCGGAACGACAATCCTAAATCCTCTATAGATCAAACCATCAGTGAAAACTAACTCATCGCGGAATGACCAGTATGCTCTGACTTCTTCAGGCACTTCAGACCGGTTTTTTGGAAATCCTTCCAGAATGACTATTTTTAACTTTTGCAATTTAGCATCTTTTTCAGTTTCCCTCTGAAATTCTTCATATTTCTTGTCTGAAATAGAAATTCTGGACCTTGGGTTGATTGCATTTATCTCTTTGTCTGGTACAAGTTGTTCTTTTGTTTCTTTTAGGTATGATCTGCTCAGTGTATCTGCTACAAACATTTCTTTGCCAGGTTTGTATGTGACTCTCAAATCATACTTTTGCAACTGTAGCATGAATCTTTGCAATCTGACTGGTGCATTGTGTAGCGGTTTTGTGAAGATTGCTTGCAGAGGTTTGTGATCTGTTTCTACATCAACTTGTCTGCCATACACATAAGTGTGAAACTTTTCGCATCCGAACACTACAGCTAGTGTTTCTTTTTCTATTTGCGCATAGTTCTGTTGCGTTTTGGTGAGAGCGCGTGAACCATAGGCAATTGGCTGACCTTCTTGCATTAAACAACATCCAAGACCTGTTGCAGATGCATCCACTGAGAGTGTAAGAGGTTTATTTGGGTCATAGTACCTCAGAACAGGAGATTCTGTCACTAATTTTTTTAGCTTTTGGAAACTATCTTCTTCTTTCTTTGACCATTTCCAGACTGCTTCCTTCTCTGTGAGCTTTCTGAGAGGTGTAGCTACTTCAGCTAAGTTTGGTAGAAACTTGCCTAAGTACTGAATGAAACCCAAGAAAGTCATCAGTTCTTTCTTGTTTTCAGGAATGTTCATATTTTGAACTGCTCGGATTTTCTCCGGATCTGCTTTCAGACCTTGACCTGTCAGTATGTGACCTACATACTTGATCTCTGGCTTTCGAATTGCGCATTTGGACTCATTGAACTTCAGACCTGACTCCCTAGCTTTTTCCATCACCTTTTTCAGGCGTTTGTCATGCTGTTTCTCATCTTTTCCCCACACTACGATATCATCCTGAACAGCTTCAGCACCCTCTATGTCCTCTACCATCTCAGGCATCACTCTTTGGAAAATTTCGCTTGCCGATACAATCCCAAAAGGAAGACGGAGGAATCTGAAACGACCAAAAGGAGTGTTGAAAGTGCAAAGTTTTGAGCTTTTTTCATCTAGCTTGAGCTGCCAATATCCTGAAGTTGCATCTAGCTTTGAGAATATTTTTGCATCAGGCATGTTTTGAACAATTTCTTCAATTGTTTTCAGGGGGTAATGTTCGCGTTTTACAGCTTTGTTTAGGTCTCTAGGGTCAATGCAAATTCTGAGTTTTGTTGAGGTCTCTACGACAACCATACTGTTTACCCATTCTGTCGGTTCTATTTGTTTGACAATGACTCCTTCTTTCTCCATGCGCTGGAGTTCAGCTTTGACTTTATCATGAAGTGCAACTGGTAGTTTACGTGGTGGATGAACTACAGGCTCAACGTTTGGGTCAATTTTGATTTTAACCTCTCCAGGTAGGCATCCTAACCCTTCAAATGAATCTGGGTATCCAGATTTGACATCTTGAGGAATGCTTGCATGCACCGTGTCAACTCTTTGTATCAGTCCTAACGTCTGACATGCCTCAAGACCTAGTATTGCTGCATTGTCTGCCTCTGTGACAAAGAATTCTACTTCATGCTCTTGCTCTTTGCCTTTGCATCTGCATGTAAGTTTTGTTGTCCCTAGTGTCTTGATGCAGTGACCTGAGTATGATTTCAGTTTGATTTTGGACTTTCTCAGCATTTTGTCTTTAAACATCTTGAATGTTTGCTGCGAGATGACGTTGCATTTTGCACCAGTGTCAAGCTGAAACTTTATCTGCTTTTCTTCAACATCTAGTGTTTCATACCATGCACTACCAACTTTGTTGATGTCTGTGTTCCCTATTGCACCTAGCGTGTATGTCATGACTGTGTCATTATCATCATCATCTGTGCCTGTATCACTATCATCTAGTGCATTTATCTTTCTTCTGTATGTGTTCTTCGTTCGACACATCTTTGCAAAATGATTGGGCTTCTTGCATTTTGTGCACTTTTGTCCTATTGCAGGGCATTCTGCTTTGCTTGTGTGCTTTCTTCCACACCGACCACATTTGTATTGTGCAGATCTGTCATCTTTCTGTTTGTGTTGGCTTTCTTTCTTGTAGCCTGTACCTTTGTCTGCATGTTTGTGATGGACTGCATTGATAGCTGCTGCTTGAGACAGTTTCATTTGTTGAAGTTGTGAGCTAGACATTTCTTCAACCCCAGCAATTTCTATTGCTTTCTCTAGTGTAAGTTCCCTACCTACATCTATCAGTTTCTCTCGCACTTTTTCTGACTTAGTGCCGAAAACTATTCTGTCTCTGACCATAGCATCTTCTTGATCTCCATAGTCACACTCTTTTGCCAACAGCTTCAGTTCTGTTACAAATTGTTCACATGTTTCATCATTTGACTGTACTTTACCCTGGAACTTGTATCTTGCGAAGATGGGGTTCGACTTTGGTTCCACGTACTGTTGAAAACGTGTGTAGTACTCTTGTAGAGACTTCTGTTGTTCGTCCGTGAGATTCCATGTCGAAAAGATTTTGCGTCCTCTTTCTCCCACCCACAGCATAAGGTACGAGCACTTCTCCTCCTCGGACTTTGACTTTAACGGTCCCTCGACGAAGAGAAGGGCAAAAACCGAGTTTAGTGGATCTGATTTTGGTGAACAATGAAGATTTTATTTCAGGGATAGAGCACTATCCTGGACTGGGTAAGAGTGATCATGATGTGTTGTTGTTTAAACTGCAAGGTTTGGACACTGCACCAGAGGAAGGTAAAAGGAATAATTTCAATTTTAAACAAGGTAACTATGATAAGCTCAGGCATACGTTGGCTGAGGTAGACTGGAGTAGTATTAATGGTATAACTAGTGTTGAAGAAAGCTGGTTGTTAATTAAAACAAATATTATTGCAGCTATGGAGCAGCATATCCCCAGGACAAAAGTTAATGTACAGATGAAACTGAAACCCGTATGGTTCAGTAAATCCTGCCTAAAGAAAATAAAGAAAAAGTATGACCTTTATAAAAGATACTTAGTGACCCGTGATGGTTTAGACTACCAGCGATATATTAAGGTGCGAAATAAATGCACAAGAGAGGTGAAAAAAGCTAAAAAGAATTTTGAGAAAAATATTGCAATAAATTGTAAAAATAATCCGAAAGTGTTTTGGAAATATGTACGATCTAAAACTAAAGCATCTTCGGGTATCAGCCCACTGGTAAAGGAGGATGGAGATATAGCAGGGAGTGATGCTGATAAAGCAGAGGTATTAAATAAGTTTTTCTCTAGTGTTTTTACTCAGGAGGATCTAAATAATATACCATTTTTAGACCTTGCATCTAGATCTGACAATGTTACTTTAACTGAAGTTCTTATAACTCCGAAAGCAGTTCAGGAGAAGTTGAGCAAGTTAGATCCAAGTAAGGCTTTTGGCCCAGATGGTATACCGTCCAGAGTCTTAAAAGAAGCAAGTAAAGAGTTATCAGTACCACTTTGCCAACTTTTTAATAAGTCCTTAGAGGAGGGAGTTGTACCATTGGACTGGAGAAGAGCCAATGTCACCGCCTTATTTAAAAAAGGCAGTAGAAGTGATGCAGGAAACTATAGACCTGTCAGTTTAACTTGTATTTTATGTAAAGTGCTTGAATCATTTGTCAGAGATGCTATCGTTAACCATATGACTCTTTGCTCTCTGTGTACACACGGAATGCCAGCATGGTTTTCGTAAAGGTAGGTCATGTGTGACGCAACTCTTGCAGGTAA
Organism: Oncomelania hupensis; assembly: GCA_036898135.1. Lineage (NCBI taxonomy): Eukaryota > Metazoa > Mollusca > Gastropoda > Littorinimorpha > Pomatiopsidae > Oncomelania > Oncomelania hupensis. The sequence goes on from CM072526.1 coordinate 55,486,825, forward strand.
TGGAAGACTTTACGAAAATGTTTGACAGTGGGGAGAGTTTTGATGTGCTTTACTTGGACTTTCGCAAGGCATTTGACTCTGTACCTCATGCAAGACTTTTAGATAAACTAAAATCCTACGGGATCACTGGGCACGTATTACAATGGATCAAGTGCTTTCTGGAAGGAAGAACCCAGCGTGTCAGAGTTGGAAATTATTTCTCAGGTAACGAGCCAGTTCTGAGTGGTATACCACAAGGCAGTATTTTGGGTCCCATTCTTTTTACAATTTTTATAAATGACTTACCTGACAAAGTATCTAGTAATTGTAGCATTTTTGCAGATGACACTAAACTATATAATGTGACATCTAAGTGCGATAAATTACAAAAAGATATAGATAGTCTTCTGAGTTGGTCAGATACCTGGCAATTGCATTTTAATGCATCAAAATGTAACGTACTCCATATGGGTAAGAAAAATCCTGGACATGACTATTTGATGACCACAGGTGACGACAGAGTGACGATTGACCATAATAGTGAGGAAAAAGATTTGGGGGTTACTTTTGATACAAACCTAAACTTTGATAAACACATAAACAATGCAATTTCCAAGGCTAATAAAATGCTCGGTATCATACGCCGATCTTTTACTTACTTGGATAGTGATACCTTAACCCGCCTGTATAAATCGCATGTAAGGCCACATCTTGAATATGCGAATATGATATGGTTTCCGTATCTTAAGAAGCAGTCATCTGCTTTGGAGAGAGTACAAAGAAGAGCGACTCGGATGATTAAATCGCTGAGACAATTGCCATATTCAGAGAGATTGAGAGTTTTGGATTTGCCCTCTCTGAAATTTAGAAGATTGAGAGGTGACCTGATCCAGACTTACAAGATTTTTAATGGGATTGACAACATTGATGTTAACACTTTGTTTCAGTTGAATACTAACTCCAGAACAAGAAACTCACAGGACAATATTCTTATAAGACATTGCCGCACAAACAAAAGAAAATACTCATTCTCCTACAGAGTTGCGCCCATATGGAATAAATTGCCAGTTGATACTAAAAGAGCTAACAACTTGAACACTTTTAAAAATCTTCTGGAAAAGGTAATTTCCATACAGAAATCAAAATTTGAGTATGATGACTAATTAGCATACTATCTTTAGTATTCCCCTAACTACCGCAAATGGAACCGGACAAGTAAAAATGCCCAAAATAAAAGGGACATTCAAAAAGCCGCGAGGCTTATACAAGTCCCTCCAAACTAAACTAAACTAAACTAAACTTGAAGGTGAACTTCACGTGGCTATGAAAGTCTTTCCATTCTTGTGCGAGATCCCGGGCTGACCAGTCAAATTTAGGTACGTGACTGCTTGCAGACTCCATCATCCCTCTTCTGACACCATGTGTTGTTCTTCTTGAATGTTTGTTTATCAGGCAAACACTTTTTAGAAGAAATGCAGTGGATTGTGGTGTTAGATTGAAGCCATCTTTTATTCCAGTCCCCGTATCTTATTCTTTACTCCAAGAGATGCAACTCTTGTTCTCAACTACTCAACTCAACGTCTTTATTCAAAGGTTACTTCCCTTGAACCTATTAAGCTGACTGACCGATCTTCTTTCCATTACATGTACTAGTAGGTTCTGTACATGACACTATTAAAATTCAGAAAACTCTGGCGTTTTCTTTTTGCAATAAGGGGGTATTGTCACGAACCGGTTTGATAGTTATTTGGGTTCGATGACTTTATATTATTGTTAGTCTGAGAAAATAGCTGTGACAATTTCATTGCTCCTCGTTTAGCCAATTTATCAACTATATTATTCCAATAAATGCAGGTATGAGAAGGAATCCAACAAAAGGAGACTCCAATACCTTTAGATATAATATAATGTATTAAAGACTAAATTTCAAATAAAATATCTGTCCTCGTTTTACATGACCAATATTTCAAAGAATATAAAACTGATTTTTAATCTACACCTAAAAGAATATTAAAGAAAGCCAATGAAGAATTACAAATAATATTTAAAGCCACAAGGATTGCATACAATTCTGCTGTAAATATTGAGACATTCTTACCAATAATATGACTTTTGAATTTTTAAGTCAGGAATTGCAATTTCAGCGCCAGCATGTGATGTTTTTAGAACTGGGCGGTCAGTATAAATTTTTAAATGATCAGAATATTGTTTCTCCAGCAGCTCTTTAGCCTCAGTAACAATGAACTGCATTGTTACTTTTCGTGGTATCTGAGTAATCAATATGGAACGTCGCGTTTCTATGCTCCCATTGCGGAATCTGAGCTGTAATTGGTAATATGGGAATAGAAGAAATGTCAATATTACAATTTGTTAAAACATCGTATGTATAATTTGGTATTGGTTGGAGATATGACAAATGTCTAGCTCGTTTGTGAAAATCTACATTAGCATCAATAAATATACTACTCAAAATAATACAAGGTCCACTTGGGCATATGGGTCTCTCTTTAAATCAGAAACACGAACTCAATTTATTAGCTCCTCATATTTTATTGCAATCATTTCTGCATCAATAACAAAAAAGATTTTAGACATCAGTCGCTTAAAATTCGAGTAAATTCAATTTAACTGGACATACTCCTCATTTATAAAATCAAAACTTTAGAAACCAAAAATCAGTCAGTATCGGGTGTGGCCACCGTTTGCATCAATGCAGTCTTGGCATCGTTGTCTCATGGACCGTATCAGGTTATGGAGGATGTTTCCTGGGATGGCCAACAACTCTTGCTGGAGAACTTGGGCCAGAACTTCAAGGTTAGCTCCTGGAGGGAGGTTTGCCCGTGTCTGTCGACCCAAGATATCCCACAGATGTTCTATGGGGTTCAAATCGGGTGATCGAGCCGGCCAATCCATCCTTATGACGTGCTTTTGCTGCAGGAAGTCATTGACGATACGCGCTCGGTGGGGTCTGGCATTATCGCCCTGTAGTATGGCACCTTCCCCAATGGCCCGCAGAGCTGGGAGAACCCTAGGTTGTAGGACGTCATCCCTGTAGCCAATACCGTTTAAGTTGCCATGAATTTGGAGCAGGGGTGTTCTGAAGTTTAATGCGAAGCCACCCCACATCATGACAGATCCACCACCAAAGCGTTCATGCTCGCGCACCGTCGCATCAGCAAAACGCTCCCGTGGACGCCTCCAAACATTCACTCGACGGTCGTTGAAAGACAAGGAGAACCGAGACTCGTCTGTAAAGAGCACCCTTGACCAATGTTGCCTAGTCCACACGAAATGACGCCGAGCCCAGGCCAAACGCGCTGCACGGTGAGCTGGGGTGAGCAAATGCCGTACTGCTGGTCGTCTTGATCGCAGGTTTGCCTCGTGTAGACGGTTGCGAATTGTCTGGTCATTGCTGGCTGCGTGAAGCTGTCTTCTGATGGTGTTTGCTGTAGCGGACCTCATCCTCAGAACTGACAGGGTGATGAAATGGTCTTGTGTAACGACCGCAGTTCGTACACATTTGTGTATGAAGACGTGATGACGTCACTGCGTTAATTTTCGAATAGTTTGTGAACTGTGTTAGGTTAGAGACTATACATCAGCCTAAGCGAGAGGACGTATTCGTGGGTGCTCTGGAAAGACTTGATTCTTTAGGACTTTAGCTGTATAAGAATACAGGTATTTATTTATTATTATTATTATTAAGTGGTATTTATAATGAACTGCTAAGATATCCTTACGAAAAGGAAGAGTATTGCTTTTTGTGAATTAGTACGTTTAGAGTACAGAAGAACCTATGTTTGAAAACAAAGTTCGATAACTCGTGTCAATATTTATTTGATCATGTGTATACATGTATGTGTGACTCAGTTTGTAATTATGATGCCATTTTTATATTCATTCATATGTGAAGATATGGGGCTGAAATAGGAACGTATTTCAGTTGTATAATTTGTATATCTATTGATGAATGAATGGGTGCAAATATGTTATAAAATGAAGGTGAGCTGTGTTTGTAATATTGGGCTCATAGTCCATTGTGTGTAGCCTATGCAATGTGTGTAAAGTGGCTATACTAGGTATTGTCACAGGGGTGGTGACAATAGTGATTGTAGTGATTGTGGTGGCGTGTAGAAGACATTCTACAAAGATAAATGATACTTACTCAATGTGAGCTATAAAGACATACAGTCTCTTTATGGATAAGAGCGAAAATTTACGATTGTGTACATGTTGTATACAGCGGGGCGGTTACGGAGCAAAGAACCCCTGATGTGCGGCGGATGAGTCTGGTCCACATGACAACATCTGCCTAACCGGATGTGGATGCCATCATCGCCGTAGCTCTCCTTCTGCATCATCACTGGGGCAGACGTGCAACAACGGTGCAGTAGTAAACTTCCGGATCTACGCCATGAAGACAACTGCAGCGTCTTCAGCGTGTGTGGCTGTGACCCCAGCGTCGGCTGTGAATTCCGCGCCGGGAGTGCTTGATCCGTGAAATAGGTCAGTAAACAGAAACTGTATATTCTAGAATATTCAAGTCATCGAAGTGCAATATTCGTGTCGATGCTAATGTAAAAGAGTAGAGTCGAGTGACGTCCTCAGTAAAGGACAACGACTTCTGCTAGTGTTGAATTCTGAGAGAAACTGTGTACACTTATAACAGAAAGAACTGCGTGAACTTACTGAGTGATCTGCGTGCACTCATCAAATGGACTGGGTGAAAGTATTACATTAACTGTGTGCACTTATTTATCATCTGTGTGAATTTAGTTATATGCTGGAAATAATTGTGTGATTTAATGTATCTGTAACTTATTGTATACGTGAATGATTTATTGTGTATGTGAATAATTGAATGAGAAATAGTATAACAGAGGGCAAAGAGAAATAACTGTGTATTCTTTGTCCTTGTCTGTAAGCACGTGTGTGGCAGTGTATGAGTATAGTAAACAGAGATAGAACACACACCTTTATACTGAACGTCAGACAGCCACACTCACACACTCATTCATTACACCATAAGTAGTTATACATATATTTATTTAAATTAAATACACAAAAACCTTCCGTTACATTTGGTGACCCTGACTTTCTCTGTGTTAGTTAGCATTTAGTCATACATATTTATATTTATTGAGGGCACCACTAGTTATTAGATTTATATACAGTTAGACTAGTGGGCTTATCTCCCTTGAAAATTCTTGATTATATTGTGTATGACTGTGATGTTTTGTTTTGTGTGACAATGCCGTCTCCAGTGTAACGGCTGTGCCTGTGTACAGTTTCTTGGCACTAAGGGTTTAATTCTTTTTCTGCCTGGGGGTTGCTATTTTCTTATTTTCAGCTCTGTTCTTCTGTTAGTGGGATTGTTTGTTTTTGTTAGTTCTTTGCTGTGTAGGGTTCTGTCCTTTCATGCGTGTGCATGTGTGTATGATCTCTTTGCCCTTATTTTAAGTAGGTTATAGTGTTAGGATTTCAGCCCCATTTAATTTAATTTAATTTCTTTTATTTATTCATTGGTTGTTGATTTGCATTGAGTTTGATGTTATAATATTCTGTATTTGTGTATGTAGTTATACTGGGTTATCCTTGTTAAATTGCTTCCCTTGATTTAGCTTAGTTGTTGTTGAATGGTTTCCTTTGGTTCATGTTGGATTGTTAGTGCTGATAATTTTGTTTGTGATTTTGTTTTTTGGTTTAGCAATTCTGTTTGACTTTGAATTTAATTGGATATAGAGTAGTATAGTAGTTAGTGTGACAGTAATTAATTTTTATTATTTATAAAATTAATCTTCATAAGACTTTGTTATTTTGTTGAGTTTATTTTCCTTTGGCCATCAACTTGGTATTATAGTATTATTTAGTTCTAGTGCTTATTGTGTTGAGAATTAATTGTTGTTTTTTTTCTCATTTCATAATTCTTTATTTAATAACTTTGTTTAAATAATATTTCCTTTGTGGGCATTGTATATATTTTTTTTATTAGGGTAGTTTTTTAAAAACTTGTTCATATAATTATTCTCTTGGGACAAGGGAGGTAACAAATTTGATTGTGGATGTTTGAGCGTTTGGTATATTTTATTTGACTTAGAGATTTATTTAATTTTTTTTTAAATTCCTATTGACATTAATATAAACTTTAAATACTTGTGAATAGTTCCATTACTAGGATTATACATAATAATATTATCCTACTTTAAAACTACAAGACTGTTTGAACGAATATTTGGATAAAAACTTAACTTAGTAATTTAATCTTTCACTGTATATTCATTGTGCTTATTATCAACTTCAGTTGAAGTTCTTCAACATATGTTGTGAATATATTGACTTAGTGTATTCCATTTGATATTTAAAAAATTTGTCACTGCTTCAGTACATATTGAGATAATACAATATATAATTTGCTTGGTATACATTTAAGACTTGACTGTTTTCATTATAACTTGAACTGTGCATTGTATTGGAAATCTACGTTTGAAGATACTTCATTGTTTTCGTAAGATTCATAGAACAATTTATAGTTGTTTTGATTGATTGCATTTTGCCATTTCATTGTTGATACTTTGATATTTTATTGATTTACTGTTTGAACATTTTGATATTTTTATAGTAAATTTTTTTTGTTGGTTGTTGATCTACATTGTACTTAGCCATGTCTGATGATTATGATCAGTTGTTCCAATCTTTTATTGCTCAAGCTACAACTTTGGGTATTCCTGATAAAGAACGTGGGAAATATGTACAGGAATGTTTTGATCGTATTGAAAGACAAAAAGTGAGAGATGAAAAAAAATTAGAAGAAGAAACAAAACAGAAAGCATTGGAAGAAGCTACAAAGCAAAAACAAGCAGATGTTCAGTTAGAACTAGAGAGAGAGAAAACTAAACAAAAGGAATTTGAGTTACGTTCTGAACATAGACCTGAGGAACAAGATACGGGTTATGGAAACAGAGGTAGAGATAGTAATTCTTTTGGTGCTAGGCCTGTTTACCCCAAGTTGCCTCTTTTCAAAGAAAGACAAGATGACATAGATTCATACCTTTTTCGTTTTGAGACTCATGCTACAGCCCTTGGCTGGGATAAAAGCAAATGGGTTACATTTCTTTCAGCTTTGTTAGAAGGTAATGCACTGAACTTATACCACAGTCTTGCTGCAAATGGTCAGGTTGATTATCCAACATTGAAAGACAATTTGCTTAAGAAGTTCCAGTGTACTGCTGAAGGTTTTCGCAAGAAATTCCGTGAAGTCCGACCAGACTCAAACGAACCTTTCCAAACATTTGGTATTGAACTGAACAGATTGTTTGATAGGTGGATAGCTTTGTCCGGTGTTCCTAGAAACATGCAAGGAATAATGAATCTTGTGTTAGGTGAGCAGTTTCTAGAATGTGTGTCACAAGATCTTGCTACTTTATTCCGCGAGCGTGGACTTGTCACATTGGATGATATGGTTAAAACCGCTGAAAGTTATCGTCTTGCTCGTCCCGGAAAGAACTTAGCACGCAAATCGGCTGCTACAATTTTCGGTTCAGTAGGATCAGTTGATGTAGCTGAGGAATCGCAAGCTGCTGCTGGCTCTGCAGATTCTCGCGGTGGTTACTCAAACTATCGAGGTCGTGGCTATTGGAGAAATCGTGGTGGTTTTCAGAAGAAAGACCAAACATACACAGATTCGAACCAAAAGGTCGAAGGTCGTTTTGATCAAACTCGGGGATCTTATAGACGTGGACGTGGAGGTGGTTCATTTTACACCAATTTTGATAATTGCCCTCTTTGTGATGGTAAAGGTCATGGTCCTAAGCAATGTCCCCTTCGAAATAGTCAAAATCCTTGCCCTGTTTGCAACATTGGTGGTCATACTAGAAGAACTTGTCCCTTTGTTGTAAAGAAAGCCACAGCTTCAGATGATAAGACTAATAAATCAAGCTCTGGTTGTGCAGTTGTCCCTGTAGACTCTGAAGTCGTTTGTTCTGTTTTTGATCAGACACCTGGTCACTTGCATCTAGAAGTTGGTTCTGTAAACTCTACTGCTTGCTCAGTTCTGCGAGACACAGGTGCTACCATTTGTGGTGTTCGAAAACGTTTGGTTTCTGATGAGCAGTATGTACCAGGTACTGTTCGTTGTAAAACTTTTGGTGGAGAGATAAACATCTATCAGCAGGCTAAAGTTGTTGTTTCTTGTCCATATTTTGTTGGAGAGTTGGTTTGTTGTGCTCTTGAGGATCCAGTTGCTGACTTGATTGTAGGAAATATTCCAGGTTTGATTGTCCAGCAGACCCAAGGTACCCAAGTTGCTGCTGCTGCTGATGATGTCCCTGTTGCTGCTGTCACTACTCGTGCTCAGGCTAGGAAGCAAGATCTCCCGCACAAACCTCTTGTCACTGTGTGCGATGACTTGAAGGTCACTCGTGCTGAACTCATTCAATTGCAGAAAGATGATGCTACTTTACAAGGTTGTTTTAAGTTAGCTGATTCAGGTGAAGAAAAGGTTGTTGGTTCTGCTACTTATACTTTTTATTTTAAAGATGATATTTTGTACAGAAGGTATCAGAAATCCAAGGATATTTTGCATCAGGTTGTCGTTCCTGAAAAACTTCGCACTTCAGTCATGATTGCTGCGCATGATCAACTTTTGGCAGGTCATTGTGGAGTTAGTAGAACTTTGACTAGGATTCTGTCCCAATTCTTTTGGCCTGGTGTTTCTGCTGATGTGAGTGCTTATGTTCACACTTGTGACATTTGCCAGAAGACAATTTCAAAAGGAAAAGTTCCCCCTGTTCCTTTGGCGACTATGCCTCTTATCTCGACTCCATTCGAGAGGGTCGCTATTGATCTAGTTGGGCCTTTGTCTCCTCCATCTGTTGAAGGTCACAGATATATTCTGACTTTGATTGACTTGGCTACTAGGTTTCCCGAAGCTGTTCCTATGAAAGACATTTCTTCTGTTGCAGTTGCTGAAGCTTTGATGAGTATTTTTTCAAGGTTAGGTTTTCCCAAGGAAATTCTTTCAGATCAAGGTTCTCAATTCAACTCAGATTTGATGAAACAATTTCATGCTTTGTGTGGTACTCAAGCCATACGTACTTCTCCCCACCATCCTCAAGCAAATGGTACTGTTGAACGATTTCATGGCACTCTGAAATCTATGCTTCGAAAGGTTGTTCATTCTCAACCGAAAGCTTGGCATCGCTATCTTCCTGCATTGCTCTTCGCATGTAGAGAATTGCCGTCAGAAAGTACAGGTTTCAGTCCTTTTGAACTGATGTTCGGTCGCAAACCGAGAGGTCCCATTTCTCTCATTGCTGATTTCTGGACCGAAGATCACAACTCTAGTGATACATCAGCGAAGCTATTGTACACTTACCTCTTTGACCTGAAGAATATTATTTCTGAAGTTTGTGAAATTGCTTCCCAAAACTCTGCAGATTCGTCTGTCAAGAACAAAAGGTACTTTGATCGTCGTGCAAAGGCACGAACTTTTTCTGTCCATGATGAGGTACTTGTTCTTCTCCCCACTGACTCTAACAAACTTCTTATGACATGGTCAGGTCCTTATTTTGTACAGGAATGTCTTCATCCAGATTATAGAATTCTTGTGAAAGGCAAGTCGAAGATTTTCCATGCAAACATGCTCAAACGATATCTTCGTCGTGTTGATGCTGCTGTTGGTGTTGTTGAGGATTCTACACGGTTGTCAACAGGTGTTTTAGTTGACTGGTCTTCCATTTCTACTTTTTTGCTTTCAGATGTCGAGGATGTTGGACCTCAGTGTGATGTTCCTCATGTTGACGTTTCAGATTGGCATACTGTCCCATCAGTGGCTATTGGTGTTGTCCAAGATGATGATGATGTTGGTGGTCTTCCCACTATTCCTCTCATGTTGTCGTCTGTCAATGACGAGGACATTTCAAAGATCGATTTCAACAATGATCTCTCTGATTCTGATGGTCAGTCCCTGTATTCAGTGTTTGCAGATTTTCCTACGGTATTGACATCGAGACCCGGTGCATTCAATGGAAATCTATTCCTTGACGTCAAACTTACGACTGATGTTCCAGTTCGTCGACGGGCTTATTATGATTTACCTTTCTCTTCTAAGCAGGTAGTTGTAAGAGAGATTCAAGCCATGCTTGATCTGGGTGTAATTGAGAAGTCAAAGTCTGCATATTCGTCATCTGTTGTCCTGGTTCAGAAAAAAGATGGTGCTTGTAGGTTTTGCATTGACTACAGAGCCCTCAACAAGATTACGGTTTTCGATGCTGAGCCCATTCCAGATGTGGACGAGTTGTTCACAAGGCTTGCGAACAGTACGTTTTTCACACGTATTGATCTTTCTAAGGGCTACTGGCAGATTGTTGTCAGCCCGGTGGATCGTCACAAGACGGCGTTCGCAACGCACATTGGTCTCTACCAATGGATCAGGATGCCTTTTGGTTTGGTTTCTGCCCCAGCAGTGTTTGCCCGGATGATGAGGATGCTAGAACTTGATGAGGCCAATTCTATGAATTTCTTTGACGATGTTTTGGTTCATAGTGCTACTTTCCCAGATCATCTTGTGCATGTTAGAGAAGTTTTAAACAAGCTGCTTCACTACAACTTGACTGCAAGACCAGCTAAGATCGCGTCTGGCTACAAGATTCTTGAGTTTCTTGGACATGTGGTGGGAGAGGGGATGTTGCGTCCAGAAAAGAAAAAGATAGAAAAGATTTTGGCTATCCCGACTCCAACCACCAGGAAGCAGGTCCGTTCCCTGTTAGGGCTGTTAAGTTTTTATAGACGATATGTCCCTGCTTTCGCAACCATTACTGCTCCCATTACAGATCTCACAAAGGAGACGAAAGCGCGCACAATTGCGTGGACTCCTGCTTGTGAGGAAGCGTTGGTTAAGATCAGACACATTTTTTCTTCTGCGCCTGTTCTTCAGTTGCCTAGGCTGGACCAACCTTTCATTTTGCGCACGGATGCTAGTTCTACTGGCTTGGGTGCTGTGCTGCTTCAGGAGTTGGAGGAAACTCTTCACCCCGTGTCATTTGCGAGCAGAAAGTTGCTCGACAGGGAAACCCGATATAGCACAATAGAAAGGGAATGTTTGGCTATTGTTTGGGCTATTTCGAAATTTTCCAAATTTCTCTGGGGGGTTGACTTCGTCCTTCAGACTGATCACAGACCGCTGACGTACTTGCATACAAGTCGCTTTAAGAATTCCCGCATCATGCGTTGGTCTTTGTCCTTACAAGAGTTCAGATTCACTCTTGAACCACTTCCAGGTACACAGAATGTGTTCGCGGATCTGTTGTCACGCGCTGATCGTGATCAATCGGTTCCATAGATCAAGGTTACGTGGTCGTTGCTGTGTGTTGACATTATCATCAGAACTTGTAAAAAATAACCTCGGTCGGTTCTTTTTTTCTTTGGGAGGGGGGTAGTGTAACGACCGCAGTTCGTACACATTTGTGTATGAAGACGTGATGACGTCACTGCGTTAATTTTCGAATAGTTTGTGAACTGTGTTAGGTTAGAGACTATACATCAGCCTAAGCGAGAGGACGTATTCGTGGGTGCTCTGGAAAGACTTGATTCTTTAGGACTTTAGCTGTATAAGAATACAGGTATTTATTTATTATTATTATTATTAAGTGGTATTTATAATGAACTGCTAAGATATCCTTACGAAAAGGAAGAGTATTGCTTTTTGTGAATTAGTACGTTTAGAGTACAGAAGAACCTATGTTTGAAAACAAAGTTCGATAACTCGTGTCAATATTTATTTGATCATGTGTATACATGTATGTGTGACTCAGTTTGTAATTATGATGCCATTTTTATATTCATTCATATGTGAAGATATGGGGCTGAAATAGGAACGTATTTCAGTTGTATAATTTGTATATCTATTGATGAATGAATGGGTGCAAATATGTTATAAAATGAAGGTGAGCTGTGTTTGTAATATTGGGCTCATAGTCCATTGTGTGTAGCCTATGCAATGTGTGTAAAGTGGCTATACTAGGTATTGTCACAGGGGTGGTGACAATAGTGATTGTAGTGATTGTGGTGGCGTGTAGAAGACATTCTACAAAGATAAATGATACTTACTCAATGTGAGCTATAAAGACATACAGTCTCTTTATGGATAAGAGCGAAAATTTACGATTGTGTACATGTTGTATACAGCGGGGCGGTTACGGAGCAAAGAACCCCTGATGTGCGGCGGATGAGTCTGGTCCACATGACAACATCTGCCTAACCGGATGTGGATGCCATCATCGCCGTAGCTCTCCTTCTGCATCATCACTGGGGCAGACGTGCAACAACGGTGCAGTAGTAAACTTCCGGATCTACGCCATGAAGACAACTGCAGCGTCTTCAGCGTGTGTGGCTGTGACCCCAGCGTCGGCTGTGAATTCCGCGCCGGGAGTGCTTGATCCGTGAAATAGGTCAGTAAACAGAAACTGTATATTCTAGAATATTCAAGTCATCGAAGTGCAATATTCGTGTCGATGCTAATGTAAAAGAGTAGAGTCGAGTGACGTCCTCAGTAAAGGACAACGACTTCTGCTAGTGTTGAATTCTGAGAGAAACTGTGTACACTTATAACAGAAAGAACTGCGTGAACTTACTGAGTGATCTGCGTGCACTCATCAAATGGACTGGGTGAAAGTATTACATTAACTGTGTGCACTTATTTATCATCTGTGTGAATTTAGTTATATGCTGGAAATAATTGTGTGATTTAATGTATCTGTAACTTATTGTATACGTGAATGATTTATTGTGTATGTGAATAATTGAATGAGAAATAGTATAACAGAGGGCAAAGAGAAATAACTGTGTATTCTTTGTCCTTGTCTGTAAGCACGTGTGTGGCAGTGTATGAGTATAGTAAACAGAGATAGAACACACACCTTTATACTGAACGTCAGACAGCCACACTCACACACTCATTCATTACACCATAAGTAGTTATACATATATTTATTTAAATTAAATACACAAAAACCTTCCGTTACATTTGGTGACCCTGACTTTCTCTGTGTTAGTTAGCATTTAGTCATACATATTTATATTTATTGAGGGCACCACTAGTTATTAGATTTATATACAGTTAGACTAGTGGGCTTATCTCCCTTGAAAATTCTTGATTATATTGTGTATGACTGTGATGTTTTGTTTTGTGTGACAATGCCGTCTCCAGTGTAACGGCTGTGCCTGTGTACAGTTTCTTGGCACTAAGGGTTTAATTCTTTTTCTGCCTGGGGGTTGCTATTTTCTTATTTTCAGCTCTGTTCTTCTGTTAGTGGGATTGTTTGTTTTTGTTAGTTCTTTGCTGTGTAGGGTTCTGTCCTTTCATGCGTGTGCATGTGTGTATGATCTCTTTGCCCTTATTTTAAGTAGGTTATAGTGTTAGGATTTCAGCCCCATTTAATTTAATTTAATTTCTTTTATTTATTCATTGGTTGTTGATTTGCATTGAGTTTGATGTTATAATATTCTGTATTTGTGTATGTAGTTATACTGGGTTATCCTTGTTAAATTGCTTCCCTTGATTTAGCTTAGTTGTTGTTGAATGGTTTCCTTTGGTTCATGTTGGATTGTTAGTGCTGATAATTTTGTTTGTGATTTTGTTTTTTGGTTTAGCAATTCTGTTTGACTTTGAATTTAATTGGATATAGAGTAGTATAGTAGTTAGTGTGACAGTAATTAATTTTTATTATTTATAAAATTAATCTTCATAAGACTTTGTTATTTTGTTGAGTTTATTTTCCTTTGGCCATCAACTTGGTATTATAGTATTATTTAGTTCTAGTGCTTATTGTGTTGAGAATTAATTGTTGTTTTTTTTCTCATTTCATAATTCTTTATTTAATAACTTTGTTTAAATAATATTTCCTTTGTGGGCATTGTATATATTTTTTTTATTAGGGTAGTTTTTTAAAAACTTGTTCATATAATTATTCTCTTGGGACAAGGGAGGTAACAAATTTGATTGTGGATGTTTGAGCGTTTGGTATATTTTATTTGACTTAGAGATTTATTTAATTTTTTTTAAATTCCTATTGACATTAATATAAACTTTAAATACTTGTGAATAGTTCCATTACTAGGATTATACATAATAATATTATCCTACTTTAAAACTACAAGACTGTTTGAACGAATATTTGGATAAAAACTTAACTTAGTAATTTAATCTTTCACTGTATATTCATTGTGCTTATTATCAACTTCAGTTGAAGTTCTTCAACATATGTTGTGAATATATTGACTTAGTGTATTCCATTTGATATTTAAAAAATTTGTCACTGCTTCAGTACATATTGAGATAATACAATATATAATTTGCTTGGTATACATTTAAGACTTGACTGTTTTCATTATAACTTGAACTGTGCATTGTATTGGAAATCTACGTTTGAAGATACTTCATTGTTTTCGTAAGATTCATAGAACAATTTATAGTTGTTTTGATTGATTGCATTTTGCCATTTCATTGTTGATACTTTGATATTTTATTGATTTACTGTTTGAACATTTTGATATTTTTATAGTAAATTTTTTTTGTTGGTTGTTGATCTACATTGTACTTAGCCATGTCTGATGATTATGATCAGTTGTTCCAATCTTTTATTGCTCAAGCTACAACTTTGGGTATTCCTGATAAAGAACGTGGGAAATATGTACAGGAATGTTTTGATCGTATTGAAAGACAAAAAGTGAGAGATGAAAAAAAATTAGAAGAAGAAACAAAACAGAAAGCATTGGAAGAAGCTACAAAGCAAAAACAAGCAGATGTTCAGTTAGAACTAGAGAGAGAGAAAACTAAACAAAAGGAATTTGAGTTACGTTCTGAACATAGACCTGAGGAACAAGATACGGGTTATGGAAACAGAGGTAGAGATAGTAATTCTTTTGGTGCTAGGCCTGTTTACCCCAAGTTGCCTCTTTTCAAAGAAAGACAAGATGACATAGATTCATACCTTTTTCGTTTTGAGACTCATGCTACAGCCCTTGGCTGGGATAAAAGCAAATGGGTTACATTTCTTTCAGCTTTGTTAGAAGGTAATGCACTGAACTTATACCACAGTCTTGCTGCAAATGGTCAGGTTGATTATCCAACATTGAAAGACAATTTGCTTAAGAAGTTCCAGTGTACTGCTGAAGGTTTTCGCAAGAAATTCCGTGAAGTCCGACCAGACTCAAACGAACCTTTCCAAACATTTGGTATTGAACTGAACAGATTGTTTGATAGGTGGATAGCTTTGTCCGGTGTTCCTAGAAACATGCAAGGAATAATGAATCTTGTGTTAGGTGAGCAGTTTCTAGAATGTGTGTCACAAGATCTTGCTACTTTATTCCGCGAGCGTGGACTTGTCACATTGGATGATATGGTTAAAACCGCTGAAAGTTATCGTCTTGCTCGTCCCGGAAAGAACTTAGCACGCAAATCGGCTGCTACAATTTTCGGTTCAGTAGGATCAGTTGATGTAGCTGAGGAATCGCAAGCTGCTGCTGGCTCTGCAGATTCTCGCGGTGGTTACTCAAACTATCGAGGTCGTGGCTATTGGAGAAATCGTGGTGGTTTTCAGAAGAAAGACCAAACATACACAGATTCGAACCAAAAGGTCGAAGGTCGTTTTGATCAAACTCGGGGATCTTATAGACGTGGACGTGGAGGTGGTTCATTTTACACCAATTTTGATAATTGCCCTCTTTGTGATGGTAAAGGTCATGGTCCTAAGCAATGTCCCCTTCGAAATAGTCAAAATCCTTGCCCTGTTTGCAACATTGGTGGTCATACTAGAAGAACTTGTCCCTTTGTTGTAAAGAAAGCCACAGCTTCAGATGATAAGACTAATAAATCAAGCTCTGGTTGTGCAGTTGTCCCTGTAGACTCTGAAGTCGTTTGTTCTGTTTTTGATCAGACACCTGGTCACTTGCATCTAGAAGTTGGTTCTGTAAACTCTACTGCTTGCTCAGTTCTGCGAGACACAGGTGCTACCATTTGTGGTGTTCGAAAACGTTTGGTTTCTGATGAGCAGTATGTACCAGGTACTGTTCGTTGTAAAACTTTTGGTGGAGAGATAAACATCTATCAGCAGGCTAAAGTTGTTGTTTCTTGTCCATATTTTGTTGGAGAGTTGGTTTGTTGTGCTCTTGAGGATCCAGTTGCTGACTTGATTGTAGGAAATATTCCAGGTTTGATTGTCCAGCAGACCCAAGGTACCCAAGTTGCTGCTGCTGCTGATGATGTCCCTGTTGCTGCTGTCACTACTCGTGCTCAGGCTAGGAAGCAAGATCTCCCGCACAAACCTCTTGTCACTGTGTGCGATGACTTGAAGGTCACTCGTGCTGAACTCATTCAATTGCAGAAAGATGATGCTACTTTACAAGGTTGTTTTAAGTTAGCTGATTCAGGTGAAGAAAAGGTTGTTGGTTCTGCTACTTATACTTTTTATTTTAAAGATGATATTTTGTACAGAAGGTATCAGAAATCCAAGGATATTTTGCATCAGGTTGTCGTTCCTGAAAAACTTCGCACTTCAGTCATGATTGCTGCGCATGATCAACTTTTGGCAGGTCATTGTGGAGTTAGTAGAACTTTGACTAGGATTCTGTCCCAATTCTTTTGGCCTGGTGTTTCTGCTGATGTGAGTGCTTATGTTCACACTTGTGACATTTGCCAGAAGACAATTTCAAAAGGAAAAGTTCCCCCTGTTCCTTTGGCGACTATGCCTCTTATCTCGACTCCATTCGAGAGGGTCGCTATTGATCTAGTTGGGCCTTTGTCTCCTCCATCTGTTGAAGGTCACAGATATATTCTGACTTTGATTGACTTGGCTACTAGGTTTCCCGAAGCTGTTCCTATGAAAGACATTTCTTCTGTTGCAGTTGCTGAAGCTTTGATGAGTATTTTTTCAAGGTTAGGTTTTCCCAAGGAAATTCTTTCAGATCAAGGTTCTCAATTCAACTCAGATTTGATGAAACAATTTCATGCTTTGTGTGGTACTCAAGCCATACGTACTTCTCCCCACCATCCTCAAGCAAATGGTACTGTTGAACGATTTCATGGCACTCTGAAATCTATGCTTCGAAAGGTTGTTCATTCTCAACCGAAAGCTTGGCATCGCTATCTTCCTGCATTGCTCTTCGCATGTAGAGAATTGCCGTCAGAAAGTACAGGTTTCAGTCCTTTTGAACTGATGTTCGGTCGCAAACCGAGAGGTCCCATTTCTCTCATTGCTGATTTCTGGACCGAAGATCACAACTCTAGTGATACATCAGCGAAGCTATTGTACACTTACCTCTTTGACCTGAAGAATATTATTTCTGAAGTTTGTGAAATTGCTTCCCAAAACTCTGCAGATTCGTCTGTCAAGAACAAAAGGTACTTTGATCGTCGTGCAAAGGCACGAACTTTTTCTGTCCATGATGAGGTACTTGTTCTTCTCCCCACTGACTCTAACAAACTTCTTATGACATGGTCAGGTCCTTATTTTGTACAGGAATGTCTTCATCCAGATTATAGAATTCTTGTGAAAGGCAAGTCGAAGATTTTCCATGCAAACATGCTCAAACGATATCTTCGTCGTGTTGATGCTGCTGTTGGTGTTGTTGAGGATTCTACACGGTTGTCAACAGGTGTTTTAGTTGACTGGTCTTCCATTTCTACTTTTTTGCTTTCAGATGTCGAGGATGTTGGACCTCAGTGTGATGTTCCTCATGTTGACGTTTCAGATTGGCATACTGTCCCATCAGTGGCTATTGGTGTTGTCCAAGATGATGATGATGTTGGTGGTCTTCCCACTATTCCTCTCATGTTGTCGTCTGTCAATGACGAGGACATTTCAAAGATCGATTTCAACAATGATCTCTCTGATTCTGATGGTCAGTCCCTGTATTCAGTGTTTGCAGATTTTCCTACGGTATTGACATCGAGACCCGGTGCATTCAATGGAAATCTATTCCTTGACGTCAAACTTACGACTGATGTCCAGTTCGTCGACGGGCTTATTATGATTTACCTTTCTCTTCTAAGCAGGTAGTTGTACGAGAGATTCAAGCCATGCTTGATCTGGGTGTAATTGAGAAGTCAAAGTCTGCATATTCGTCATCTGTTGTCCTGGTTCAGAAAAAAGATGGTGCTTGTAGGTTTTGCATTGACTACAGAGCCCTCAACAAGATTACGGTTTTCGATGCTGAGCCCATTCCAGATGTGGACGAGTTGTTCACAAGGCTTGCGAACAGTACGTTTTTCACACGTATTGATCTTTCTAAGGGCTACTGGCAGATTGTTGTCAGCCCGGTGGATCGTCACAAGACGGCGTTCGCAACGCACATTGTCTCTACCAATGGATCAGGATGCCTTTTGGTTTGGTTTCTGCCCCAGCAGTGTTTGCCCGGATGATGAGGATGCTAGAACTTGATGAGGCCAATTCTATGAATTTCTTTGACGATGTTTTGGTTCATAGTGCTACTTTCCCAGATCATCTTGTGCATGTTAGAGAAGTTTTAAACAAGCTGCTTCACTACAACTTGACTGCAAGACCAGCTAAGATCGCGTCTGGCTACAAGATTCTTGAGTTTCTTGGACATGTGGTGGGAGAGGGGATGTTGCGTCCAGAAAAGAAAAAGATAGAAAAGATTTTGGCTATCCCGACTCCAACCACCAGGAAGCAGGTCCGTTCCCTGTTAGGGCTGTTAAGTTTTTATAGACGATATGTCCCTGCTTTCGCAACCATTACTGCTCCCATTACAGATCTCACAAAGGAGACGAAAGCGCGCACAATTGCGTGGACTCCTGCTTGTGAGGAAGCGTTGGTTAAGATCAGACACATTTTTTCTTCTGCGCCTGTTCTTCAGTTGCCTAGGCTGGACCAACCTTTCATTTTGCGCACGGATGCTAGTTCTACTGGCTTGGGTGCTGTGCTGCTTCAGGAGTTGGAGGAAACTCTTCACCCCGTGTCATTTGCGAGCAGAAAGTTGCTCGACAGGGAAACCCGATATAGCACAATAGAAAGGGAATGTTTGGCTATTGTTTGGGCTATTTCGAAATTTTCCAAATTTCTCTGGGGGGTTGACTTCGTCCTTCAGACTGATCACAGACCGCTGACGTACTTGCATACAAGTCGCTTTAAGAATTCCCGCATCATGCGTTGGTCTTTGTCCTTACAAGAGTTCAGATTCACTCTTGAACCACTTCCAGGTACACAGAATGTGTTCGCGGATCTGTTGTCACGCGCTGATCGTGATCAATCGGTTCCATAGATCAAGGTTACGTGGTCGTTGCTGTGTGTTGACATTATCATCAGAACTTGTAAAAAATAACCTCGGTCGGTTCTTTTTTTCTTTGGGAGGGGGGTAGTGTAACGACCGCAGTTCGTACACATTTGTGTATGAAGACGTGATGACGTCACTGCGTTAATTTTCGAATAGTTTGTGAACTGTGTTAGGTTAGAGACTATACATCAGCCTAAGCGAGAGGACGTATTCGTGGGTGCTCTGGAAAGACTTGATTCTTTAGGACTTTAGCTGTATAAGAATACAGGTATTTATTTATTATTATTATTATTAAGTGGTATTTATAATGAACTGCTAAGATATCCTTACGAAAAGGAAGAGTATTGCTTTTTGTGAATTAGTACGTTTAGAGTACAGAAGAACCTATGTTTGAAAACAAAGTTCGATAACTCGTGTCAATATTTATTTGATCATGTGTATACATGTATGTGTGACTCAGTTTGTAATTATGATGCCATTTTTATATTCATTCATATGTGAAGATATGGGGCTGAAATAGGAACGTATTTCAGTTGTATAATTTGTATATCTATTGATGAATGAATGGGTGCAAATATGTTATAAAATGAAGGTGAGCTGTGTTTGTAATATTGGGCTCATAGTCCATTGTGTGTAGCCTATGCAATGTGTGTAAAGTGGCTATACTAGGTATTGTCACAGGGGTGGTGACAATAGTGATTGTAGTGATTGTGGTGGCGTGTAGAAGACATTCTACAAAGATAAATGATCCTTACTCAATGTGAGCTATAAAGACATACAGTCTCTTTATGGATAAGAGCGAAAATTTACGATTGTGTACATGTTGTATACAGCGGGGCGGTTACGGAGCAAAGAACCCCTGATGTGCGGCGGATGGGTCTGGTCCACATGACAACATCTGCCTAACCGGATGTGGATGCCATCATCGCCGTAGCTCTCCTTCTGCATCATCACTGGGGCAGACGTGCAACAACGGTGCAGTAGTAAACTTCCGGATCTACGCCACGTAGACAACTGCAGCGTCTTCAGCGTGTGTGGCTGTGACCCCAGCGTCGGCTGTGAATTCCGCGCCGGGAGTGCTTGATCCGTGAAATAGGTCAGTAAACAGAAACTGTGTATTCTAGAATATTCAAGTCATCGAAGTGCAATATTCGTGTCGATGCTAATGTAAAAGAGTAGAGTCGAGTGACGTCCTCAGTAAAGGACAACGACTTCTGCTAGTGTTGAATTCTGAGAGAAACTGTGTACACTTATAACAGAAAGAACTGCGAGAACTTACTGAGTGATCTGCGTGCACTCATCAAATGGACTGGGTGAAAGTATTACATTAACTGTGTGCACTTATTTATCATCTGTGTGAATTTAGTTATATGCTGGAAATAATTGTGTGATTTAATGTATCTGTAACTTATTGTATACGTGAATGATTTATTGTGTATGTGAATAATTGAATGAGAAATAGTATAACAGAGGGCAAAGAGAAATAACTGTGTATTCTTTGTCCTTGTCTGTAAGCACGTGTGTGGCAGTGTATGAGTAGAGTAAACAGAGATAGAACACACACCTTTATACTGAACGTCAGACAGCCACACTCACACACTCATTCATTACACCATAAGTAGTTATACATATATTTATTTAAATTAAATACACAAAAACCTTCCGTTACAATTTCTTGCAGTGGTAACGCGGGGGCGTCCGGACCTTCTTGGTTCTTGGACGCTTCCAGTGTTGTTAAAGCGCTCCCGCAGCCTTTGGACAACGGAGTGGGACACTCCCAGCCGCCTGCCAACTTTTCTCACCCCCACCCCTTCCTGAAGCCATGCAATAGCTCTGCCTCTATCCGCATCAGTCACTCGTCGCCTTGGGGGCATGGTTAGAAAAGCAGCAAAAGCACTGGCATTTATACCCAGAAAAAAGCGCCGATTGTTGAACTGAACTCAGAAAATGCAAGCCTTTCGCGTGCATATAACTTTTTAATGTTGAAAAATTTGCTTTATTAGCAAGACAACAGTAAATTAGGGTCATTTTTTTGTAAAAATTGGGTTTGTTTTTCAATTCTGTGCAGAAAGTTCAAAACTCACACATGTCAGAATAAGATTGTCTTGAATGTTACTGTACAAGATAAGTTTTGAAATAAGCAATATAAACGATATTATTGATAGCAGCAAAAAATAATTAAACTACATGAAATAGGAGAGTGGCCCTTCAATTATTTTGAATAGTATATTTCCTCTGAAACAGAATTTGAAACTGATAAACTTCTAACAACATATTTTGCTACCGATAATTTTTGTTTTTCAAGAAAAGATAAAAGGCAAGCTTCTTTATATGATTTTATTGTACTTGAATGCACTGGAACCCCTGAGGCTATTTTCACTGCTTTACTGTCAATGCTTTGCAACTTATTCAACAATGAATTTGATGCAGAAAAATATACTTCTTGTCCATAACTATATAAAAACATACTTCTTGTCCATAACAGACAAAGGTTGCATAGTGTTATGTTGCAACAGAAAGTACATTTTTAGCACCTACATAATATTGGAAAATTGTGTTTCAAACATTGGCAGAAGTTTAACATACAGTGACCTGAAGATTAAAAAAAATGGTAATGAACCGATTATACAAAAGCATATGCAAACAGTTCCAAAGCATGATACACATTCCCTCTTAGTCTTACATTCAATTGTACACTCTATTCCTGTGCCTTGGTCTATCTCTTCTATAAATTGGTTGTAAGCTGCCCGTTTTTGTGTGAATTTGTCATCATTCATGTTATTCTGAAAAACATTTATATACTTTATATGTTTGAATAATGACTCTTAAAAATACTTGCAATAATGGTTTGGTTTTCTTTATTCTGCATTTTTATATTTAAAAAAATGTTGCAAGCTATAAAATATGTGAAAAATCTTCATCAACCTTCGTTTTGACATTCTGTCCAAAAAGTACTAAGATCGGGTTCAGTGCAAGTAAGTCACAATTACAACATTTGTCCTTCAGAACTCTTAAGAAGTTATTCCAAAACATTTGAACATCCACAAATTATAAATTGCTGAATCTTTTTCTTCAGTACAAAAATTACTCAAATTGTTTGGTATCACTCCCATCTGTTTCAAAACGGAGTTATTTACAATAACTCGATAGTTGATTTTCATCTGAAACCACTTCAGTTTTACTTCTTTAATTTGTTTTGTTGCCATGAATACTTTCGACCATTCAATATCGATTCCCAACATTTTCTCCCAATTTTTTAGAGGCATTAGACTGCAATAGTGTACCCAAAAGTATTTCATAAAAATATTTTGCTCCTCTTGGAGCCCTTAATAATGCGCCATAGGTTTTACTATAATTTATATTATTACAATCATTATTTATTAGCTGAATATTATTTTCCTTCATACACTTTCTAATGGAACAAATACATCCAAAATACGTCGAAAAAGGCACATCAATATTAAAATTGCTTTTAAATTCTTGTACTGTTAAAAAAGCGCCGTTATCTTTCACCAAATCCTTTACAAAATATATGTCTTTTTTTGTCCAGTCATCAAAATTTAACATCTCTCCATCAATTTTGAATGTTTCATTAAAAAAATAATGGTTCTATTAACATCTCTTAGTGCAAATGTCCACTTTATTGTACAAAATAGTATAACTATTAAATACATCCTTCCAAAATTGATTTACTAAATTATTCTCCAGTTTTAACACACTGCACCATATTCCTTTAGCATTTGTATCTCTGGACATATTTCTTTCAAGGTTGCTTTCCATTTAGGATTATGCCCTTGGATACATTTTTTTCAACCAATTAAGTTTTAAGGATGTAATTTGTGTTTCCACATGTGGCAAATGTATACCTCCATTCTGGACACTATGAATTGCTATTGCCCGTTTAATTTTATATCTTTTTTTGTCCCACATAAAGTCATAGCACATTTTCTGTACCCGTTCTATTATCTCGTTGGGAGGATTGGGTAATAAAATCCATAAATAAGTGAGTGTAACAAGAGCCGAGATTTAAACACATCACAGTTTAAGCTTTTGCCTTGCTTAGTCAGTGTAAACTTAGAAGGTTCAGGGTGGAGAACTCTCCGCGAATCCGCGGATTTCCGCGGAAGGCATTTGCATTTCCGAGAAAAAAATATTGAGTTCCGAGTGTGAGAAGCTGAAAGGCTACCCTTTATTGGGCATAGCGGCCAAAAGCGGCCGAAGTTCTAAACAGGCAAAACGTCCAAAAGCGTCCCTATCAACCATGTGGTTATATTCTCGCGTTGTTTGAAAGATTGCGAGACTTCCGGCAATTGACTTCCGGTTTATTGTTGTGAAATGCATTCGTTTTTTCGATTTTTTTTCCCAAATTATCTTGTGTGTGTGTCTAAAATGGATGGTTTGGATTCTTCGACTGATGAAGGGGAGTTTACAGGCTTCCATTTATTAGACATTAAAGTGAGAGAAATGGACTTGGGAGTCAGAGGAAGAGATCGGTAGGCTACTGACATTAGACAATTAGTGTCAGTAGTGTGCATGCATATGATCTTTCAGACTGGCATGAAAGTGAAGAAGAGGAGGGGGCTTGTTTGGACTTTTTAAAGCTTTTTTTTTATACACATTGAGTAATAAAAAACAAGACATGACAAGAGAAGTATAAAAAGGTAGATAATCAAAAGAGAATTTATTTCTGTTCATTTTGCATTTTATTTCATTTAAATCTATACACTAGTCACTAATATAGTAATAATACCTAAGATGTGGTGTTTTTACTAGTACCCCTAAATATCTCTAAAATTATAAAAATTCTTGCCTGTTTACAGCTAAAAAATAGACAAACGTGTGCCCAGTAAAATTGGAAATGTGGAGTTTGTGTGTAACAGTGGTGGACCTCAAACTTTGTTAGGCCTACAGTACAAATCAAGATTCTTAACTTTTTAGAAAGACATGTGCATAAAACATTCTTTTTTTGTTTGGTTGTTGTTTCTATTGATGTTTACTTTGTGCTTTTTGAATTCAGGAGAGGCCCTAAATTACTTTCAAAATTGCCTAAATTCATTTTCTTCCAGGGGGCGAATACCGGGGCTTGGCCCCTTGGCCCGGCCGGATTTCAGAGATTTCTTGATTCAGTTGTTCTCCACCCTGAAGGTTACTGTTATTCAGTAGCAGACAATAAAAGTACTGATGCGTGCTACACTCTGATACCTTGACGATAGCCCAGCCGTGTAGTGACATCATCGTAGCTGACGATTAGAGCTCGTCGATTTTACAGCCAATCCGATTTTTCAGCCAATCGGAAAAGAGAGAGATTAGGTAGAACCAGTTCTGCCTGGTTCATGCAGACAGCTAAGAGAGTCATTCGTGAAGAAAACGGAGAGCAGTACACAGTTACGCTCTGGCAGAATTCTCTCCTGAGCAGACTTAGGAAGCAGGACTTGTTGAAAATTCGAATCAACTAAGTTAGCCACGGCCTGACATTGTCAAAGAGGTAAATGAACATATTTTGTTTCATCGTGATGTATTAATATTATTGTTGAATTATGTTTGTGAAATTTGCTATGCTTAGACTTGAATTGTTAATGTTGCATGACCACGTGGCGAAACACGACCGGCTGCGCCGCCATGTTGTCGACCGGTCGGCCCCACTGTTGTTTAACCTATATGTATTCTTGCAGACCAGTGGCTGTACCAGAGACTGTGTATAATATTAATTATTTCTCTATGTGTATAGTTAACCACGGATTTATATTTATATATGTATAGGAAATTAGAGTGGAGATTCCAGTGGACCCCGGTATTAGCAGAATGTTCGTCGCTTATATATAGAGATGTGGAGCTAATCACTGAGGGCTACTACGGCCTTCAGTGAGACACTCTGCACACACCTATTATACAGGGTTGTGCAGAATTTCATCTCATATGTTACAGACGAGCAGGCATCGTATCGTGAGCACAACCAGGTGACAGACCAGAAACGTCGTCCCTGCGAGATGACCTGCCGAGGCATCGCTAGCATTGCGCGACGAGAGCCCACAGCCTAGCCACATGGAGAAGAAGTCACCACGACAGAGTGCATCAGGGAATCAACCCCAACGCCGCGTGTCAAAACTCGCAGCTAAGTGCACATTCCCTAAGTGCACCAAAATCTGTATCAAACGGACCACAGTAGTCCACTCTTAAAGAACTCTGACCACTAGGGCAGAAAGTATCCAGTGCCCTATGATGATAAAGTAGCTGCCTAGAACTCTCAAGAAGCGAACCATTCGCATTAACATTTGAACTTTTAAGTTAGTTTCGTACTTCGAAGATCGTGTATAGAGTAGAGGAAATAAATGTGTGATAATTACTGTTATCAAGTGGCTGGACTACTTATGTTTCATAGCCGTGTGAAAGCTAGTGTGACAGTGATCTTTTACCATTTTTCTATCTATCTCTGTACTCCAGACTAAACACAGACTGAGCTAAACAAATAAATGTATTAAGTGAAGTCACAGGGCGATTACTAGTGATCCCCATAGACTAAAGAAGAGAGGGTAATAGCATTCCATTGTGCAGAGCCCAGCAACAATTAAAAAAAAACGTCACAGTGAGTTTGGATAATATTAAAGATTTTAGTACTGCAACTTTTTCCAATGGAGTAATAGATCTCTTGACCAAATATTAAATAAAGTTTTAGTCTCGTTAAATTTATCTGTTAAATTTATTTCTGCCATTTTAGTAAAATCGCTTGTAAACCAGAGACCTAGGATTTTAAACTGTGCTGGATTCCAAGTCATTTTTATGTTAGGCAAAAATGTAATGTCACTATTTTGTTTACTACCAAGCCATACATTACAGGTTTTTTCATAATTCAACTTTAAAACAGATTTTCGCAAAATCATATAGGTAATTTTTTTATGAGAGCTAAATTCTGATTGGTTGAGCTGGTCACATGACAGTTCACTAATGTACATTCAAATATCTATTCATTCTTTTCTTGACTATACTAAGGATTGGTTGTCCTGGATTTCTCGCAGCTGTGTCTGTAGAAGTCTCTTACTGCGGGGGGGGGGGGGGGGGGGGGGGGGGGCTTCGAGAAGGAAGACACGAGAGGAAGAAGCAGAAGAGGCAGCAGCAGCAGAAGAGAGAAGAAAAAGAAGCGAGGAAGAAGAAGAGGAGGATGAGGAAGCAGCAGCAGATGAGAGAAGAAGAAGCATGGAAGAAGAAGAGGAGGAAGCAGCAGCAGAAGAAATAAGAAGAAGAGGAGGAGGAGGAAGCAGCAGCAAAAGAAGGAGCAGACGAAGAAAAATAAAGAAGAAGAAGGAAAAGAAGAAAAGAATAAGAGGAAGAAAGAAAAAGAGGACGCTGAAGAAAAGAACGCCGAAGAAGAAGAAGCAGAATTAAAGTAAGAAGAAGAGAACGCCGAAGAAGAAGAAGCAGAATTAAAGTAAGAAGAAGAGAACGCAGACGACGGAAGGAAGGGAGGACGAGAACCTTATACACAATGACTAACTAAATACTGTTCCTACTACTATTATGTATTCTCTTACTTCTACTACGACAACTTTTACTTCCACTACTCTTACTGCTGCTGCTCCTTCTATTGCTGCTATTGATGCTACTACTACTGCTACTGTTTCGTTTGCTTCTCATCCAGAATCCTCCTATTCCTTCTCCATCTCCTTCCGCTGCTGCTCCTTCTGCCCCAATACTCCTCCTCTTCATTCTCCTTCTACTAATTCTTGTATTGTTTCTTTCCAGCCTCAAGCAAACCACCAGTAGCAAGGATGGCACCGACTCTCTCTCTCCCTATGAAAATTGGTATTCCGTGCTTTATAGTGGGGATCGTCGCTTTCTGCGTTGCCTTTGGAACTGTATCGTGGGCGAAAGTGACCTTTAATGGCGATAGTAGCACGACAACATTTACGGTGGGACTGTGGAGGGTGTGTTTTGATTACCAGAGCAGCAATAGTCAGTCTGAGGTTTGCAACATATGGTCTAGCGACGACACTACACAAAAGAACACTTACCGAAGTAAGTTTGATTCCATCCTTTCCTCCTTTATCTTCTTCTTCCTCCTCTTTTTTTTCTTCGTCTTTTTCTTCAGAACGGTAAACATTTTGGTTTCCCATACACACTATTAGTTAAAACTGTAATACTATCGTCGAAAATTGACTTTCCGTAGTAAATTTTCGATTTTCGTAGCTCCGTAACCGCGTATTCATTTGCGGAGTAAACTACGGAAATTCCGTAGTGGTTGGCAACCCTGCACTAAAATGAAAATGACGTTTCTGACAGAAAAAAAAAAGGAATTAGAAGAGCAAAGCCCATATGACTCATATGCTTCCTATTAAAACTTGAAAAGTGTACGTTTTAACATAAAAATGAGTGCCAAGAAAAAACTAAATAAGACGGTGGCATTAAAGTGCAAAGTAATACCGACTTTGATCTTTCTATGCTCTTGACCTTGACTTCCGGCTCCAAAACAATCATGCATGGTCAAATAAAATGCAGCAAAAAGTATTGTGCCCAAATCAACGGTGACCTTGGGATGATCTTGATCTTTAGTGACAATGACCTTATGATAACCTTGACCTTCACGTGACCGCTGATGATCAAATACACTTAGCGCGAAATTGGTTAACACACATCACGTCTGGATTTTTGCTATTCGGTATTGCTGGGTCTACCAACAGAACAGATAAATCGCCTCCAATGCGTACAAAACAGCGCAGCACGGCTCGTTTTGAAAAAGAGAGAGACCAAATCTCGCCGTTTCTTAAGAAACTTCACTGGCTTCCTGTAAAATTCCGCCTCCAGTATAAGATCTGTGTTTTTGCCTTCCGTTTCTAACTTTCTTTGAAGGAACTCTCCCAGCGTATCTTTCCAACTCACTTGTAGCCTACCGGATAGCCCGCTTTCTTCGATCTTCTGCAGAAAAGCTGCTGAAAGTTTTGCTCGAAACCTGAAAACATCTGGCAAGCGCGGTTTCAGTTTAATAATAATAATAATAATAATAATAATAATAATAATAATAATAATAATAATAATAATAATAATAATAATAATAATAATAATAGGCAGTTTATACAGTGCATTCCAAAATCACAAAGCGCTTTACACAAACAAATGTAAACACAACATGCGTACATTGGTCAATAACACGCAACCACATACACATCCCAACACCAAAAATAACTAACAACACTGACTCAAACTAACAACACTGACTCATGGCGCCTAAGAAAAAGTCTCTCTTAAAAGATGCGTCTTCAAGTTCATTTTAAAAGACGCTAGTGAAGGACTGTGACGGACGGACCGAGGTAGCGAGTTCCAGGTCTGAACGGAGAAGAAACTGAAGGCTCTACCACCGTGTCTCACCCTATGGTATTCTGGTACACGGAACATCCTTTCATCTGCAGACGAGAGGAGAGACCGAGAAGGAACATAGACAGTCAAAAGTTCGGGAAAATAGCTAGGAGCAATTCCAGAGATGATGTGGTAGCAAAGACATGAGGCTTTATATTTAATTCGTTGTTCAACTGGGAGCCAGTGTAGTTCTTGAAAGAGAGGCGTGCAATGCTGTGATTTCCGTGCTTTGAAGATGAGTTTAGCTGCAGAGTTTTGGACTTGCTGAAGAGGTCTAAGGACTTTCTGTGTGCAACCCACAAGGAGTGAATTACAATAATCCAATCTAGACAGAATGCATGCGCTAACTAGTGTTTTTGTTGCTTCTTGTGTGAGATACTGTCGAATGGAGCTTATGCGTCTAAGTTCAATGTATGCAATCTGACAAGTTTTTGCAATGTGTTGCTGCATGGAGAGATCCTGATCGAGAAAAAACCCGTCGCGAACAGTGTCAGAAAAAGAAATAGAAGTAGTTTCAACAGTGATAGTTGAGGGAAGAGAAGAGGGGTCTGCAGATGACGGAGAAACACGGAGAGCCTCAGTTTTGTTATCATTTAGCTTGAGACGGTTGTTTGACATCCACGATTTTACCTCAGTAACACAATCTTGAAGGGTCTGAACTAAATGATTGTAGTTAGGAGAGTCAAAGTGATTAAGTTGGGTGTCATCAGCATACATTTCGTGGCGGACAGAATGTGAGTTAATGAGATGTGAGAGAGGAGAGGTGTACAGAATGAACAGAACAGGGCCAAGCACAGAGCCTTGAGGAACGCCAAAATCAAGCGGTTGTGCGGTAGATTTAATACAATTTACGAGAACAGCTTGTTTTCTTTCTGAGAGATAAGACCGAAACCAGATAAGAGCACTGTTTTGGATTCCAAAATCGTTATTGAGACGTGATAAAAGAATTTTATGATCGATAGTATCTAAAGCGGCCGAAAGATCCAAGAGAAGGAGAACTGAAATTTTGTCTTTGTCTAAAGAAATGAAAAGATCATTTAGAACGCGAAGAATAACGGTCTCTGTGCTGTGCCCAGGACGGTAAGCAGACTGATGAGAAGTGAGAAGACTGTGAGCAGATATATGGGAGAGAAGTTGCTGAAGGATGAGACGTTCAAGTAGTTTAGAGAGAAAAGAAAGATTGGATATAGGTCTGTAATTCTTAAGATCATTACGATCGGGGTTTGGATTTCTTCAATAAAGACTTGACGATAGCAGTCTTGAACTCAGGGGGAACAATACCAGATGTAATTATCTAGTTCATAATGTTGGTAATAGTGGGAAGTAAAAGGTGCTCAAAGAGAAATTTGGTGGGCATGGGGGTCATGTTCACATGACTTGGGAGGAGTTTGAAGGATAGTTTTTTTTTTAATGAAATCCTCTCAAACAGGACTGAATTTAACCAATGGAGTGCCAGAAAAAGTTGGAGAATGCAAAACAACAGCCTGGTCTGGAGAAGGAAAACTTTCGCGAATTGTGAGAATTTTTTTCTTTTAACTGCTCCATCTCTGTGGAACGCACTTCCTGTCGGTCTGAGGAACTTGGAAGATATTTATATATTTAAAGCCCACCTGAAAACATACCTTTTTCGCTTAAGTTTTGATTAACTTACTCGCATCCCCTATCCCCACCCCACCCCTCTTTCATCTTATAGGGAGTCTTATGTGTAACATAACAATATTTGTGTTTTTTTGTCGGTAGATGTACCTCCATATATACATGTATGTATACATGTCTTTCACCTTATAGGGAGTCGACCTAAAGCAACAATCAATCAATCAATCATGTGTAACATAACAATATTTGTGTTTTGTTGTTGGTAGATGTACCTCCATATATACATGTATGTATACATGTCTTTCATCTTATAGGGAGCCTTATGTGTAATATAACAATATTTGTGTTTTGTTGTTGGTAGATGTACCTGCATATATACATGTATGTATACACGTCTTTCATCTTATAGGGAGTCTTATGTGAAACATAACAATATTTGTGTTTTGTTGTCGGTAGATGTACCTGCATATATACATGTATGTATACATGTCTTTCATCTTATAGGGAGTCTTATGTGTAACATAACAATATTTGTGTTTTGTTGTTGGTAGATGTTTCTCCATACATACATGTAATCCTGTTGTACATTGTGAGTGAATACGTGTGTATGCGCAATGAGTCTTTGTGAGTTTTGCGTAATATAAATGTTTTTCATTATTATTATTATTATTACTGTTACTATTATTATTATTATTATTATTATTATTATTATTATTATTATTATTATTATTATTAAATAACCCAATGTTGTTGCATTCTTTGGGGTAAATATAGAGCCATTTTTTATGATTTTGTAAGGCCTTAAATTACCTTGACCTTCAAGATCAAAGCAAAAACTGGACAAACATGAAAAATCAATCTATTTTGTATAAATACAATCAGTCATCAGTCGACATTATTTCTCTCATAAGTTTATGGTCAATGCTCTTCAAAATACAGTACCTATACAAACCGACTTTGGACAGCTCCAATTACTTTGATCTTGGAGTGAGGTTCACCAAATTTATATAATATATGTATCTCATTGATGTGTATCATGCATCAAAGAATCATAAGTTCAATATTAATAATAAACTGTCTTCTTCTTTTTTTCCCCAACATTTCTTGGACCTGTTAACTGTGACGGTGGGTCTATTGTTGCTGGACTCTGCACAATGGAATGCTATTACCCACTCGTCTTTCGTCTGTGGGGATCGGCTAGTTAATCTCCCGGTGACTAATCTTAATACATTTATAAGTTTAGCTCGGTCTATGTTAGGCTGGGGTTACAGAGATAGGGAGAAAATGTTAAAAGATTCACCGACACACTAGCTCTCACACGGCTATGAAACATAGGTAGTCCAGCCACTTGTTAACAGTAAATATCACACATTTATTTCCTCCACTCTATACAAAATCTTCTAATCACTATACTAACAGTTTTCTGGAAGAGTGGACTATTGATGTCCTTCTATAGCAGTTTTGGTGCACGGTTTCAATTGACTTAACTCTCTTGTAGATGAGCGGTGTTGTGGTGGTGTCTTCTCCTGGTTGGCAGACTGGTGGGCTATCATAGCTCCGTGCTTGATGCTCCACTGCAGGCCGAATGTCAGTGTGGACTCATAATGGTTTTCCTTCTGCTTCGGGCCAACGATGCCTGCTCGTCTGCAAAATATGAGACGAATTTCTGCAACACCGTGTTCACTAAGGGTGTGCAGAGCACCTCACTGATGCCAGAAACAGTCCTCAGTGATAGCTCCACTTATATACATATATAAGCGACGAACATTCTGCTAAGTCCGTGGTCCACTGGAATCTCCAACATAATTCCTATACATATATAGATATATATCATGGCTAAACTACAAACATAGAGAAGTAATTAATACTATACACATTCTCCGGTACAACCACTGGTCTGCAATAATACACATAGGCTAAACAACAGTTAGTCCGTAGGGGATACTTCATGGTGGCGAAGCCAGTCGCGTTTCCGCCATGTGGTCAAGCAAAGTTTGACTAACATTCACAAGCCTGAACAAGGCAAAGCTTCACAAACATAATTCAACAATATTATCAATAAATCGCGATGAAACAAAAGATAGATCATTTACCTTTTTGACAATGTCAGGCTGTGGCTAACTAGGTTGAACTGAATTTCACCAGTCCCTGCTTTAGTCTTCAGGTAGAGAGATCTATCAGAGCGTTGCTCCTTCTCCCGTGAGGTTCAAACAAAGAATGACTGTATAGCCCTGTGGTCAGCCGGAAGCCCGGAAATCTAGACCACAAGAGGCTTACTCTGACGTGGGTGAGTGTTACTGGCTAACGTCAGCTGAATGAGGTCACTGCCTAACTGAGCCAGCGTCAGCGTACAAATGCTTAGCCCACAATTGACTTGCGTCGTCGACTTTAATTTACAAAGGCTACAGGCTGACGATTTAAGGCGAGAAGCTGTAGTGCTGCGTTAAACTGGTCCTCTTGCGACATTAACATTGACCTTGAAATGAAGTCATTCATTCACTGACAAGCTTGGTTGTGATAGTTGAAATAGGCTCCGAGATATTAATCTACTTGCAAGTTTTGCACAGAAAGCGTACAGACAGACAGACGGCGGTCACCGGATGGTAGACAGACGACGGACAACGGCCGGCCGACGGGGAGAAAAAACAAAAACAAACTTTTAAAATGTCATTTTGGGACTAATTAGGATTAATTTCGTACAAATCTGGGAAATGTTTAAATTAGATTTATTTATGTATTTTTATTTATTTATTAATTTTATTATATTATATTTTACTTTTTTTTTTTTTGGAGGGGGGGGGGGGGGGGGGGTGGGGTGGGAGGAGGAAGAGGGGGCGGGAGGAGGCGAGTACATAGACTCGCATTGCTATGCACCTCAATCATTTTTAAGAAATCTATTATTTTGTCCTCACAAACTTCCAGCTCCGCCACGATTTTGGACACATTTTCGGCATGACTGCATAGCAATGCACGCAACTCACATGGTCTCGTCTAGTCTCGTGTCGTCCCTTGTGTTGTATCGCGTCGTATTGTTTGTATCGTTGGTTTCCTGTCACATCGTCTTGTGTCGTGAACTGATAACGCCCTAGTGTATATCATTTGTTGTAGTATTACATGTAGGCCTATTGGCAGTGTAGTGTTAAGTAGTGTAGTGCATTGTAGTGTAGTGTAGTTTAGTGTACTGCAGAGTAGTGTAAGCTTAGGGTGTAGTGTAGCGTAGAGTAGTGCAGTGTGTAGGGTAGTGTAGTGTAAAAGTTAAGGGTGTCCCTGTAACTTTTCGGTCCTTGTGGATGGAAACACATCGGATCTCCATTTTCTCTAAACCAGCTTAGAGAGAGAGAGAGAGAGAGAGAGAGAGAGAGAGAGAGAGAGAGAGAGAGAGAGAGAGAGAGAGAGAGAGCAGAGAGAGAGAGAGAGAGACAGACAGAGAGAGAGACAGAGAGAGACAGAGAGAGAGAGACAGAGAGAGAGACAGAGAGAGAGAGAGAGAGAGAGAGAGAGAGAGAGAGAGAGACAGAGAGAGACGCACATTATTTATTTATTAAATCACTTTTACAGAGCGCTTTTCCAGCTCAAGAGCTGCTACAGGCGCTGGCCGACGCAGGACCTAACTTAAGCCGCCCGAGGCGCCCACTTGCAACCTTTGGGCACATAGTCTGACGCCCAGACCACTGAGCACAATCCTGGACCTGGGAATGGGGAGAAGGGACCTAGTGCGTGCTGGGTGTATTTGTGTAGCGGGTACTCACCCGTCTACGACATGAGCATCAGGATCTTTAATGTTCGTGCTATGCACAGACTAGACCTCGGATGATACTCTCATCCCAAGGAAAATGAGCGCAGTGTCTCAAGGTCATTTAAAAAAAACCTGCAGGGCGTTAACGGGCTTTGAAGGCTGTAATTGTTATTGCCTGACATTGGACTACACTGCCTACACCCCTCAGCTTTGAAGGCTGTAATTGTTATTGCCTGACATTGGACTACACTGCCTACACCCCTCAGCCAACTGCGCTATCTTAAAATGAAGATGGCGATTGTGACAGTGGGTAGGGGTTGGGAGTGGTGTGGTTATTATGAGTATTAATATTTCATTATTTCATAAATGTTATCGGTGGTTATGATGAGTATTATTATTTCATTATTTCATACATGTTATCGGTGGTTATGATGACTATTATTATTTCATACATGTTATCGGTGGTTATGATGAGTATTATTATTTCATTATTTCATACATGTTATCGGTGGTTATGATGAGTATTATTGATTTCATTATTTCATACAAGTTATCGGTGGTTATGATGAGTATTATTATTTCGTTACTTCATACATGTTATCGGTGGTTATGATGAGTATTATTATTTCGTTACTTCATACATGTTATCGGTGGTTATGAGGAGTATTATTATTTCATTATTTCATACATGTTATCGGTGGTTATAATGAGTATTATTGATTTCATTATTTCATACATGTTATCAGTGGTTATGATGAGTATTATTATTTCATTTTTTCATACATGTTATCGGTGGTTATGAGGAGTATTATTATTTCATTATTTCATACATGTTATCGGTGGTTATGAGGAGTATTATTATTTCATTTTTTCATACATGTTATCGGTGGTTATGATGAGTATTATTATTTCATTATTTCATACATGTTATCGGTGGTTATGAGGAGTATTATTATTTCATTATTTCATACATGTTATCGGTGGTTATGAGGAGTATTATTATTTCATTTTTTCATACATGTTATCGGTGGTTATGATGAGTATTATTATTTCATTATTTCATACATGTTATCGGTGGTTATGAGGAGTATTATTATTTCATTATTTCATACATGTTATCGGTGGTTATGATGAGTATTATTATTTCATTATTTCATACATGTTATCGGTGGTTATGATGAGTATTATTATTTCATACATGTTATCTGTGGTTTGTTGAAAGGATATTAAGACAGGCTGAAAGATTATAGCTTTGGAAAGTAACAGTGAGGGGAGGGTAAGAGAGAGAGAGAGAGAGAGGAGAGAGAGAGAGAGAGAGAGAGAGAGCGGTAAGGGGTGAATGATTAGGACTCATGTACAGTGTTATACCTAAATATTTTATTTGTAATAGTATTAGTATTATGCATAATTATATGCACATTGTGTATTTATAAGGGTTTTGCAACTTTTATGAGTGTGTTTGTGTGTGTGGTTTGTGTGGGTGGTGATTATTATTGTTATTAATTAACATTAGAATGCGGCCATTTATATGTGACTGTGCACCACGTATATAGTGTGACAATGGGATGGGATTTTAATGTAGTCATTGAGTGTGTCTTGATAAGGGTGTTAAATACCAAAATATTGACTTTTAAAACAAACTTCTTGTTCCAGTGTTAGGTTTAATTTTTCTTCTCATTTTCTTATTCTTCTTATCTTGACTAGGCCAGCTTAATGAGGTTGATGCCTATCTAGGCCAGCTTAATGAGGTTGATGCCCATCTCCTCTCCCTTGCTGCATTACCTAACCCCTTTTCTAAAAAGATCCAGCTACCCATTCACAGCTGGGCAGACCGAGTGTGTCGTTTGCTTGTTTCAATCTTTATATGTCGTTTAGTGGTTGCCTTAAAGCATAGTCACTCATCCAAGTACTACCTCCTATTGACGTTGCTTAACATGAAACATCAGTTGCTATGTGTACCCAAACCAACACACTAATGTAGTGTAGTGTAGTGTAGTGTAGTGTAGTGTAGTGTAGTGTAGTGTAGTGTAGTGTAGTGTAGTGTAGTGTAGTGTATCCACGGAATTTTATACCGTGAAATCATGGCTCCGATAGCCTACGATCCTATAATATTGGCTACCGAAGTTCTCTGCTTTTGCGGGGTTGTGTCTTTTCCGGCAGATATAATCTTTCAGTTAATCAGAGTACATCATACCTGTCAAGGGTTTTTGGGGTTGTGGTGTAGCAATTTATCAGAAAAACCATAGCAAATGGAGGTTTGGTGTAGCACTAATGTGAATCACGCGATTCGCAACAAAACTGGAAACTTCTGCATCCAATATAAACACACACATCCAATTAATGTGTTTACAAATTTATTGTAAAATCTTGTTAATGCACAACACTTTAGCTATTACCATTATCATTATAAACATTTTCAAATTTCATGTACGTTTTTCAAAATAAAAGTGAAAATGCAAACAAAACAAAACAAAACAAACAAAAAAAAAAAAAACAAAAAAAAAGAGGAAGAGAAAAGAAATTGGTAGGAAAATCTATTTTGTCTCAAGACCAGGTTCAGCATCACATCATTTATATGGCTTCCATGTAGATCTAAACTTTCCTAGCACTGGTAAGGAAAACAATTTTTTTTAATGCATCAGTAGACTCAATAAAGTTTAGTAATAGCATATGAGTAACTCATATGCTATTACTAAACTTTATTGAGTCTACTTTCTTTGGACTTCTCCACTAGGCCTTCAAAATCCTTATCGGTTTCCCATTCAGGCAGGTGCCTTCCTGGTCGTTTGAGGTTTTTTTAGGTGGAGGCTTTGCCATTTTCTTTGTTCAACTCCGTCTGTCTCTCCCTAACAAAGACTGATCGTAGACTGAAATTCTGAACGAACACGTGTTGCGGAAGTGCTGTGCTTTTACTAAGTGTCTTTAAACCGGACTCGACCGGAACAGTCTACTTTCGCGCGAAAACCCCCTTGGTTTAAAAGTATTATCGTCACTTTTGAAAAATTGCGTAGCAGCTTTGTGATACGCCGTAGCAATGGGAAAATGTTTAAAATGCGTAGCGCTACGCAAAAATCCGTAGCACTTGACAGGTATGGTACATACCTCATTTTCATTTCCTCTCTCTCTCATAATACACTCTTCTCTTCTTCTTCTTTGTTGTAGGCAGCCAACTTCAATGTGTTGAAGCAACTTGCTCCAACTGATTGTCAAGATTAAAAGTTATAGGTTTTGTATATATAGCACTATATGAAATGATGCGTAGGCCTAATGTTTGACAAGGACGAACAAATTCTATCTTTCAAACACGCAACCGACTTTTGATAAAACACAGCAGAAGGCAAGAAGGAAAAACAATAAACCACCACATGGTTAAACACTTCAGTCATTCAACACAACTAGGAAATAACTACTATGTCATTTATTCCTCTCAAACATTCGTTCATTAGCTAAGTAAGTAGAATTGCAAAATGCTACCTTCCCCAACCAACCCCTCTAATCTATCCCCTTATGATTCTATGTTACAAAATAGGAAAACGTTTAGACTGACATCAACATCCCTCTATACAAACTCCATTATTACCACACACAAATATTTGGAGCTTATAAACGCGTAACAAACGAAACCAACACAAAACTAACTGGACAGAGATGCTGAGACAAAATAGGGAGGAAGAAATACTTTGAGATTAATAGCCGCCATCTTCCTCAAGGTCACACGGGTCTTACCACAGATTTCTTGAGGCACAGGCCCAGAACCAGACCGATCAAAGATCCGCCATTCCTCCACGGCGTTTGGGGAGGGGGAGGGCAGAGGGGGGTCCCTTCAAAGACAGTAACGAACAGTTTGTAAGTCCTTTGCTTCCCCCATTATCTCAGTGTGGCCATTTTAATTATTCACATTAATAAATCGCTCCATTACAATAGCACTAACATGCCGAATAAATTGATAAACAATAAACCGATAAATATAACACATACAAATTGACATGAACATCATGATCCGCGACAACCATGTCATCTCCACAATAATATTTTGAATGGTTACCAATGTGTCCGGGGACGTAAATTTACTCAAAAAAAAAAAAAAAAAGAAAAAAAAAAAGCCACGACGATGGAAAACTTATAACAGTAGTATACAGTCAGTAGTTCACCACAGATCCTCTTCACCTCCCAGTAATAAGCCTACTACACCCTATTCCAGACAACCAAGATGTTTCCCAAGCCTTGGCAGGTTTAGCAAATAGTGAATCTGAAAACTTTCTAGCAATTTATACTATAAAACACTAACACATTGCTCGTATTCAGCACACAACCAGCGTGAGCTTTATTCAATGTAATTATCATAGCTAATTAATAGTAATTAATAATAATTAATAGTCTAACTAAAAAATCCGGTTTGTTACACTGATTTTCAATGAATTATTCCCGCTGCTACTATCGCACTCCAAAAAGAAGTGCGTCATCGACGTTTTTGACGTCTTTGCGATTTTTCAAGAATATTATAAATTGCGTCATAAATGAATTGTTTTGGGCTGGGTTTGTGTTTCTCCAAGTACTGCTGTCACCGACCTTCACCCGTGTTCAGGATGACCGACAGTCTGACACAGTGTGATAATCTCCTTCCATTTAGCGCAAACTTCGCGCGATGAACAATCGTAAAACCATGCGGTTCAACTGCGAGGATTTATTTATTTTATTTAATCGTTCTTATATAGCGCTTTACCAGCTCAAGAGCTGCTCAAGGCGCTGGCCGATAGAGGATCCCACTCAAACCGCCCGAGACGCCCACCCGCAGCCTTTGGGCGCATGGTCTGACGCCCGTACAACTGAGCACAATCCTGGGCAGCCAGGGATGGGGGAGAAGGACCTAAGTGCATGCTGGGTGTGTTCTTGTCACCGGCACTCACCCGTCTAGGACATGAGCGTCAGGATCTTTAAAGTCCGTTATGATGGAATGTATGCGACACAGACTAGACCTCGGTTTATACTCTCATCCGAAGGAGTAGGAAACGGGAGTAAAGTGTCTTTACCAAGGCCACAACACAATGCCCCGGCCTGGGCTCGAACCCGGGACCTTCAGATCCACAAGCCAAAGCTCTACCATTAGGCCACAGTGCCTCCCAATTGGCCATAAGCATAAGGATGGGCATAAGCATAAGAGTTATGCCTATTTTCATACCGCCGGAAATAAAACACACAATACAACTAGGCAGAGAACTTGGGGCGCTCAAACCGGAAGTCGTTGGGGAGCGAGTATATCGTATGGCATCAAACAACATTGCACTGTATCTGATCCTATTCTGTCGCATCAAACAGCATTGCACTGTATCTCATCCTATTCTGTCGCATCAAACAGCATTGCACTGTATCTCATCCTATTCTGTCGCATCAAACAGCATTGCACTGTATCTCATCCTATTCTGCACAGGCGGCGGAAGCAGGGGGAGCAGGGGGGCCATGCCCCCCCCCCCCCCCCCCCTAGAAAAATGTTGGAGGGGGCAGCCTTATATATTGCCCCCTCCAATAATGTGTAGTGTTTTTTTTTTTTTTTTTTTTTTTTTTTTTTTTTTTGCCAGGGCATCAAAGGATTTTGTTTCTTCAAATGGAATCAAGCAATACAAGTGTTTATCATCATAATCATCATCATCACCCTCTGATCAGTGAGAGAAGTTCGTCCCTTCGTCATCATTTCCTGTCGACGCGTCATAATCGTTAGCCTTAGAGTAGATCAAAGTGACCGACAGTTTTCGACATCGTGCACGTCACAGTCGCGTTTTGAAAACTTTAATTTGCTGTCAGTTTTTACAGTCTACCGTTTTCAATATCAGCAATTTTCTCGACTACAAGTGAAGAAGTCAGCAAAATGGCAAATGCTTTGACAACTGGTGTTATTGTTCCTCGTCAAGCATCCCGACAGACTCTCCGTGACAATCAATCTGCGGCCACTCCAGAAGAATATTTCAAGATTAGCATTGCCATTCCTTTCTTGGAACACCTGTCAACCGAATTGGACTCGAGGTTTAAAAATGCTGGTCTAGCAGTTGATGGTCTATGTCTGGTGCCAAGCACTTTAATAGACAACCAGGATGGTTTCATGCAGGTTCCAGAAGGGGTGATGCTGGCAATGCTATGGGAGTCTGACCTACCAGACAACGCTACCCTTGATACAGAATACCAACGGTGGGTTTGCAAATGGCGAAGTGCTGCTGAGAATGCGACAGCTATCATCCCATCCACGGCATCAAAAGCACTGAATCATTGTGACAGGGATTTTGTATCCCAACCTGTTCATCATGCTTTAGAATCTTTGCACCCTACCTGTCACTACTGCCGAGTGTGAGCGTTCAAACAGTCAGTTGCGCAACCTGAAAAACTACCTGCGCTCTACAATGGGGCAACAGAGACTAAATGGACTTGCTTTACTGAAAGTGCACAGGGATGTTGATATTGACTTCAAAGAGGCAGTGAACTGTTTTGCCAGAAGATACAATTCACAAATGGTACTAATGCCGAGGAACCTAGTGCAGCAAGACTGAATTAAGTGAAAGCAGGGCGGTGATGTTCATAAACTACAAGGTAAAGCTTTATACCGTTAACGATCAACAAAAAGTAGTGAATAATAATAGTATACAAAACATCTCTGCTGATAAATAAATGTGTTTGTGTGTGTGTGTTTTTTTTAAGGGAGGGGCAGAGGATAATTTTTGTACCCCAGAGTTTGTCAGTTCAATTGTTCAAAAAGCTCAAAGTCCCAGACCATCACAGATGGCTTTTTCAAGGTTCAGATTGCACCAGATTGCACCATTTTGCATCCTTGAAAAAAAAAATTTCAGGGGGAGCATGCCCCCGGACCCCCCTAGAAGGCTCGGCGCTTCGCGCCTACGCTGAATCTGTAACCCCCACCCCCACCCTCGACTTTTCCAAGGTCTGGCCCTGATGTCAGTGAATATAATGTGTGTGTGCCCCCCCCCCCCCCCAATCCTGAGCAGCTTCCGCCGCCTGTGTTCTGTCGCATCAAACAGCATTGCACTGTATCTCATCCTATTCTGTCAAATCGCATGTTATCTGGTCTGGTCTGGTCTGATCTAATTTGATCTGATCTTATTGTATTTTTGACAGGTTGGGTTCACGGGGCACAAGCGCTAGACTGCCTGGGGTTGATTTTTCTGATTGTGGCTTTTGCCTCAACCATCATCTTCGTCCTCCTTCAGATGAAGATCGCTGCTATTGTCGCTGTAGTGATGTCCTTCATTTCAGGCAGGTCCCCCAAACGTTGTGGATAGATTGGCTAGTAATGTAAAATTGTGCATAATGATTATGTTGTTGCATGCATGGACAAAGGCATTCTGGTTTTTATCGGACAATAAAATTGAATTGTAGTGTATTGTATTGCATTGCATATACATTAACAGTTATGTTTCGCCACCTGGGAAGACTATGCCGCAGTTCATTGACAATTGTACAATATATTAGAACACTATGTTTATGGATAGAACGGCAGTATATTCTAACTATTTATAGTATGTATATTATAACAATGTATATTACGTATAGAACAAAGAATGCTGAAGCTGTCAATACTTCCTTCACAAAAGTGACAATATATTTTGACTGTAAAAGTGTATAGACCTATCCATGATGATAATGATGATGATGCCGACGACAGCGCTGATGATAATAAGGAAGAAGGGAACAGGAAGGAGGAGGAGAAGGAGGAGGACGGTGATGGTGACGGAGATGATGATGATGATGATGATGATGATGATGATGATGATGATGATGATGATGATGATGATGATGATGATTTCTTTCCAGGTACATTCATGATCATCGCCTGTATCTTCTTCGCCTCCAAGTTCAACAGCGACGAAGTCTTCTCCTATACTCAAGGCACTTTAAACTGGGGTTTCGGATTCAACATCGTCGGCGCCATCTTCGTCGTAGGAGCCGGTGTAGCCATTCTTATACAGGCCTTGCAAACTCTCAGGAACACCCCTACATGACAGTTTCACTAAATCAAGTAGGCTTAGTAATGAATGAATATACGCCGCCGCCACTGCTGGCGATGATGACGATGTGTGATTTTTCCATGTTGCCCTCCACCCCCCATCCAACCCTACTACTACACACATACGCACACACGTACGCGCACCCACACACACACACACACACACACACACACACACACACACACGCACACACTAACAAGTTATTAAAACATGTGCATCATAAAATTGTTGATGAACTTTTAAAAAACTATTTTTTAAATGAAATGCAACTTGATTAACAGATTTCATATACTGTTAATGCGTAAATACGAATTGGTGTAATAAATGCTGCATAAACTGCTTTATAAAATATCTTGTTTGTTTTTATGTTATTGGATAGTTTACGTTGTCCTATGTTGTTGTTTTTTTTTGTTGTTTTTTTTAAAACTGTTCCCTGTTCTCTAGTAATACTGTACACATGTAGTGTCCAAACAATTCGGCCCACCGTCATACACATAGTCATTATGTGTTACACGTTGTAATCGCTATTTTCCTATATCCTTTCATATCCCGTAACTCGAAGGTCGTTGGGGCACTACAGATGATCGTTTAACCAGCGTACGCCATCTTTCTCTGTCCTCAGCAACCTCATGGCTTCGCTCAGTGTCAAGCCAGTCCATTCTCCAATGTTGTCCTCCCACCTCTTTTTCTGTCTCCATCTTCTTCTGCCTTCTTGCAACTTGCCTTGCAGATGGTCTTTGCAAGGCCTGATGCTCTGGAGACGTGGACATACCATCGAAGTATTCTTTTCTTCACCACTGTGAGCAGGTCATCGTGTTGTCCAATGGGTTGTGTTATGGTCTGTCGAACTTCGTTGTTGGTGGTGTGCTGGGTATAGGAAATGCCCAGAAGTCTTCTGTAGCACCTCATCCCCATGCTTTGTAGGATCCATGTTTCGCAAGTGTATAGGAAGAGGGAGATGACAAGGGAGCGCAGCAGCCTTACCTTGGAACGTAGACCGATGGTCCTGTCTTTCCAAATGGGTTTCAACCTTATCAGGGCAGCAGTTTTTTTTTTTTTTTTTTTTTTAACCTCAGTTGCATGCAGACCTAATTTACCTTTTTCTTTCTTTTTTTTTTTCTTCTTTTTTTTTCTTCTTTTTTTCAATCAGGTTTGTTTTAGGTCTTCTTCATTGGTTCTTTTTTAATATTTCTTTATGTGGAACATTTTTTTTAATTAACATAAATGTATACATGTAAATTTATAATATCAAAAGCAATAGGCAGTTTTCCGGTTGTCATTGCATAAGTTCATCATTATTAATCTTTTTTAAAACCTCTAAGCTTCATTTCATAATCAAAAATATATTCAATTATCAATCTGTCTCCGTATCTGAATTTACTAATACACATTTTTCCAATCAATAAAATATGGTTAATCAATTGCACTTCTTTTCTAAGCATGTTTTCTACATTATAGCCAAGTAAAATATCCTGTTAAGTAAGTCGTATGTTTTTTCCTGTGTAGAAAGCAATTTCCTTTTTAACATGCTCCCAGAAGTTACGTAGTTTGTCGCATTTACAGAAAAAATGCTCTATATAATCTACTTCGTTGCATAGGTCACACCTGTTTGAGTCTTTAATTTTCATTTTATGTAGGAGAATGTTTGTTGGATAAATATTGTGAAGCAGCTTCCACTGCAGTAACCGCAGGCGCTCTTCCCTAGTACACACATTAGGTAAGGACCAATGACATTTGTCAATAGTAATGTTGTATTTGTTTCTCCAAAAATTAATAATTATAGGGGTACAAGCTTTGTCTTGAGTCAAGAGCGTCCTAAAGTTGCGGGGTGTAATATCATTGGGGTTACAGGCCTCTCCATACAGTGCCTGTGTTTCTGTCTCGCGCTCTCTCTGCTGTTGCCTCCACGCCGCACGCAGTGCAGTACCCAAAGCTGCGTACTCAAAGTACAGCGATGGGCTATGACCAACAACGTTAGCGATTTCACCTAATGGACGCAAATCACCGTTCACCCACACGTCTTCGACAAAATTAATGCCCACTTTGGCCCATTTCTCAAAGAAGATAACTTTATTCCTGAATAAT
Source organism: Oncomelania hupensis (assembly GCA_036898135.1). Taxonomy (NCBI): domain Eukaryota; kingdom Metazoa; phylum Mollusca; class Gastropoda; order Littorinimorpha; family Pomatiopsidae; genus Oncomelania; species Oncomelania hupensis. The sequence continues at coordinate 55,530,862 of CM072526.1, forward strand.
ATTTTGGTATTATTCCAAAGATATGATTGGATTAATGCATTCTTTTTAACCCAAAGCCTTTTATTTTCTAACCAGCAAGCGAAAGCTTGTCTCCAGAATGACGAGTTTATTTTATCTAAACCAATAAATGATTTTACACTAGCTGAAGCGTTAAAGCAAACTAACTTGCTTCCCATACAGTTGAAATGGTTTACTGGAATCAGTTTCCATTTTCCGTTGCTTTGTTCGTTGAGTCTCGCCATCCAGTTTAACAGAAAGGAAGTTTGCATGTCCAGGATGTTAATCATGTTAAGTCCGCCCTCCTCCCTATTGTTACACACGACTCTTCTTTTCACCTTCTCAAAGGCCTTTCTATTGGAATATTTCTTTTTCCAAAAGAAACGAAATAATATGGTGTTGATTTTAATCAGTACGGTTTCTGGAATGATTAGTGCTTGCATAGGATATACAAACTGAGATATTAGAAAGGACTTTATAACACAAATCTTACCAGAAATGCTTAAGTTACGTTTTGCCCATTGATATATGATTCTTTCTGTGTTTTCCACCCTCTTTACCCAGTTGTCTTCAATCATAGAAGCAGGTTTATCAGCTCTAAATACAATTCCCAGAATTTTCAGCTGTTTTTGAGTTTTAAAGTGTCCCAAGTTTTCATTACTGTTTTTCATTGAACCGATCCACATCCCTTCAGTTTTCTTTTCATTCATTTTTAATTTGGATATGTTTGTGAATTGGTTTATAGTTTCTAATGCCAAATTCATGTCTTCTTTATCAGTAAAGAATAAGGTAATGTCATCGGCATACATCGCCAACTTAAGTATCTCTGTCAAGTTAAATGGTCCAAGATACGCCTTCGGCAGCTTAACGCCTTTAATACGGGCGTCTTGACGAATCTTACAAGCCAGAATTTCAAGTCCCAACACAAAGCCCGACGACGAGAAGGGACAACCTTGACGGATGCCGGAATCTACTGCAAAGAGCTCTGAGATCCAGCCTAGGTAGTTTATGCAGCTCTCAGTGTTATTGGTTAATACCCTAACCCAGTTGATAAATGTTGAGCCAAACCCAAACCTCTTAAAGGCCCAAATTAAGTATTCTTTAGAGATAGAGTCGAAAGCTCTGGAATAATCCAGCGCCAGAACGATCCCTGGTTTGTTGCTTTTATCCATAAACTCAATAGTATCATCAATAAGTCTAATTAGGTTGCTTGCTTTTCTACCTTTAATAAACCCCACTTGATCATCTGAGACAAGATCCGAAATAACGCTTGATAAACGTAGTGCGAGGCATTTTGCTAGAATCTTGTAGTCGGTGTTAGTTAAAGAAATTGGTCTCCAATTGCCTAGTTCATCTCTAGGAAGCTCCTTGCCTTTATGGAGTAAAGTAATAACAGCCCGTTTTTGCAAGACTGACATTTCACCTTTAGTATAAGCTGCCTGTATTGACTGTATTACCATTTCTTTTATCTTAGGCCAGAAAAATTTCATAAATGCCGTTGTTAGCCCGTCTAGTCCCGGGGCGGTACCCGTCTTCATACTTTGCAAAGCTTTTCCTATTTCATGTTCTGAGATCAGTTCGTCTAGCTTTGTTTTTTGATCCTCACGTAACTGGGGAATGTTTAATCCACGTGTAAAGTCCTCTGCTTGCTCCTCATCAAAAACTCCTTTTCTACTAAAAACATTACTGTAGAATTTGACTTGCTCCTGTAAGATATCGTTTTGATTCGTTAACATTTCTCCATTTTCAGCCTTAAGTCTGTCCATTACTTTAGCGCTAGCTCTTGCTTTCTCTAAGCCTAAGAAGTAACGGGTGTTTTTTTCCCCTTGAGCAATAAATTTCTCTTTTGATCTAACTTGCGCACTCTTTGCAGTTTGCATTTCAAAAACCTCTAATTGGTTTTGTAAAGATATTTTTCTATTAAGTAATTCAATATTTGTATTGTCTGTTGCCAGCTGTTTGTCTACTTCATTTAATTCTGTCTGTAGATTTTTGTTCTGTTGATCAAGGCATTTTTTCTTCTGTGTACTAAATCTAATGCAAAATTCTTTAATTTCAGTTTTACAGTAATCCCATTTTTCCTGTGGATCCATTTCCTGGTTTACATCGCTATATTCTGCTAACATTTTATTCATACCTTCCACAAACGTCTTATCTTGTATTAGGCTATCGTTAAATTTCCAATAAGACGGACCTCTCTGAACAGAAGACAGAGAATACTTTATGCATAACATCCTATGATCACTCTGCGCTACAGAAAATATCTCACAGCTGAAGCATTTCTCTAATGCTGCATCAGACGCAAACACGTAATCGAGCCGTCTAGCAACAAAAGGGCTTTTTCGCGACCACGTATATTCTTTTTCTTCTTGGTGGTGCAAACGCCATACATCATGTAGCTCGCATTCCATCGAAAAAGTATAAAAAAGGTCTACATCCACTGTTCTGTGGCGTTCGCCACTAATGATGTCCATTTCATTATTTTGCACGTAGTTAAAGTCTCCGCATAAAATTATTTGATTTTCGTGTCTACTGTTAATACACATTTTTAGTTGTTGTAAAAAAGCTGCTCTCTCAGTACTTAAGTTAGGTGCGTATGCATTCACAATACAAATAGGCTCATAATCAGTTTGTATACAAATAATCATAATGCGCTGACTGCTCTTAACACATTCAACAGCATATGGAAAGTGTTTCTTTATTAGTATAACCTGGCCCATGCTGTGGCTAGTACCAGGACAGTACAAAATCTGCCCTCCCCACTCCCTTTCCCATTGATCAACATCGTTATCCAATATGTAGGCCTCTTGTAAACAAATTATATCAAATCGGTTTTTCTTAAAATTGTGAAACATTGATTTTCTCTTCAGTCTATTACGCAAACCGCGTACATTTAAAGAGCATACAGAAATACTCGTCATTAGCACTTTAAGTACTCGCTACTAGTGCTTGCCACCACATCCGTCCAAATCAATAAGAAAGCCATTAGTCCATAAACATATTGACGCCGTTAGTATAACAACCGACCTTCACCTCTACATCACCCCCCACCCTCGTTGTCATCGTCGATGTGTAGGCCTGCGTCGTTCTCTAGGTCCACCTTGCGGTGCTTCTCCGCCTGGCCGGGCGGCGTGCTGCCCTCCTGCAGCTGCTTGCGCTTCACGGAGCCTGAAGACGCCCTCCTAAAGCCGTCCAGTGTCAGCTGGCCAGCCGACGTCGCTCTGGTCCGTGGTCTGCCTCTGCCTGTGTGTTCCTCCTTGCCTCCACCTCCGTCCTTCCTTGGCGGGACTTTAAACGGGGTGCTGGGTTCGCCACCTGCTGGTGTGCTGTTCTGGCTGGAGTCCTTGTTCGCGGGTGCTTCGTCTTCCTTCTCCATCGCCGCCTGGTACCCCGCTGGGGTGAGGGAGCACTCTGGGTCCCCTGCCGTGTGGCCGTCTTGTCTGCACTGCCTGCATTTGATTGGAGCGGAGCAATCGGCCGCCATATGTCCTACCTAAAGGCACCGCCTGCAAGCAGCCGCCTGCTGACGATCCGCTGTCTTCTGTTCCTTGTGGTATAAGGATGCTCGAAACGGTCCAATGTCCACTGTCTTGGGTAACGGGTTTTGTGGCACTTCTATATATAGAAACCTCCGTCCTGTTTTCCAGTGGGTGAGTTTCCCCTTTTCGTCCCTATCTCTTTCATGTATTAATTTAGAGAAAATGTTGACCCCAAGGGTCTTAACCGTCTGCACAATGTCTGTGTCTGTGTAGGATAACGGAATGTTACTGACGATCAGTTTTGTTGTCGGAGGCTGTTGTTCCAGTCCTGTTTGACCTTGATTCTTAGCACTTTGCTCCAGAAAGGGATTTCTACTCTTCAGGCTGATTAGGACCCCCCTCAGAGCCATTCCCTGTATCAGGAGCTTTTGTCTGTGCTCTCTTAAACGAGGATAGATCCTCCATAACCCTCCGATACGCTGCGCTCCTTCAATGGTGTTATAACCACAAATTCGTTCTGCGGCCGCGCAAATTTCTGCGGTTGTGTAAGCCTTGTTATCAAACGACGGCAGTTGATTGTTTATCACGAATACGGGCTCGCATCTCTCCTCTCTCTGCGTCCCTTCGCCCTTTCCACCCTCAGCCATACTCTTCTTTCTTTCTCAGGCGAAGCCTACGCTGCACTATCCGATAGACACCGCCGGAGTTCACGTGCAAACCGAGTCTAATCAAGCTCGTGCGAGCGCAATGCGACACAATGGCAGACACCCAAACAAAATAACATTGACTGAGAAACCGGTTGACGAAGACAGAAAAATCATAACTACACAAAAGTCACAAAGAAAAATAACAAAACAAAAAAGCCATTTGAAGCACCACACTCTTACGAAAACGACGATACGAAAAATTAATCCTTCACTGTCCAAGAAGTTATCGTAATCCAAAGTAGAATGTCGAGCATCCGAAAACACAACCTTCGCTCATGACGCATGAGCGGCTCTCTCATCAGGGCAGCAGTTGTTTGTGCGATCCTGGAGAGGACTTCCTGTCGGACCCATTGTTTGATACAATGGCTCCTAAATATTTGAAGTTATGCACTGTGTTGAGGGATTGGCCTTGGACTTTGATGTCCATGTTGATGCCTTTGGTGTTTTTGGTCATCATTTTGGTCTTCTCTGCACTTATTTCCATTCCATGGGCTCTGGAGGTGTTCCTATCCAGCCAATCCATCAATGTCATCCGCAAAACGAAGATTGGAGATTGCTCTACCCCCTATGCTGACTGTGCCTTCGTGATCTGCAAGTGCATCTGACATGATGCACTCTAGGAAGATGTTGACGAGTGTTGGAGAGAGTAGGCATCCTTGACGCACACCGATTGTTGTTCTGAACCAGTTTCCGATGGCGCTGTTATGGAGGACTGCACTGGTAGCCTTGTCATACAGGCTTTTGATGACTTCAATAATTTTAGGGCTGATGTTGTACACTTTTATTGTTGCCCATAGAGCTGCATGTTAGACTCGGTCAAACGCCTTCTTGAAGTCTATGAACACATGATATAGATGTTTTTGGTGCTGTAGGTATTTCTCGCAGATTATTCTGAGGTTGAAAATCTGTTCAGTGGTACTTCGCCTTGCCCTGAATCCTGCTTGTTCTTCAGCTATGATTTGTTCAGCTTGGGGATTCAACCTGTTGATTATTATTTTCACACTCCTGAAGGTGACCTTTTTTGGGAAGAGTGATGACAAGCGACTGGGTCCATGGTGTAGGCCACTCCCCACTCTGCCAGATCTTGTTACAGATAATGGTGAGGGCATCAATCATCGCTTCTCCTCCTGCTTGAAGCAGTTTCGCGGGTATGTTGTCCACTCCCGCTGACTTCCCCTTCTTCAGCGATTGCACTGCTGCCTCAACTTCTTCTCGGAGATTTGGGAGGATTTCTTCTTCTTCTCTGTTCTCGGGACATGCTAGAACTGATGGGTCTCCATTTGGTGTGTGATTGTAAAGGTCAGAGCAGTACTCTGTCCATCTGTCCAAGACTTCTTGTTCTTCTGTAAGGCATATGCCAGACTTGCTTTGGATCGTGGAGACTTTGGACTTTCTATGGTAGTATTATTTACCTTCAACTCAGCTGTGACAGATGCCGCCACTGAGATCTTTGGCAAGCACCAACCAAAGAAGAAGCCGTGGATCACACCTGAACTTTTGGATCTGTGTGATAAACGAAGAGAGATGAAAAAGAAAAAGAACACCTCACAGGGAGCTGATGCCTTCCGAAAAATCAACAATGACATCCAAAAAGGCATGCGCACAGCATAGGAGAACTGAAAATAGAGAATATTCTGAACAAGAACAACAGTAAGAAGGCCTACCAGACAGTGAAGCGGCTGACTAGTGTTAAACAGCCCAAAGTCTCAACGATCCAAAAACCCCGTTTACAAAACCAAAATAGAAAATAAACATCATTATAAAATATTAACAAAACACACACATATATATATAAAATGTATACATTGCTAAATAATAATACCATAGAAAGCGCTAATGACCATTTGGCAGAAAGCGTCAAAGAAGACTCAGAGAGAGGAATAGAGTGATAGGAATCGAGTGAGAGGAAAGAAGAGAGGAATAGAGTGATAGGAACCGATTGAGAGGAAAGAAGAGAGGAATAGAGTGAGAGGAAAAAAGATAGAGGAAAGAAGAAAGAAAGAGGAGAGTGAGATTAGATAACTAGTTAGTTATTCATCGCTTACAGGGTCCAGCGGACTGCAAATGGCCGAATCAGTACCATAAAATCAGGACCACAACTTGGTTGAAAGAGGTCTCACCCCCTTTCCGTATAAAAGATCTGCTGAAACAACCCTAGTAGTAACACTGAAGGCACTCCACCAGCCGGCCACTGTACAATAAAGGCACCCCACGCAGAGGACGCTGAGGCTATATTCTAATTTATCGAACCCCCGTTTACAAAAACAAAATATAATATAAACATCATTATAAAATATTAATAAAACGCATACATATAAAATGCCTACGTTGCTAAATAATAATATTATATGAAACCCTAGTGACCATTTGGCAGAAAGCGTCCAATATTCCCAAGCTGACCCAACAGATCCCATACACAAATCAGGAGTTTTTGAAAAGTTTTGAAGAAAAAAGGTTGGTGACTGGTCTAGCGAAGAAGAAGATAGTACAGTAAACTGATAGAACAGAGTAGGAAAGAGAAAGAACAACAAAGAAAGACAGCGACAGTGGGAATTTAAAGCACTAAATTTCCAGAAAGTGGGGATACTATTTATATAGAAACCCCCTGTACCATCACGGGAGAGGGGGAGGGGGTGAGTGAGAGGGAAGAAGAGAGAGAGAAATAGAGAGAGTGAGAAGAGAGAAAGAGGAATAGAGTGAGATAGGAAAGAAGAGAGAAATAGAGTGATAGTAAGAGGAAAGAACAGAGAGAAAGGATTAGAATGAGAGGAAAGAACAGAGAGAAAGGATTAGAATGAGAGGAAAGAACAGAGAGAAAGGATTAGAATGAGAGGAAAGAACAGAGAGAAAGGATTAGAATGAGAGGAAAGAACAGAGAGAAAGGATTAGAATGAGAGGAAAGAACAGAAAGAAAGGATTGGAATGAAAGGAAAAAGAGAGAGAGGAAAGAAGAGAGAGAGGAAGAAGAGAGAGAGGAAGAAGAGAGAGAGAGGAAGAAGAGAGAGAGAGAGAGGAAGAAGAGAGAGAGAGGAAAGAAGAGAGAGAGAGGAAAGAAGAGAGAGAGTGGGAATAGGGTGGAGAGTGTGGGGGACAAGGGGAGAGAGAGAGGTATGATTATACAGGTATGTTTGCCAACATTGGGAATATGTTCCAGGTATTTCGGATGTTGTTATGTCACATGGCGAAATAAAATCTGTTATCTATATGTAACATTGGAGTTTTAAATCAATTTTGACCCCAACAATATGTACAACCGATCAGCTTATATTCAATATTAACACCAAAAAAGATGACACCATATACAAATAAGTACACATCGAACATCAAAAGCAAATAATTATTGCACATGCCACATGAAGAATACTGTAATAATAATAATAATAATAATAATAATAATAATAATAATAATAATAATAATAATAATAATAATAATAATAATAATAAATCTATCGATGTATCTATGTATGTATGTAAGTATGCATGTATGTATGAATGTATCTATGTATGTATGTATGTATGTATGTATGTATGTATCTATCTATCTATCTATCTATCTATCTATCTATCTATCTATCTATCTATCTATCTATCTATCTATCTATCTATCTATCTATCTATCTATCTATCTATCTATCTATCTATCTATCTATCTATCTATCCATCTATGGAAGTATAACGCGAACATCTATCGCCGTTCTAAGATCGAAGGCGCAAATAATAATATGATTATTATTGGTTATGTAAAATGTGTGACCATTATTTTTTAATAAAAATATACAAAACTATTTGTGATTGCAATGTATGACACTAATTTGAGGTGGGCTATATTTTTAGAAGGATTTGGCGTACAATCTATTCAATGCCTCAAAGCGAAGCGTCATTGCAGAATAAAAAGCAATTTTGGTTGGCTCGTTTATCCTTATCACGTGACATACAACAATCATATCTTTTGAATGTGGTTCAAATAAATAGCGAAAAGGTTATATGGTGTGGCTTATTTAATAGAATCTGCATTTTCAGTGGTTCGTTTTCCCTAACACTTATAAAACAGCTTGTTTCCATTGGTTTGAAAATTGCCATTCAATACAGAGATTACATATTCGATTTTGCCTAAAGCATTGTGATTGGTTCTCTATGCCAATGTGAGAGAGGGAAGTGAGAGCGAATGCACGTGCAAAGCATGTGTTTGAGCGATTGGGTGATTGGCTATGAGATGCGAGATTGAACGTGAGAACGAGAGGACAGAGAGTGAGTCTGGCGAGAGACAGCAAAGAGCAAAGGAAGAACACGAATAAAGAGGACATAAACTAATACTTCGTTTTGTGTGAAGTCGATAATTGATTGTTGGTTGCAAGTTAATGCAAGTATGTAGCAACATCACATATGGCGTCGTCGACGGTTCGAATCTTCGTTTCTGAGAATAGTTTTGTGTAATTGTGAAGTGTTTCTCGGACAGTTTGAAACTTCACAGGTGAGAGGTGAACATTTTTACATTTGCCGGTGGCGTGCCGCCATTTTGAAATTGATAAAGTCAATTTGATTTTTGGACATTAGTGTTGTTAGGTGTCGAACAGCAAGTTATAGATTCATCAGAATATTAATAGAAACGAAATGATGCTGGAACTTTTTTTTCTTTCTGTGATATATATCGACGTTTAGGGCAAGTTTCAAGGTCTTGTGAAACTTCGACTTATAGCCCAGCACCCTAGCAGACCGCAGTTTCAACAGTAGTCACTTTCGCTCAGTCCCGTCCCGCAGTGCTTTGTGGACGGTGTGACTTTATGCTTGTGCGGAAATCGTGCAGTGTAATTTTCATTGAGAGGATAAGTCGGTGACTATATATTACAATTTGAAGAGAATGAACTTTACATGAGTGAAAATGTCTCTCGTTCGTGTTACCCGACTTCTCAAAGTAGTGATTACGCTATATGAATGAAAATGTCTCTCGTTCGTGTTGCCCGACTTCTCAAAGTAATGATTATGCTAGAGTTTTTACAAACATAAATTTTAAGCAGCATGTGTGATATCGACTGGCGCTAGATTAGTTTTTGGCTTTCAGACTGAGTAAGCCTATAGGCTACATTCTCATTGATTGAGTGATCTGAGGACTGTCGTGGTTTTCGAACTGTGTGTGTATTGTGGGCGGTATTGTGGCGACGGCCGGTGATGGAGATAGTTTTGTGCGGACTTGGTTGTGGAGAATTGGGGTGGATGTGAAAACTATCTGGTGTGACCTGACACCAGACTTGAGCAGTAAGAAGTGACAGTCCTGTGCCATACTAGAAATCCGTGCTACGCCTTTCGGCGTATCGGTAGTTTCTACAATCTGGTACAGTGGTGGCTTCACTCCAGCGTCCTGCAGAGACCGGCTCCTGACGGTGATCTACTGTGCCCGCCATTCGACGTGCCAGCTGTCCTTCATCCGAGTCATCGCAGACCCTGTATCCTTGGTCATCAGTCGTCACCATCGGACTTACAGGCGATCAACGTTTCCGTCACGGGCACCCGCACCGTGTACTTTACCAGTACGGTGGGGTTCAGTCCGCGTGCTGTGGGTTGCGGCAACCGTTACTCCCATCGACGTCCTTGGCGTACTGCTCGCACTATAGCCATCCGGCGTGGTGGGGCGAGGTGCGCCGTGATCTTCTGGGGAAAACTTCAGTTGCGGCATCCGTTACTCCCATCGACGTCCTTGGCGTACCGCTCGCACTATAGCCATCCGGCGTGGTGGGGCGAGGTGCGCCGTGATCTTCTAATGAAAACTTCAGTTGCGGCAGCCGTTGCTCCCGTCGACGTCTTTGGCGTACCGCCCGCACTATAGCCATCCGGCGTGGTGGGGCGAGGTGCGCCGTGATCTCCCACTGCAGAGTACAGTCATCGCCATCGCCAACAGCTCCACTCTGTTGTGGCCCGCTCACCTTGGAGCAGACACCGCGACCTTGGGGCAGTGCCACGTCGGCCGACGTGGTGGGCCCGATTTTTCCTCGGCGTCGTGGGGCCTCCTCTTCACTTACGTTTGGGTTCTTACTTCTACATCACCGCAGTGGGTCTACCATCTTCGACTCGATTTTATTGTCTTCATAAATCAACACACACTGACGTACCGAGGACCAGCGAACTGACCGGGTGACCTATTCGTATTGGACCGGTAACTAGACTGGTAACTAGGTAAATTCAAAGAGAAAGAAAATTCGAGTCATAGTAAATGCATTTACTGAAATAATACAGGGTTTTATATATTTTGATACCCTGTGGAACTTTTAGATACTGATGACTGATAAAATTTATAGTCCTTGAAAGATGATGATATAATGAACAGCAAGTGATTATAACTGATGTGAATTGAAACGTGACATGCTATGGTCCTTGAGTTTCGGAAGAGTCGTGACAGTGACAATTTATTGCTTTAATGGTTATATGAATCTCATGTGTCAAATTTTTTTTTGGGGGGTTGGTATTGGTTATTAAGGAGTTTTGAGGTGTTGACCTGACCTTTCCGTGATTCAGAGACAGGAATGTTATTTTCCATTTTAGTATAACAACTTAAGATAATGGCTGATGATAATGAAAACCCCATTGGGGCCATGTCTGATGACGCGGCCACAATAGAATCATTACGGAAACAGATTGACGAACTTAAAACAAAAGTTAACGAGAAAGTTGTTGTGTATGTCAATAAGACAAAAGACGTTAAAAAATTTTCCGGGGATGATAGTGCAGATGTGCATGAATGGATCAATGACTGTAGATTGGCATTGAAAGCAAACCCCAAAGCAAGTAATGATGAACAGCTGGATTTTCTACTTCGGCACTTGGAAGGGTCAGCTAGAAAGGAAATTAAATTGCATGGAAGTGTTTGTAAAACATCAGAAAGTGTGTTTAAGATTCTGATTGTGGCTTTTGGTAAATCAGGCTCGGTTAATGAGGCCCTAAAGAATTTTTATAGTAGAAGACAAAAGGCAGAGGAAACTGTTAGGGACTTTTCTTTTGGTCTGAGGGAACTGATTCAGAAGGTCTTGGCAGTTAAGCAAACATGTTTCCCTAATGAGGATGAAACACTTAGAGACCAGTTTGTCAGTGGCATTAGAGACTCTGTGCTGAGAAAACAACTGAAGAAAACTGTTGATGAAAGACCAGCATTGACATTTTTTGACGCCAGAGATATAGAGATCAGATGGTCGGAAGATGTACCCCCGTCACCTACACTTTTTTCAGCTCAGGTGGAGAAGGTGTCAGTTGGAAAGGAAATGGAAGAACTGAAGGAACTTGTGAGCAAGCAGCAAGAAATGATTGCCACACTGGCTGGCACAGTCAAGGAGTTATCAGATCGCAGGAAGAGCGATTTGGTCGGCGGTCTTGAGAAAAGGCCAAGTTCACAAGTCAAATGCTACAAGTGTGGTTTTCTTGGCCACATCGCACGGAACTGTACCCAAGCAACAGGAGGAGCAGAGTCTCAAGCCTTCGGAGGAAATAGGGGAAGGGGAGGAAGACCCCATTATGGACAGAAAGGACGAGAAAGAGGGGGAAAACAACAGTTAAACTGAACAAAGCCTGCGTAGAGAGCCGTACCCAGGCTGAGCAGTCCAAAGGCTCAACGGTGAAAATGATTGGGAAGTGTCCCGTGGTCGAAGCGGATATTGGGGGAGTTACGGTGTCATGTCTACTAGATACAGGATCCATGGTCACCACAGTAACAGAAGAGTTCTATGTGAAGAATTTTAAGCATAGTCACGGGCTTCAAGATTCATGCTATACCTTGGAAGCAGCAAATGGCTTAGTCATTCCTTATGTTGGCTTCATGAGCACAGACATGAAGATTGGAAGAGAAGTAATCAAGGAAGTCGGGATATTCGTGACTAAGGCACCGTCCGATGCTGTCATGAAACCTCGAAAGAAGGTCCCCATATTACTGGGGATGAATGTCCTTGAAAAATGCACGGATCTAGGCGGTCTGCTAGCTAACACTAATGTGGCAGTCAGCAAGATCCAAGCAGAGATAGAGAAGAAGAGGGGCACAACCAAGTTTGTGAGAACAGCCGACATAAGAACACTGCTGCCAGCTAACTCTGTGACGACCATCATGGTAACGGCAGGGGTGAGGGAGTCCGACAACCCTATCATGATTCAGCATTTGTCTTGTCAGGGGCATCTACCCAGAGAAGTCGTCGTCGTAGACACGGCTACCACGAGGATGAACGGCCTCTACCCAGTACATGTTGCGAACATAGGACAAAAAGATGTATGGCTAAATAAAGGTACCAGGATAGGCAGTATTGCAGAGATTGACGTCGTCTGTGATTCTGAGTGGGAAACCTGTATCGATGTGACTGAATCTAATGCAATAAACATCTACAGACAAGAAGCAAAGGTCCATAAGAAGCAGGAAGCAACAGAAGTGAAGCTGCCAGAGATAGACTTGTCGAAGTTTACCCAAGAACAGGCACAGAAAATCAAGCAGTTCCTGGCGGACCATACCAACTGTTTCCTAGAGAAGGCGAGATTGGATTCTCGGACACAGTCAAGCACAGAGTGACCACTACAGATGACATACCAGTTTCTCAGCCTTACAGGAGGATTCCACCTAACCAACTTCTAGAAGTCAAGGCCCATCTACACCAGCTTTTGGAGCAAGGAGTCATTAAGCCAAGCAATAGCCCTTACGCATCTCCCATTGTGCTTGCTCGCAAGAAAGATGGCACTTTAAGAATGTGTGTGGATTACAGACGTCTCAACACAAAGACCGTTAGAGATTCGTACCCTTTGCCACGAATTGAGGAAACACTGGATTCACTGCAGGGAGCCAAGTTTTTCTCCACATTGGATTTGGCTTCGGGCTACAATCAGATAGCTGTGGACGAAGCAGATAAGCATAAGACTGCGTTTATTACTCCTTTTAGACTTTTCCAATATGAGCGTCTTCCCTTTGGCTTGTCGGGAGCTCCAGCCACTTTCCAACGTTTCATGCAATGTCTTTTTCAAGAGAGGCTTTTTGAGATTTTGGTGATATATCTGGACGATTTGCTTGTTTTCAGTAAGACTTTTGAAGAGCATCTTCGGAATCTCGACTACGTTTTCACTACCATTGAGAGCCATGGATTGAAGCTTAAACCCTCCAAGTGTCTGCTGTTCAGGGAAGAGGTTCCCTACCTTGGCCATGTCATTTCTCCTGAGGGTGTGGCAACTGACCCAGAAAAGATTAGCGCTGTCCAAAATTGGCCCACTCCCAGCACTGTCAAGCAGCTGCAGGCTTTTCTTGGCCTGGCAGGCTACTATAGACGCTACATCGAGAAATTTGCGCAGATCGCAGCTCCCTTGTACGAGGCCATCCAAGAAGAGAAGGCAGGGGTAACGGGGAGGGAGAAACAGAAAGTCACCACAAAGAGGTTGCGGTGGACTGAAGACTGCGAGAAGGCTTTTAGGACGCTGAGGGAGCGACTGACATCGGCTCCCGTGCTGACTTTCGCTGATTTCAGCAAGCCGTTCATACTACATGTGGACGCAAGTAATGAGGGGTTGGGCGCAGTGCTATCGCAAAACGTGGCTGGAAAGGTCAAGGTTGTAGCCTATGCTAGTAGAAGGTTGAAACCGACAGAGAGAAATTTGCAGAACTATTCAAGCAGAAAATTGGAACTCTTAGCTTTGAAATGGGCGGTTACAGAGAAGTTCAAAGAGTACCTCCTTGGATCCAAGTTCACAGTTTGGACTGACAACAACCCCCTGACTCACACGAACAACGCCAAACTTGGAGCTGTGGAACAGAGATGGGTTGCTGACCTTGCACCGTTTGACTTTGAGTTGAAATTCAGGAAAGGGAAAGAGAATGGCAACGCAGACGCCCTTTCCAGGATGGCATGGAGCAATGTACAGACAGCAGTGGAAGAAGCAACCTGCACTACAACGGTACCCGTAGAAGTACAAGAAGCTGTCAGCAAGACGGAACTGACGTACTTATGCACATTAGCCGTCAGTCTTGCAGGAAGTTCAATGGATGCATCTCAACTCAGGCACATGCAGAAAGAGGAAGAATGCATTGTCAGAGCAAAATACTTTGTCGAGAGAAAGAAACCACCGACATTGGCTGAGAAGAAGGCAGAGAGTCAAGATACCGTCAAGATGTTACGACACTGGAAGCGTCTGAGCATCATCGAAGGCGTTCTTCATCGTCGTATCAAAACTCCAGGTCAGGAGGTCAAACAGCAGGTGGTCCTACCAAGGAGTAAGGCTAGGATGATGCTGCAGGAGCTACATGACAACATGGCTCATCAGGGTGTGGAGAGAACTACGCAGTTGGCTAGAGAGCGCTGTTTTTGGCTAGGAATGACCACAGATATTCTTGACTACTGCAAGACCTGTCGTCGTTGCCTCACGGCCAAGGCTCAGACTCCAACAGAACGAGCACCACTTCATCCAATCGTCGCGACAAGGCCTCTGGAAATAGTCGCCATGGACTTTACAATTTTAGAGCCTGCGACAGATGGAAGAGAGAATGTTCTGGTCATGACAGACATGTTTACAAAGTTTACTGTAGCAGTCCCCACCAGAGACCAGACAGCAGAGACTACAGCCAAAGTATTGGTCAGAGAGTGGTTTCAGAAGTTTGGGGTACCCCAACGCCTCCATTCTGACCAAGGAAGAAATTTTGAGTCTGAAGTCATTGCGGAACTATGCAGAACATATGGAATTAAGAAGTCCAGGACAACGCCTTATCGACCACAAGGAAACCCCCAGCCGGAGAGGTTCAACAGAACACTACATGACCTGTTGAGAACGTTGCCTGAGGAAAAGAATAGGAGATGGCCAGAACACTTGCCACAGGTCATATTTGCTTATAACGCAACGCCTCATGCTACTACAGGTTTCTCCCCGTATTTTCTCATGTTCGGGAGACAGCCTCGCCTTCCTATCGACTCTTTGTTAGGTATGGACATGGACAAGCCTTGTCCAGATTGGGTCATTCATCATCGCCGTAGCCTGGATCTGGCTTACAGACATGTGAAGAGGAGAATGCAGGAAGAAGCAGAGAAACGGAAGACTCGTTTTGACGAACAGATAAGAGACGACCCAGTCAGGAAGGGCCAGAAAGTACTTCTCAGAAACCGAGTCAGAGGAAGAGACAAAATCCAAGACAAATGGAAAGAGGACGAATTTGTGGTCATCGAAGTCAAGGACAATGTTTGCACTGTCATTAGTACAGAGTCGGGAGAAACCAAAAGAGTGCACAGAAATGAAGTCAAGGTGATCCCAGGACAAGGGAGAAAAGTATCGGTCACAGAAGAACAAGTGCAGAAAAGTGTTAGCTCTTCAGACTCAGAGTCTTCAGAATACAGCATAGTTCTGGAGACGGTGCCTCCTCAGAGAGAAACACAATCAACGCCAGCAGAAGTGGCTCCCCAGCTGCCAGTCAGACCTCAGCCTGCTCCGCGACGTAGTACCAGAAGTACAGCAGGAAGACACTCTAATCCCTACAACATGCCTACGACAGCTGTCAGACATGTAGAGGCAGAATATGATTCTGATATAGCAGAGAAAACTAATCAGAACAGACAACAGTTCATTCTAGAAATGACAAAAACAGTTTTCAATTTCATTAAAGAATTGAACGAATAGCGCTATATAGACTGTGGACATAAATTTACAAATCTTCTTTTAATCCATGGTAGAGTGGTTTGATATAAGGTAACTGGAGTATTCGTGGTTCTTCTATGTATTGTGGTAAATGATAAT
The DNA here is from genome assembly GCA_036898135.1 of Oncomelania hupensis. NCBI lineage: Eukaryota > Metazoa > Mollusca > Gastropoda > Littorinimorpha > Pomatiopsidae > Oncomelania > Oncomelania hupensis. Next base: position 55,546,769 of record CM072526.1, read on the forward strand.
TGCTCCTAGTTTACGCTAGAACATTTAATCATTCTGCTACCACATTTAAAGGTTGAGAATAATATGACTGGAAACTATCGATCCCCGTTATTGAAAAGATTACACGTTTGCATCATATGATAGCTAGTCAAGGCTGCTTCGTTGTTATGCAGATGTGGATGAAAGGTAATGTGTGTTTATATAAAGAATGTTTTGTTTTCCCGTGTTTTTTTAATTTATTTTATTTTTATTATTTATTATTTATTATTTTGATGATCTGTGAGATGTCATACTAGTATTGGCTTCTTCATTGGGTTATGTAGAACAGTTGTTGTCTATTTTGTTTGGCTGACTGCTTATTGAATTACCTTTTAGATAATCGTAAGTAAAGTCATGCCTGGTACAGAATAGTTTCACTTTGTTTTTAACAAAGGTTTGGAATTTTTGTCAATGTGGTTTTGCTGACCATCTTTTGGAATACCTCTTTGATATCCATTGGGTGTTGTCATGCGCCTACGATGACGATTTTTTTGTTTGGGGTTGATATTTATGGACTATGAATATGACTAGTGTGTTTATACTTTATTATTATGTATGCTTGAATGTATGTTTACAATTTTTTTTTTATTAACGTCGGGACGACGTTGCAAGAAGAGGGGATGTATGTGAGAGAGGGAAGTGAGAGCGAATGCACGTGCAAAGCATGTGTTGGAGCGATTGGGTGATTGGCTATGAGATGCGAGATTGAACGTGAGAACGAGAGGACAGAGAGTGAGTCGGGCGAGAGACAGCAAAGAGCAAAGGAAGAACACGAATAAAGAGGACATAAACTAATACTTCGTTTTGTGTGAAGTCGATAATTGATTGTTGGTTGCAAGTTAATGCAAGTATGTAGCAACATCACACCAACATTACACGAGGCAAGAGATTCTCTGGATTCTATGCTAGATTTGAATGTTCTATGGATTCTATGCTAGATGTGAATGTTTTCATGGATTCTATGCTAGATGTGAATGTTCTATGGATTCTATGCTAGATGTGAATGTTCTATGGATTCTATGCTAGATGTGAATGTTATTAAGGATAAGGTTGTTTTGGGGTTTCTGAAAGAGTCAAATTACTGGCTGCACATTTACATAATGTTGATTTTTGCGTTACAATAGCAATGAATATTACAGTATTATAGTCCTAAGGATTATACATACGATACAATAACACTTCACGAACCCTGATCCAACAAAGCATTGGTAACACTAATCACAAGTCGTCGTCTTCTTGTCCACTAATACAACCACCACCATTTTCTCATCCTTCCCCTTCTTGTTCCAAAAAAGAGAAACTGGCGATAAAGAAAAAATGTTGTCATGTGACAACGTTAATTTTGTGTCTGTATGTAGTCACCCTTAGATGTATACACTCACATAGACGTTCACAAGCAACAAGTTTGTGCACTGTGACAAACCTCACACCACAGCGCCGTACAACAATGTACATCCGTAATTTGGTCCGCACCCAAAATGTGTGCGGTCCGCACGCATTTGCATCGAATTACCCGGAAATGCCTGGCATGAAAAGGGTTAAATCTAGGTATATTTAGAATGATGTTGTTTTCAGGTGTTATCGGTACCTAGCTTTGAAAGCATGCAGCGACTGTGTTTTCACGTTGAGCCTACAATGATTATGCGAGATATTATCTATTGCTTGAACACGATGTAAATGTAAACTTTGATTAGGCCTACATGCCATCCTGCGTTTACTATCTTCTCTTGCCTCGCCCAAACTGGTTCCTTAGTAGTATTTGTCTGACACCATAAGCATCTGGTAACCACCCACATCATGTCTGACACCATAAGCATCTGGTCACCACCCACACCGGCCAATGTATTATAACACCATAGACATAAAAGACTCAACGCCGTCCAATTCAAATGACCCAGTCGCTTGAAGCGTAGAACTGCTGTTGGTCAGGAACAGGTTGCTGCTTCAATTTACGCAAGCCAGCGTCATCAGGTGACGTAGTTTTATAGGCATCTATGACGTCCATCAACCCCTCACTGTCTTCCTGGTTCCCGGGCAGGTACCCACATTCCTGGCTGTCTCGAAATTCTGTGGGCACATCCTCAGGGGCATCCTGCAGATGTTCCTGGTCTGTGAGTGCGTCTACCGGGTCAAGGGCACTTTCCCATTCTCCGGTTACTTCCACTACTCCAAAGTCTGTGTGTAACCTGGGGCTCCCCTGGAGCTGCCGCAGTTCTCTGGGTACATAGTCAAAGCTGTAGCTCTTGTCCATTCCAGAGGGAATTGTGACTATGCCAGGGACAGGCCTGCTTTCCAGTGTCCCCAATGACTGCGCAAAATCGAAGGCGCCGTCTAACTTCTCGTGCGAATTCCCCAAAGCACTAGTCGCTTCAACGCCCGCGGTTCTTTGTGAATAGGTGGGCGTGCTTGTAAAAGCTTGGTAGCTGTCCACAACAGGAGCGCCTTGGTTTATCCTTTCCTGTTGTCGCGCTAGACCTTTCCAGCCTTCTCCCTTCTTTAGTCCTTCCTCCGTGTTGCAGCTCTCTCCTTCTCCTCTTCCTTCACTTCTTTCATTGCTGTGCTCCATTTTACACATGTTTCCTGCTTTCTTGCGATACCTTCCCTTCCTGTCCCTGGTGCCGCTAGAGTTGCTGCCCTTCTCGTGACTGCTGCTGATACTGTTCTCTCTTGAGCTGAGTGAAAACTTTTCTTCTCCGTCTGATCTTGTTCCATCGTGAGGCCGTCTGCAAAGGCAAACATTCAGTTACAGCACCGATCTAGACTTTGGTCTCAAGTGGACAACATTTACAGGCGGAAGTTACGGTTTAAATGAACTCCCTAATTATGATCAAGAAAAGACGGTGGGAAACATTCATTCTTACACCATATCGATGAAAGCTTTCCGTGAATAAATCATCGACGAAAACTAACCAACACTAAAACAAAGTGAGTATAGGAAGTGTTGCAATCACATACCGTCACTTTCTTACCTGGACAGACCACCGACTCTGGGCATGGGAGGCATGGTCCCTCCTTCCAGCACTCTGCCGGGTGTGGGAGGCCGTTCTCCAAATTTGGGCGTTGGAGATGCGTCGCCTACTCTGGACTTAGAAGACATTTGAGGCATCTGAGGTCCTTCTCCGCCTCTGGGAGTGGGAGGTCTGTCTCCCATCCTCACAAATAGGTTTCCATCTCCTTTTGGGTTCGGTGACCTCTGCCCTAACCTTGTGTTGGGCGGAAGTTGTGTGATGTCATTTCCTCTAGGTGTGGGCGGCCTTTGAGTCAGTATGTGAGGATTGTAAAGTCCACGTTGAGGTTGGATTCCGTCATCGAAGGACCTTCCTCTTTGCATGGCTTCCTGTTCCTCTTTGTGGATTCGTCTGTTCAACAGAGAAAACAAGACATGTTTGCCACTAGAGCTATGTGCACGTGTGGATGGGCTTGCTTGTCGTCTGCTCTCTGTCTTAAATACATTTGACCAAGCGACCAAGTGATATAGAAGACATAAAGATTAGTGGCTGAATGTCAGGAAACAGACTTGAGAGCAAATTTAAGCTTACAAATCTCAGGTAAATTAAGCTTACATACCAATATATTAATATTTAGGCTACATGCGCTTGTGGTTAATGTAATAATGTGCCTATAGCATTGTTGAGTGCCTGTGCCTTATAAGGCCTAGTTGTTAATTTGGTGTGTTTTTTTTGGACAGCATTTTATTTAATTACTCTTATACAGAACCCAGTGTGTCATCCTTTGACAATAAAGGCAGAGAGCAGTGGAACCATGAAAAGTATGGCCGCGTTGTTGTTGTTGACGTCTTTGTGTTTATTGACGTCGCAGGACACGCCCCAGGCACGATAAAACAGTCCATAGCCCATGTACCTGTAGATGGGATGCTGCTCTTTTTCCTCAGACTGGTCCTCTTCATCCCACTGTCTGCGAAGTCCTCCCACTGGCGGCATCTGAGGCTCCAGGTCATACAGGTCATATCTCCTTCTTTCTGCCTCCTCCCATCTGCCACACGAACCAAATGAACCCTTCAGTGCCCGACTTGACAGTGTAGACATAAGCGCGGCCTGTGGAGGACTAAACCGTGCGTGTTAGGGGTGTATACAAACCCAGTCATTAGTGTGCTAACATCATTGCATTACATTTTAAAAGTACCGGTTTTCTCGTATCATTTTCTTTCGATCATAGGGAAGACCTCCTTTTTCTCAAGGCCAGCTTCATTAAGGCATAACAAACTCGTTTTCTTCGCTGCTTTACTGTCCCCAGTTGTGATGAGATCTTGGAACAGAATATACAGCTATAGGTAGTGGGATTTTGTGAAACACTATTTCATTTGCTATGCTGCCATCCAAGCAGGCTACCAAGGTGTCTCATCCAACTACTGACCGTGTTGGTTGTGGTTGTCCCTCTGGGGCGGTATTCAGAAAGACTTGCTTGCAACCCTTCGATAGGTTATTTGTCTCAAGGTATAGACCTTGCGGTAATTTTATCTTACCTCAGGGTTGGAGAAAACTGCCGGTAAACTTATCTCGGTATTCAAAAAGGCCTACCTGACACATGGTCCATACCTCGAGCTAAATTTGAATCCTCCTCTATTACGCATGCGTTCTTCGATGACAACGCCACAACAGCTTACTTAGCAGAGGACGGATCACACGAAGGAATAAGTAACTTTTCCCATAAAAAATATTTCGTTTCATTAAAATTGAAAGAGGAAACCCAAAACATGTTAATTTCGTACTTCGCTTTTGGTCATTAATCTACCATAAAAAAAGAAAGTATTTTACGGCAATTTTACTGGCACAAGGATAAATAGACTAGAACTGGAAACGTAATTCTACACACAGTTGCAGTGAAGGAAGAAGTGACGATGCCGTTTTGCATGTTGCAACTCCTCTCCTACTTTATCCACAATTCGCACGATGTCGATTCTTTGAAATGTAAATTTCCTGTAATGTTCTACATCATCAGGTATATTTAGAGGATTTGTTTTGTCCCAAAAGACGCTGTTCAGTTGTCTCCGAGGCAAAATCATTGTGAAAACAATTGCATTCGCCAGTTTTACCTCGGCAAGGGTACGAGTTGCCGGAGGGGGTTAGCGTCGGTAAAATTATCGGCCGTTTGGTCGAGTGGCAGGGCAGTTACAACTTCTCTGAATACCAGATAAGTCCAAACCAGCGGAAGGTAAGGATTTTACCCTTCCTCAAGGTAAATTAATACCGGCAGGTATTGCCCTTTCTGAATACCGCTTATGGACACAACATAAAAACTGCACCATCAGTTTAACAAAAGGTCAGTTTCAATCTACCGGCAACCCACTAACCAGCCAAGCAACTAGCCAGTGTTAATACGGATTATGCCGTCCACCGAAAACACGAAAACAGCAAGCAGAGCTAACCTGGCCATTTGCTCAGCATCCACTGTGTCGAATTTGCCTAGCTCTTCTTCTTCCCATCTCTTGGTAGTTTCGTATCCGTCCACTTCTCCTCCTTTTCCTCCTCCCCCTCTGTTGTTGAGAGTGTGGGCTGGGGCTCTCAGCCAGGGTTCGCCGTCATAGAAATTGGGCGGACAGCATGTGGAGTGTAGAATCTAAACATCGTTGTAATTAGTCATCATCATTATCGTCATAATTATCGTCTGGTTACCATTATCGTCATAATTATCGTCTGGTTATCATTATCGTGTTCGTCGCAGCCGTGGTCATCAATGTCTTCGTCAATGTGATCATTAAGTTTACCGTAGTAGTCGTACGACATCGTCGTCGCTAACGTTGTATTGTAATCTTCTTCTTCATCATCACCATTATCATCATCATCATCACCATTAAAATCATCATCACCATCATCATCACCGTCATCATCATCACCATCACCATCATCATCACTATCATCGTACCTCAGAGTCGATGAAGCAGGAGAGAATAGCGAGGAAAAGGCCTTTAGCGCCGTAGAATGCTGTAGAAAAATAAACCACCAGTCGCGTGGACTTCAGGCCGTACAATTTCTGAAACAACGAATCAAACCCAAAATCTCATTGTGCACGTCTAGATCTGATAATTATGTATACACAATATCAAACTGCAATGGTTCGGGGAAGACGATCAATAGCTATACTCCGCTGTTTAAAATATGAGAGTATGCTATGTGATTGCTATCTACAGTAACACAGTGTATCGGGGTAAAGGCAAAACATGGATAGGTAGGCTATAATTTAACTGTGTGGAAACGGGACTTTGTAAGACGTTAGATAGGACTATTAAAAAAATTCATCTCAAATGCAAAGTCACACGCAATAAAATGAATCAAAGGGGAGCGTTGACCTGATATTCAGTGACCAGGTAGTACAGTTCAGCCAGCGACAGAAACAGCAGCACAGCAAGCGTCTTCAACACGCCTTGTTTTGCGTAAAACGTCTCTGAAGACGCGTTTAATGCTGGTACGCGAAGACGCCAGAAACCGTAAGTGGAAACTGTCATCAGGCACATGGACAGCACGATGCACAGCAGTTTGGGCGCTGTAGTGGCCCAATGGTACTCGTCCACCACAGCATCCACAGCGCAGGAAGATCCGAACTCGTTCTCCGTGGGCAGAAAGGCGTACATGAGAATGGTGAAGGTCACGAACCCGACCGGAACGCCCAGGCCGAAGAGGAACATGGTCATGAGGCGGTTGAAGGTCAGATCGTTGCCTAGGACGACCAACGTGTAGTACAGCGACATGGAGAAGAGGAAGGAATACACGGCCAGGTCCGACAGCAAGAAAAAAGCTCTTCCGGCCTGACACAGCGTCACCCAAGAATCGTCGTCATTGGTCGGTTTAGGGTCACGTGGTAGGTCACCGGGATTCTTCTCTCCCTTGACCTTCTTTCTTTTCTTTTTGTCGTCGTTATTCTTCTGGCGGGAGTTTTTATTCGTCAGAAAATCTTTGTTGGAATTCTTGTCGCTTTGACGTTTCTCTGGATTACTTCCCCATGACAAGCTTTGCCGTCTGTGTCTACGGTTTGGGTAGACACCATTCGACAATCCAGAAATCCCGCCGGCGACGCCATTTTTAGAAATTTCTGTTAAGTCGCTGACGGCAGTTTCACTCTTTCTTTGCACAGATATAGAATTCAGACCTTTGTTAGCCGTAACCAACAGGTTTCTACTGATATTCATTTTCTTCAATCTTCTCGAAGAAAGCGGTAATGTTTCTGGCGATATGGACAAGAATAAATCCGGTGAATTCAACCTTTCTACCTTGGAATTATACGCCATTCGAATTCCAACTGAATCTAAATCTGGCACAACATTTTCATTCAAAATATTCAGATTGTTCACTGCCCTCAAAGGCAAAAGGGATCTGCGGAGTCGTAACTGAGGCGGGCGATTCATGTTCAGCATTTGTCTGGAACGAGGCGTAGTTGTCCGGAAAATGTACCCATCGGGCAAAGGTGAAGGTTGGTTTTGGAGTGTGTTGCTCGGATGTGTATTTGTTGTCATGGCGCTGGAGGCTGCGCGCAGACGACTGGAGAGGACGATGGTGTGAAAGAGAAATGATGCCACTATGGTCGCCATCACAACCAGGTACCTGCAACACAAACGCTGTCTGTACATTACAAAGTATTATCACTCTTATATAGTTCCCCCTAAAGCGACAGTTCGAGGCACTGTTACAGCGCTCGCCACCTGCGTTTTGACAGAAATCATCGGGATCTTTCACTTGCTGAGGCGACACTAAGGTGGCAGATGTGGGGGCCTGGGTAAGGGTGGTGAAGGGGAGGGTGAGGAGAGCTCATTACACTCATCATGGAAAGTTGACCCACCTCAAAATGATCTTTTCCCACTCAACAGGCTCTGCCTGTCTCATTGCTGCTACTTCATGATTGGAAAGGTACTTCACCGAGTACATCAAAACGCCAATGAAAGGACATTGAAGTTTAAAGTCTACAACCACCATTGGCGATACGGCAGACGGGGATAACCATCCCAGGAAAGAGGGGTCGTGGACTTAAATCAACACTGAACCACCAGAACAATCACATTGCCAAGATGGTCAGTGAAAATGCTTACACTTATCTTGGCCACAACCGATTGGACTGTGATTAAGTGTGCCAGGCCGACGTTCTAATGTGATTAGGTGTACCAGGCCAACGTTCTACTGTGATTAGGTGTGCCAGGCCAACGTTCTACTGTGATTAAGTGTGCCAGGCCAACGTTCTACTGTGATTAGGTGTACCAGGCCGACGTTCTACGGTGATTAGGTGTGCCAGGCCGACGTTCTACTGTGATTAAGTGTGCCAGGCCAACGTTCTACTGTGATTAAGTGTGCCAGGCCGACGTTCTACTGTGATTAGGTGTGCCAGGCCCACGTTCTACTGTCATTAGGTGTGCCAGGCCCACGTTCTACAGTGATTAGGTGTGCCAGGCCAACGTTCTACTGTGATTAGGTGTGCCAGGCCGACGTTCTACGGTGATTAGGTGTGCCAGGCCGACGTTCTACTGTGATTAGGTGTGCCAGGCCAACGTTCTACTGTGATTAGGTGTGCCAGGCCAACGTTCTACTGTGATTAGGTGTGCCAGGCCAACGTTCTACTGTGATTAGGTGTGCCAGGCCGACGTTCTACTGTGATTAGGTGTGCCAGGCCGACGTTCTACTGTGATTAAGTGTGCCAGGCCCACGTTCTACTGTGATTAAGTGTGCCAGGCCAACGTTCTACTGTGATTAGGTGTGCCAGGCCAACGTTCTACTGTGATTAGGTGTGCCAGGCCCACGTTCTACTGTGATTAGGTGTGCCAGGCCAACGTTCTACTGTGATTAGGTGTGGCAGGCCAACGTTCTACTGTGATTAGGTGTGCCAGGCCAACGTTCTACTGTGATTAGGTGTGCCAGGCCGACGTTCTACTGTGATTAGGTGTGCCAGGCCAACGTTCTACCTCTGAGCTATAGCGGTGGTTCGTATAATCGTCAAATAGACACGATGAACAGCACCATGTTACACAACTGTGTGATCTATTATCACTGATCAATCCTCCTCAAACTTCCTTAGGTAATAAGACATGCATCAAACACCGCTGAACAGCCAACATCTACACTGGGTGGGATTGTTGTTTGTAGATTATAGTCACACGACACTTTCGCATATAGGTGACTACTGGACCGATTTATACTGACACCAGCGGGCCAGTTGCTGGTAAAGGGGAAAATAATATGATCACACGTTGACCACTCCGGGATTCGAACCAGCGACCTTTCGGTTACTAGCAAGACGCTCTTACCAACTGAGCTACCCGGCCCCACTAACTGGGTGGGATAGCTGGTCGCTCCGTTAAATACTACTAAACCTGAGATACGGCAGTGTTTTATAGACAGCTATAGGTCCAGAGCAGAAGACTTGATTCCTGGGTGGCCATATTGTGCTGTCGTTAACAGCCAAATATTATTTATTTAAAAAAAAGAAACAAAAAGGATTATTAGTGAAATAAAATTTAAATAAATAACAATGTTACCACTCTACTAATAAAAACGATAACAACGAGACTTACCTCCGCGTTACGAGACGATCAGTCAGCCGTAGAGTGACCCAAGTGACCAGCGCAAGCAATAGGCATACCGCTGAGACACCGTGAAGAACCGATCCGATGACGTCATCTACAGGCAGTATAAAGTCATTCATTGTGCTTGCGTTCGTCATTTTATCCGTCATTGTGTTTGCTTTTGCCGAGGGCGCCTGAAAAGGACATTCAAAAATAGTATAATCTGTTTGCATATGTACATTAAAATGGAAAAGCAACTGTAACAGTGGAAAATAAGACAGCACTTAATTGCGGTACGGAAACAATGTCCACGTAGTTCTCTCTCTCTCTTTCTCTCTCGTAGTTCTCTCTCGTAGTTCTCTCTCTCTCTCTCTCTCTCTCTCTCTCTCTCTCTCTCTCTCTCTCTCTCTCTCTCTCTCTCTCTCTCTCTCTCTCTCTCTCTCTCTTTCTCTCGTAGTTTTCTCTCTCTCTCTTTTTCTCTCTCGTAGTTCTCTCTCTCTCTCTCTCTCTCTCTCTCTCTCTCTCTCTCTCTCTCTCTCTCTCTCTCTCGTAGTTCTCTCTCTCTCTCTTTCTCTCTCTCATACTCACACCGTGACGCACAAAGTGAGTACGCTAGAGAAAGAAAAAGACTTTCCTATCCTATCCTGTCCAGTAACCTTGAGGTCGTAGAGAGAAACAAATAAATAAATGGACAGAGAAAGAAAGAGACCGACAGACAGAGAGAGAGACAGAGAGGGCCAGTGATAGATAGAGACAGACAGACAAGTGATATTAAACTTTATTAGTATTGATGCCAACAGTGAGGGGAAACAATAACCTCATATTGGTCAAGCATGGGGTGTGATATTTCAACAGTGACTGCATGGCGATAATATAAATTAATGCTGTTATGGAAAGCACTCCTCCAGCGATGCCTGCGATAATGACAAAATTAAGCAAGGCCTGTTTTGTCAACATGAAAAGATTATATCGTCATAAAGGACACGTCATCAGTGTCAATGTTGAATGTCAGCTATCCACAGATTGCAAGATCCGGACAAGTACGTCATCAAAACACTGACAAAAAGTCATCAAGAGAGTTGCTTGGCCCTTAAACCTATTATTTATTTATTTTAATTTATTTTAAAATTTACGATAATATAATTCCATTCATATTTACTTTTCATGACTGTTTATTACGGACATCAAGACCAGAAAGCTTAAGGCGCTAAGGACTGCACTAGCTATCGCCATCTTGGCCTGCTTTGTTATCAATGGCGACATCCACACATCAATGGCGACATCCACACACCAATGGCGACATCCACACACCGATGCCGATGTTGGAATTGGTCAAACAACTCGCATAGCTGGACTTTGCTTCGTTTAGCCATCGCACGGCCCAGTGCTAATGAATGAAGACCACTGCAATTGTCCTAAGTGCAGCAACACGGCCACATATTAATAATGCAAACAATATCCTATTAGACCACGCTTTCATCATGGGTCGCTTTCATTACTGAAAATCTGATACAGGTTCTATCCAAGTCTGCTTTTATTAAAACACCCTTTATATTTAAACTATGCTCAAATCCTGGTTGTTAATTAGGACAGGACTACCTTTAGCTGATTTGAAAAAGACTGCAGCCAAAGGTCGGGTCTTATCAAATCTGACCCAATGATACTCACAAAGTACAGCTCTTTGAGTATCTCATCATCTGTAAAATTTGTGAATCCACACATAGGCTACTTACAGGCCGAGAATACCACCAAACACAAGAATGCAGGTACACACACAACCGTCTAAAAACGCCGTTGTGATGACTTTCATGAAACTCTACATACGTCACTTTGACATTTGTGCAGGCCTAATTGCCCCTGCCTATTTGGACGCCGGCGTCCAATTGGGTCTGACATAGAGGCCTAATTGGACGCGCCCTGCCTAATTTTGGCATGGAGTGCATATATTTCATTTGACATATAATAACGTATCATTTATGTATGTATGTATGTATGTATGTATGCATGTATGCATGTATGCATGTATGTATGTATAATAATAATAATAACGGATTTTTATATAGCGGGTACTCCAGCCTATGACCAGACTCACCACGCTTTACATAGTCATTACATAATTATAAATACATGCACACGATAAAACATCGCTTTTGCTACAATACACCAAAAGACGGAAGAGTAAAGGTACAAACTATTTACAACTATGTACACAAATTACAAAAAAAAAGACAGAAATAGACTATTTACAACTATGTACACAAATGACAAAAAAGACAGAAATAGAATAGCAAAAACCTATTCACAGCTATTTATATGCCCGGTTAGGCCCAGGAGGAAAAACAGTATAAATATTTACAGCCGTGTATACACTTACGGATCAGACAGAGACAAAAGAGGAGAGAATGGCAGAGGGATACAAATCAGTCTGAATAATGCAGTTTGAAGAGGTGGGTTTTGAGGGCCTTTTTGAATGCTTGTGTTGATTGTATGTTGCGGATATGGGAGGGAAGGGAATTCCACTGCTTAGGTGCGGAGTAAGCGAATGCACGTTGGCCGTATGTCTTAGTGCGGGTGACGGGAACCTTGAGTGTGCGAGTGTCAGCAGACGATCTTAAAGTGCGTGAAGAGGAGTAGACAGTAGATCAGCAACAGATAACAGATAACAGATAACAGAACTTTATTTCGCCAGGTGACAAGCACGAGGAATACACTTTGATGTTGGCACACATATTATACAAAACACAATAACAAAGCCAACCACACCTACGCGCAACCATCCTCTTGCTGACACACTCATACAAGACTAGAGATAATACTGACTGGAATATAGTAGAAACAGAATGATCAAATCAAATATAGAATAATACACACACATCCACACACACGTGCGCGCTTTTCTCCGTTATCTCTCGCTCTCTCAATTCTCTTCTCTTATTTTACACACTCTACATACATCTATAAATTCTCTCTCTATCACTTCCTCTACTCACTCTCCTCTCTCTGTCTCTCTCTTCCTCTCTTTCTTTCTGTCTTTCTTTCACACACTTCCCCCTCCCTCCCTCCCTCCCCCCCCCCCTCTCTCTCTCTCTCTCTCTCTCTCTCTCTCTCTCTCTCTCTCTCTCTCTTATGCATAAGTCACTGAAATAGTCCGGGATCATCGGGTGCCAGACAAGGAGTTGAGGTTTGTCACTGCTTGTGGAAAAAAACTGTTCTTGAAGCGGCAGGTACGGGTCTTCATAGTTCTGAGCCTTTTGCCAGAAGGAAGCAGCTCGAAGAGGTGGTATCCGGGGTGGGAGGCATCATCCACTATCTTTCTGGCTCTGCTCATCAGGCGGTTGGTATAGATGGAGGCCAGAGAGGGGAGGTTGGTGTCAATGATCTTGCTGGCAGTGGAGACAATATGGTCTAGTTTTTCTTTCTGTTGTTGGGATGCACCCCCATACCACACACAGATGGAAAATGTTAGAACACTTTCTACCACAGAGCGGTAGAACTGGGTGAGGATTTCCTTCCTCAGGCCAAATTTTTTCAGCTGCCTGAGAAAGTACATCCTCTGCTGTGCTCGCTTGATGGTAAGGTAGGAAGGACAAGAATCTGTGAAGAAGTTGTGACAGAGAACAGAGAGTTTGTACTCTATGCGTGCTTGCACAGGAAGCCAGTGAAGGGAATGTAGTAGAGGTGTGATGTGATCGCGTTTCTTAGCTCGGAATACTAGTCTAGCTGCTGAGTTCTGAATCTTTTGTAGTTTGTCAATGATGTGTTTTGGGGAGCCAGCGAGGAGAGAGTTGCAATAGTCAAGACGAGAAAGGACGAGAGCGCAGACTAGGGTTTTGGTGGTAGTGACTGTAAGATAGTGGCGAAATAAGCTGATTTGGCGTATGGCCGTGTATGCAGAGCGACAGACGTTGGAGATGTGGTTGTTGAGGGACAGGTCATCGGAGAGAATGTAGCCGAGATTTCTTGCTGAGGATGAGAACTGAATGTTTGTTGTCCCTACTGTAAGCGATGTTGGGAGAGGCGAGAGTGAGGAGGAGGTGTTGTGCTTGTGAATGAGGAGGGCTTCGGTTTTATCGTCATTAAGCTTAAGCTTGTATGTATGTATAAGAAGAATGACACTCTGTATTGAATATAAAATTTATAAATAAATAAAAGAAAACATACTTAGGATAAATTATACCAAAGGAGGCTAATTCAGGTAATTAATTTGTATCTGTCTGACCTTAGCAAAGAACTGTAAGAAGGTTCCGGCATGTGTATGCTCTAGAACAGAGGCATGGTGGTCTAATGGTAGTGCTTTGGCTTGCGGATCTGAAGGTCCCGGTTTCGACCCTTGTCCGGGCCCTGGGAAAGACACTTTACTCCCGTTTCCTACGCCTTCGGATGAGAGTATAAACCGAGGTCTAGTCTGTGTGTCGCATACATTCCATCATAACGGACTTTAAAGATCCTGACGCTCATGTCCTAGACGGGTGAGTGCCGGTAACAAGAACACACCCAGCATGCATTTGGTCCTTCTCCTCCATCCCTGGCTGGCCAGGATAGTGCTCAGTTGCCCGTGCGTGAGACCATGCGCCCAAAGGCTGCGGGTGGGCGTCTCGGGCGGTTTGAGTTAGATCCTTTATCGGCCAGCGCCTAGAGTCTGGTCAAGTACGGCGAGATAAGTGCGCTATAAAAATCCTCAATAATAATAACAGGGGTGCCCAATACGTCGATCGCGATCGACCGGTCGATCCGGAAGGTACTGTTAGTAGATCGCGAAGCATTTAAAAAAATTGACGTCAGCCTATTATCTATATTATATATGTTTTGTGCTTTTATGGTAAGTAGATCATTTTGGCTTGGTCATTTTATAAGTAGATCGCATGCTGAAAAGGTGTGGGTACCCCTGCTCTGGAACCAATATTAGAGTCTTCTTTTCGAAGTTTTTTTTCCCCCCCTCGTCGTCTTATATGATAACATTACGTAATGGTGGTGTAATTTAATATCAACTGAATACATATTATGCGTGTGAGTGTTTCATTGTGTATATGTATATGTGTTGGTGTTATAGTTTTTAGCAAAAAGTAATATGTGTTTTGGGCTAGGTCCTCATTCTCTGCACCTTTCCGTATTAATACAAGATCAGTCCTATATAGGTCTAACACATCGAAGGACTTTAAACAACTGATCATCTTCATCACCATCATATTGCAGCATGCTTTTTTTTTATCCCACAGACTGGCACAGAGACTCCAAGATTGAAGTGAAGATGTTGCAGATGACTGACAATAATAATAATAATAATAATAATAATAATAATAATAATAATAATAATAAAAATAATAATAATAATAATAATAATAATTCATCTACCAATGTGTCAGTGGCAACTGTTAGCGCGTTACCGTCGAAGGCAGCAGCGTATTTTACAGACAAGTTCATTTGTGTACTAAAGGCACTGTTGAAGAGCTTTAAAGTCATTATTGCATGTCTGCTTGGTGGAATATCATCAAATAGCCTCATCTCTATTGGTTCGAATCAATTACATTACAGAACATTACCATTAGCATTTGAGCGCCATTTCCCAGTTGTTTATTATATAGGTATTATATTACATACATATATTACATACATACATACATACATACATACATACATACATGGGGATACTATTGTAACGTGGGGTTTATGGGTTGTTGGGCTCTGCACAATGGAATGCTGTAACCCTCACGCTTTATTCTATGGGAACTGCTAGTTAGTCACCCGGTGAATTACTTTAATACATTTATTTGTTTAGCTCGGTCTGTGTTAAGGCTGGGGTACAGAGATAGATAGAAAAATGGTAAAAGATCACTGTCACACTAGCTTTCACACGGCTATGAATCATATGTAGTCCAGCCACTTGATAACAGTTAAAATCACACATTTATTTCTTCTACTCTATACAATATCTTCGATGTACTAATCTACCTTAATAAGTCAAGAGTCAATGCAAATAATTCGATCGCTGATAATCTAGGCAGCTGTTATGTCTTCATAGGGCACTGGCTACTAGAGTTCATGTAGATTGGACTACTGTGGTCCTCTTTACTATAGTTTCTGAAGAGTGGACTACTGTGGTCCTTTTGCTATCAGTTTTAGTGCACCTTTTTCCTATGCACTTAACTTGGGAGTAGCGGGTTTGAAGCCCTTTGTTGAGGTAGCTTCTCGTACACGCTGGGTCGTCATGTAGTTTGGTCCCTTGACACGCTGTGGTGTCTTGGAGAGTGTTTTCCAGGGTTGCTCTCTCAGTCCTGTGCTGTAGAGGCTAAACAGCCAACTCGTGTTTTCTGGTGAGTTGGGCGCACGGGATATCTCGCCTGCTCGTCTGTAACATAAGAGACGAACTTCTGCACAACCTTGAATAATAGGTCTGTGCAGAGCGTCTCACTGAAAGCCAAAGTAGCCCTCAGTGATAGCTACACATCTCTATACATAAGCGACGAACATTCTGCTACGTCCGTGGTCCACTGGAATCTCAACTCTAATTTCCTATACATACATAAATATAAATCGTGGCTAACCATACACATAAAGAATTAATAATATTATAAACATTCACTGGTACAGCCACTGGTCTGCAAACATACATATAGGTTGAACAACAGTGGTTCCGTCAGGTATACAACATGGCGTCCAAACCGGTCGTGCTTAACACGTGTTCGGCTTTTCCACGTGGTAAGGCAAATTCGGATTAACATTCAAATCTATGCATAGCAAATTCCACAAACATACTTTCAACAATAATATAAATATATCACGATGTAACAGAAGTATGTTCATTTACCTGTTTGACAAAGTCAGGCACGTGGCTACTTGATTGAATTCTAAGATTCACAAGTCCTGCTTCCTGGTCTATTCAGGAGAGATCTTACTGATAACTGTGTTGCTGTGTACTGCTCCTCGTCTCAAACTCGACTCCTGTTCTATCTCTCTATTTGAATCAGCCAGACCTGGTTGAGTCCATTATAATCTGTGTTCCCATTGGCAGACAATCGACTCGCCTAACGTAGCTACGATGATATCATTGCCTGCCGATTCAACACACACAGTGCTGACGTCACTACATTGTTTGCGTCAAGCTCGCAGTGTGTGTACCTCAGTTATACCATTGCTACGCTTGATTATTTCCATCGTCTGCTGCAGCCTAACATTAACAGTCTAAGATTACAATGACTAAACAAGGCTACAACGTAAAGTAAGCAGGGTAAAACTAGTCCGTCTGTCACAGGCTCCCTCAACTGAAAAATGGCGATGACTACTGGATTCGACCATTTTCTACTACAGAGCCTAGTTTAACACTGCACTATCCTAGGGTCCTATTTACAAACTAATTAAGTTGCTCTACCTGTGCTGCAATGCTATGCCAGGTAGCTATGGACACTAGTGACAGGGTTTTACTGGACGGGGACGAATTCTGGTGCTGTGGCCCTTAGTTGTGTTGGGTGGGCGACAGCTGCTGTGTCCTCCACGAGATGGCGACTGAGGTAGTC
Source organism: Oncomelania hupensis (assembly GCA_036898135.1). Lineage (NCBI taxonomy): Eukaryota > Metazoa > Mollusca > Gastropoda > Littorinimorpha > Pomatiopsidae > Oncomelania > Oncomelania hupensis. The sequence goes on from CM072526.1 coordinate 55,563,800, forward strand.
GGCTCCGTGGTTTTCTTTGCCGGGGATGTACTCGATCTGGAATGAGTATGCCTGAAGAATGAGTGCCCATCTCATCAGGCAAGAGTTCAAGGATTTGGAGGCTGCCAGGAACGAGAGTGGTTGGTGGTCCACCTGAACTGTGAGGCGATCGATGTGGTGGTATCGGGCTCTCCCGTTCACCTCTACTTGGTAGACTGTCTTGGATTTCTTGGCAGTCACCCGGTACGGTCCTCTCCAAGCGATGTCCAACTTGTTGGTTCCACTTGGAAGTAAGAGTAGCACTTGATCGCCGACTTGCAGTTCTCTGTCCTTCGCGTGGCGGTTGTAGTACTTCGCCTGACGGGCTCTTGCCTTCTTCAGTGCTTTACCAGCTTTCTTCCACGTTGCTTTGAGGGTTTCCTGCAGGTCTGCGACGTACTTGGTGGCACCTCTTGGTGTGTCGTCTATCTTGGCTTCCGTCCAACTTCTGCGCAGGGCTTCTAGCGGTCCTGATAGAGGTCTGCCGAATAGCAATGTTGACGGGGTGTAGCCTGTGGCTGCATGGGGCGTTTCTCGATATGCGAACAGTGCCGCATTCACGTATGTGTCCCACGCTTCTGGATTGTGTTCGGCTACTTTCCTGAGTATGGTGAGAAGGGTACCATTCAGTCTTTCTACTTGTCCGTTGCTGGCTGGGTGGTACGGTGGTGTGCGAATGTGATGAACTTGTATCAACTCGAACACGTCTTGCATCAGGCGGCCGGTGAACTGAGATCCGTTGTCCGTTCTAATGCTGTCCGGGAATCCGACTCTGGTAAAGATGGCGATGAGTGCATCTGCAATCTTCCTGGTGTCGATCGCTGGCAACGGGACTGCTTCGCACCACATCATACATGCGTCGACGAGTGTGAGTAGAAATCTGTTCCGCTTCTTGGTCATGGGCAGTGGTCCTACTATGTCTACTGAGACTTGCTGGAATGGCACGCCGACTACTACTGATGGTCCTAAGGTAACTGGTACGGTGTGATGTCGCGGGGAATATCGTTGACATTGGTGACAAGATTTCACTTGTGACTTAGCGCTTGACATCCTCCGTGATTCCTGGCCAATAGTAGTGTGCGCTGATTCTCTGCACTGTGGCTCCAATTCCCATGTGTCCGCTGAGTGGCATGCTGTGGCCTAATTCTAGTACTTGGGCTCGAAGGGTGGCTGGTAGTACTAGTTGGGTGTGATCTCCATCTCCTTGTCGATGTAGAACTCCGTCTTCCATGTAGAAGTCTCCTTTGTGCGGGGGTGTGTGCGCCTTGGGTAGCTTCTGGAAGCACTTGGCTATCGAGGTGTCCGCTTTCTGTGCTGTTTTGATCTCTTCGAGTCCTGGATTCGGAGCTAACTCGGGCTGGGGTGGTTGGGTTTTAGCTTGGGCCCTGGTTTGCACTGCAGCTATCTCTACAGTTTTAGGGGGAGTGCCTAAGAACACATACCTACATCCTAGCACTAGATCATACAGGGGTTTCTGTAAAACAGCTTTTTGGATTTGTCCTGTGACGTACCTACTCTCTACCTCTATCCAAGCTATTGGGCAAGTAGTCGTCGGTTTCGTCAAGTCTGCTCCTTGTAGTTCGACTGTCTTGTCCGTCAAGTCCGCGCGCGATACAAGAGATTCGCTAACTATCGCGTCGTATGATAGACCTGTGTCATACAGACAGTTCGCTTCTTTACCGTTGACCTTGACCGTGTCTGTCACCGATGGGTGATCTCCGATAGTGTGTGGCTTGTTACCACTGCTTTGAGTTAGAACTCTGTGCACTGGCCGGCTTTCGCGCTCTTCCCTACGTTGTGCGGCCAACTTGAAACATTCTGCGGTGGAGTGATTATTTCTGTTGCAGAACGAGCAATACCGTTTCTGTTCTGCGGGACCTCTTTTCCCGAATTCCGTGTTGGGTCCTTTATTTTGCCCAGGTCTGGGGTTATTCGGCTTATTCGCGGTGCGCTCTTCCCGGTGAGGGCTTCGTTTCTGTGCCTCTTTCCCGTTTGGCTTTAGGTCTCGCCTGAAGCTCTTGGCTTCTCCGTGGGCGGCCACGTACCTATCTGCGACCTTGACCAGATCTTCCAGTCTTTCCGCTCCCTGCTCTACTGAGAATGTTCTCAGCTCGGGGGTCATGGTTTCCCGTAGCTGTTCCCATACTAACAGTTCTGTCAGTCCATCATATGTCTTAGCCGTGGCTGACTGGCTAACCCACTTATCTAGCATTGTGGACAACCGATCTGCGAACTGCGCATAGCTCTCTCCTTTCACTCTCCGATTGGTGCGGAATTTTTGCCGGTAGCATTCTCCTGTTAGTTCGAATCCCGTTAGGAGTGCCTCTTTTACTTTGTGATAGTCAGTCACTCTGTCAGTCGGTAGCTTACTGTAGATGTCATATGCCTTTCCTCTAAGCCCTTGACTAAGCTTAAAAGACCAATGGGTGGGATCTAGTTTATACTCAGTTTCTAGGCGCTCAAACCTAGTCAGATAGCGATCTAGACCTTCTTCTCTTTCAATGAATGTCCCCAGTGGAAATGACATCCCTATTACGGGGTTGGGTGCTACCTCTAGTTGATCTGAGTGGGGAGGGGTTGAGGATGAACTTGAAGCTCCTGATTCTAATCTTCTCATCTCTAACTCGTGCTGTCTGTCTTTTTCCTTTTCTGCCCTCTCATACTCCCATCTCCTACTTTCCGCCTCTCTATCTACTGCTATCTTCTTCTGTTCTCTTTCTGCCTCTAGCTCTAGTTTCTTCTGGTCTGCTTCTAATTCTAATTTCTTTGCCTCTCTCTCTGCTTCTAATTCTGCTTTCTTCTGTTCTCTCTCTGCTGCTCTCTCGGCCGCTTCGAGTTTCTTCTGTTCTCTCTCTGCTGCCCTCTCTGCCTTAGCTTCCTGCTTTTCAACCTCTTCATTGATATACGCAATTAGGTCCCTCCTGCTAAGTGCAAAGCTTCTCCTAATTCCTTGAAGCGCAATCTCAAGGCCACTGGGTCCGACATTGTCAAACGTGTCTATGACCAACCTCTGAATCCCGTGGAATACCAAAACACTAGCAATATTGCAATTCACTAACAACAATGGAAAGACCATCAAATTCGTAATCAATAATAGAATAAAACAAGAGTCAAATGGCATACAACAGTTATTTAAGCGAAACCTGCAAAAGAACAATGCAACATACAAGCACAAAAAGAATTGAAGCAAAAAAGTTTTTAACTAAAGAATAGTGCACCAAAACTGAGTCCTTGTTCTACACTTACAACTATTCTAAGTTATTCTACTACTACTACTGTTATCTAATTTTATTGTACCTAGATCCGGTTATACCCAATTCTTATTATACACAGATCCTGACTAGGCTCGCCAATTAAAGCGTAACGTGGGGTTTATGGGTTGTTGGGCTCTGCACAATGGAATGCTGTAACCCTCACGCTTTATTCTATGGGAACTGCTAGTTAGTCACCCGGTGAATTACTTTAATACATTTATTTGTTTAGCTCGGTCTGTGTTAAGGCTGGGGTACAGAGATAGATAGAAAAATGGTAAAAGATCACTGTCACACTAGCTTTCACACGGCTATGAATCATATGTAGTCCAGCCACTTGATAACAGTTAAAATCACACATTTATTTCTTCTACTCTATACAATATCTTCGATGTACTAATTTACCTTAAAAAGTCAAGAGTCAATGCAAATAATTCGATCGCTGATAATCTAGGCAGCTGTTATGTCTTCATAGGGCACTGGCTACTAGAGTTCATGTAGATTGGACTACTGTGGTCCTCTTTACTATAGTTTCTGAAGAGTGGACTACTGTGGTCCTTTTGCTATCAGTTTTAGTGCACCTTTTTCCTATGCACTTAGCATGTGTGTCGCGGGTTTGAAGCCCTTTGTTGCGGTATCTTCTGGTACACGCTGGGTCGTCGTGTAGTTTGGTCCCTTGACACGCTGTGGTGTCTTGGAGAGTGTTTTCCAGGGTTGCTCTCTCAGTCCTGTGCTGTAGAGGCTAAACAGCCAACTCGTGTTTTCTGATGAGTTGGGTGCACGGGATATCTCGCCTGCTCGTCTGTAACATAAGAGACGAACTTCTGCACAACCTTGAATAATAGGTCTGTGCAGAGCGTCTCACTGAAAGCCAAAGTAGCCCTCAGTGATAGCTCCACATCTCTATACATAAGCGACGAACATTCTGCTACGTCCGTGGTCCACTGGAATCTCAACTCTAATTTCCTATACATACATAAATATAAATCGTGGCTAACCATACACATAAAGAATTAATAATATTATAAACATTCACTGGTACAGCCACTGGTCTGCAAACATACATATAGGTTGAACAACAGTGGTTCCGTCAGGTATACAACATGGCGTCCAAACCGGTCGTGCTTAACACGTGTTCGGCTTTTCCACGTGGTAAGGCAAATTCGGATTAACATTCAAATCTATGCATAGCAAATTCCACAAACATACTTTCAACAATAATATAAATATATCACGATGAAACAGAAGTATGTTCATTTACCTGTTTGATAAAGTCAGGCACGTGGCTACTTGATTGAATTCTAAGATTCTAACACAGCCCTAACCCTAACGGTACACTATTTTGACGTCAAAATAACAGGGTCCGTCAAAAGAAAGTAGTACTACTTAGAGGTTCAAGTGTATGTCAGAATAACGGCGTTTTTATCTAGCCAGACACACACACACAAACACACCCACCCACCCACCCACACATCCGCGAGCAGACACATCTCTGTAACCAATCCTTGATAATTCAGTACATGCACATCAACAGACCACACCACACCACACGTAGCTCGCACAGATAAATTCCATTGTTCCTTGTCTTCCCGGTGTGGCATCGCCAAATGTACAACCATCGCCGATGGTTCTGCGCATGTGTAAACTGCCGGAGGTCATGTGTCACAAACGGAAGTCAGAATAGACATCGTATTGGTAATTCGCCCTCATAGTGTAACCATAGAGTCCATGGTGTAACAGGCTCAAGCTAAGCGTGGATTCATTGAAAACACCAACTTTGCAAATCTCGCTACAGAAGAGATAGAAAAAGCGGGAAACTTTCTATAGTAATAATAATAATAATAATAATAATAATAATAATAATAATAATAATAATAATATTATTATTATTATTATTATTATTATTATTATTATTATTATTATTATTATTATTATTATTATTATTATAGGAAAAGGGTCATTGCAGTTAAAAAGACTTGTTCAACCTTCTCAACATTGTCCAACGGTATTCACAATTTTCTTGGTACCCGATTGTAAACGAATGTAATAATTCATTTGGGAAGATTTCAAAATAACGGCGCCCTGAATGTAAACAAGCGGTAGGTAAACTGGCTCTGTGCACCAAAAATCGAAAATGATTGGCTAGGTTTCGTTTCTTATGCTTGTAAAAATGCCAACGTCTTCATGGCGTACGCACGTAATTTATTAGGGAACATTTCAAAATAACGGCGAACCGAATGTGAACAAGTGGTAGGTATTGGCTCTGTGCACCAAACATGGGAAATTATTGGCTGAGTTTCGTTTCTTATGTTTATCAAAATGCTTGGGGAACGTCTTAAAGGCCTACTTTGCACTGGGTATAAGTGCATCCTTGTTTTTTCTACTCAGAACATTTTACGATTACTGGGCTTTCTACGATGCATTACGCATCGTAATTCGTCGTCCATTCTTTTTCTAGTCATGCGCACGCGCAGAACTTGACGGAAATGACCTCCGAAAAATCACGCATGCGCAGAATCATCCGCGATGATGTAGCCTACATTTGGCGATGCCACACCGGGCAAATAGCACAAACAAGAAAAGTGCTTAAAAACACGACATCGCTGGAGCACCAGCTTATTCTCAAACCATTAACCATGTTTGTATACCCAAGACGTAGTGCACTTAATGTAAATAAATATGTAGGCGACAATAAATCAAGATCCTCGTATTTATGCTAAAACTATAACACTTCGTTCATTTTCTTTTCCTATTGATCAAATTGAATTAGATCTTGTGCTGTAACTGTTGTTCAATGATGTTACGAATGAATTGTAACCTTGTAAGTAGGCGTTAGGAAGTCTGGAGGATGAGGAGTGATGGAGGGTAGGAGACATCCGGTACCTTAACTAGCTGACGGCGAAAAGCGTGTTTTTGAAATAAGCTACAGTGCTTCCACACTAATATCGTGCGTGTTCTAAGGACTTGACCTTACGGCGGGTGTAGCCCATACAAACTTCATCTCTGGCTGTAGATAACCCTACCACAAACGTCACTCTGTGACGTTATATATTTATAGATATTACAAATTTCATCTCTGTGACATTATCTTTAGAAATATATATCACAAACTTATCTTTGTGACGTTAGCTTTAGATATAGATACCACAAACTTCATCTCTGTGACGTTAGCTTTAGATATTTAGATATCACAAACTTCATCTCTGTGACGTTAGCTTTAGATATATAGATATCACAAACTTCATCTCTGTGACGTTAGCTTTAGATATATAGATATCACAAACTTCATCTCTGTGACGTTAGATTTAAATATAGATACCATAAACTGATCTCTGTAACTTTAGCTTTAGATATATATATAGATATCACAATCTTCATCTCTGTCAGTGTGACGTTAGCTTTAGATATATAGACATTACACACTTCCTCTTTGTGACGTTAGCTTTTGAGATATAGACGTTACACACTTCCTCTTTGTGATGTTAGCTTTAGATATATAGACATTACACACTTCCTCTTTGTGACGTTAGCTTTAGATATATAGACATTACACACTTCCTCTTTGTGACGTTAGCTTTAGATTATAGACATTACACACTTCCTCTTTGTGACGTTAGCTTTAGATATATAGGCATTACACACTTCCTCTTTGTGACGTTATATAGACATTACACACTTCCTCTTTGTGACGTTAGCCCTCGGTAGATTAGTTCGGAAGGCTATGGCCAAGCATTCCAAACGAGGCACAATGAACTGCTGCATGTATTGCTGGAACTGAAGCTCTAGAATATGGAGTAACATCAGACAATGACACAGAGCAAGCAGACACTGACACAGACAGATAAGCAGACACCGAGTTTGTGTGTCCACACGCATGTCAACACACACAAGCATGTTTTCTTCTGTTTAAGTGTGCATGCGTTTCTGATGTTTATGTGTGTATCTGTTGTATATGTGTACATGTGTTGTTTATGTGTACATGTGTTGTTTATGTGTACATGTGTTGTTTATGTGTACATGTGTTGTTTATGTGTACATGTGTTGTTTATGTATGTGTTGTATATGTGTTGTTTAAGTGCGTATGTATTGCCTATGTGTACATGGGTTATTTATGTGTGCATGTGTATCGTTTGACAACAGACAGGAGGTAATTTTTTGGCTGAGCGCCAAGCGTGGAGGATTTATTTAGTACAGTGTTAGCCCCGCCGTCTACACCTCAAGTTGGGTTCTAGCGCAACACAGCCTTCGCATTCTTCTACAGCACAACAACAACGGTTACACAGATAACAGAGAAGTTATTACATTCAACAAACGATTACAGAGATACAGAGAAGATACTACATTCAAAAAACTATTATAAAGATACAGCAAATATATTGCATTCAACAAAGGGTTAAGAGATAGAGCGAAGATATTAGTTATTACATTCAACAAACGATTTAAGAGATACAGGGAAGATGTTGCATTCAACAAACGGTTGAAGAGATACAGCGAAGATATTGCATTCAACGAACTGTTTAAGAGATAAAGCGAAGATACTGCATTCAACAAAGGGTTCAGAGAAAGAGCGAAGATATTACATTCAACAAAAGGTTAAAGAGTGTCATAAACCTCCATACGTGATTTACTATTTATGCATCTGATATCGCATTATTACCAGAAGATTGATACAAACTTCACGAGTTTGCTAACAGGTTTTGAATATCTCAATTCCACACACACACACACACACACACACGCACACCCACCCACACACACACACATACACGCACACACATACACACATATACACGCACACACACATATTCCTTACCTCCTCGTTTCTCCCCCCCCCCCCAACCTCCCTTCGTGGGGGAGCCCGGGGTTTCAGTATAAATAGTATCCCCACTTTCTGGAAATTTTGTGCTTTAAATTCCCACTATCGCTGTCTTTCTCCTTTGTTCTTTCTCATTCTTACTCTGTTCTTTCAATCTACTATACTATCTTCTTCTTCGCTAGACCAGTCACCTACCTTTTACTTGAAAACTCTTCCGGGACAAAACTCCTCATTTGTGTATGAGATCTGTTGGATCAGCTTGGGAATATTGGACGCTTTCTGCCAGGTGGTCCCTGGGGCTTCCTATGATGTTATTATTTGGCAATGTAGGCAATTTATATGTATGTGTTTTGTTAATATTTTATATTGATGTTTGTATTCTATTTTGTTTTTGTAAATGGGGATTCGATAAATTAGAGTAGGCCTATAGCCTCAGCGTCCCCTGTGTGGGATGTCTTTATTGTAAAGTGACCGGCTGGTGGAGTGCCTTCAGTATTACCACTAGGGTTGTTTCGGCAGATCTTTTATGCGGATCAGGGGTGAGTCCTCTTTCAGCGAAGTTGTGGTCTTGATTTTGTGGTCCCGATTCGGATCTTTGCAGTCCGCTGGAGCCTGTAAGCAATGAATAGCCAACTAACTAACTAACTAACTAACTAACTAACTAACTAACTAACTAACCTTCTCGTTGACTCAAGATGAGCGAGAGAGAAATGTCACAACAATTAAAAACATACAAGTAGCAGAAGAAATTCACAGTAACAGGAATATGCTTTTTGATGTTTTATAGCTCTCTCTTTCATACATTCAACTAACGGTGAATAAATATAATTCAAGATGTTAACTTCAACCTAAGTAATTTAACCAGCAAAGTAATTCACAAAAAAAGTGTAGCGGAAAGGGAGGCGACTGGTTGAGGCTTGGGAGAGAAATGGTCTACCTTGATTTTTTTGGTTAGACTAGCCGTGGGTGGCTCCTGCTTTGCAGGATCCTTTGGGTATGCCATTGGGTTACGCGGGACAAGGCGACACGACATTTGTTCTCCCCGGCTGACCATTCGCTTGCTGCTTTTGGTGGCGAGCTGGACCACATTGTCGGCAGGCATTTTATGCTGGTCGGTGGCAGCGACCTTGCAGTAGAGTGCCTGGCACTAGTAGCCGGCAACCCGGTACTCCCAACCACGCTTCACCGCCTTGCAGGGCAAATATTTTTATGTTCCTCTTTTGAGGGATAAAATGAAAATAACAGCTTGGGTGGAGCAATGTTCTCAAGGTCGTGGCCGAGAGACGGGAGTCAAATCCTCCGCTCGGCTACAAAAGTAAACATTATCAAATGATTTAGTCCCTAATAGTTCAACAATTTATTTAATCTCCACACACATTTGCTTTACCATAACATTTCAAAATAACAGCGTTTTCAAATGCACAAACAGTAATAGTCCTTTTATCTTATATTCTGAATCCACTATAACTAACTTTATTTGTATCTAACACCACAACTAACATTATTTTTATCTAACACCACAACTAACATTATTTTTACCTAACACCACAACTAACATTATTTACCTAACACCACAACTAACATTATTTTTACCTAACATCACAACTAACTTTATTTTTACCTAACATCCCAACTAACATTATTTTTTACCTAACACCACAAATATATCATTCACACCTTTTTTAGACACACTCACTCCATTCACCACTACACCTATCCACTATAGTCCATTCACCGCTACACCTATCCACTATAGTCCATTCACCACTACACCTATCCACTATAGTCCATTCACCACTACACCTATCCACTATAGTTCATTCACCACTACACCTATCTACTATAGTTAATTCACCACTACACCTATCCACTATAGTCCATTCACCACTACACCTATCTACTATAGTTAATTCACCACTACACCTATCTACTATAGTTCATTCACCACTACACCTATCTACTATAGTTCATCCACCACTACACCTATCCACTATACTCCATCCAACACTACACCTATCCACTATACTCCATCCACCACTACACCTATCCACTATATTCCATCCACCAATACAGCTATCCACTATAGTTCATTCACCACTACACCTATCTACTATAGTTAATTCACCACTACACCTATCTACTATAGTTCATTCACCACTAAACCTATATAGTTCATTCACCACTACACCTATCCACTATAGTCCATCCACCACTACACCTATCTACTATAGTTCATTCACCACTACACCTATCCACTATAGTTCATTCACCACTACACCTATCCACTATAGTTCATTCACCTCTATACCTATCCACTATGGTTCATCCACCACTACAGCTATCCACTATAGTCCATCTACCACTATACCTATCCACTATAGTTATTTACCACTACATCTACAGTATCCACTTTAGCCCATCCACCACTACAGCTATCCACTATAGTTCATCCACCACTACATCTATCCACTATAGTTATCCACCACTACATCTATCCACTATAGTTATCCACCACTACAGCTATCCACTATAGTTATCCACCACTACAGCTATCCACTATAGTTATCCACCACTACAGCTATCCACTATAGTTATCCACCACTACAGCTATCCACTATAGTTATCCACCACTACAGCTATCCACTATAGTTATCCACCACTACAGCTATCCACTATAGTTATCCACCACTACAACTATCCACTATAGTTATCCACCACTACAGCTATCCACCATAGTTATCCACCACTACAGCTATCCACCATAGTTATCCACCACTACAGCTATCCACCATAGTTATCCACCACTACAGCTGTCCACCATAGTTATCCACCACTACAGCTGTCCACCATAGTTATCCACCACTACAGCTGTCCACCATAGTTATCCACCACTACAGCTATCCACCATAGTTATCCACCACTACAGCTGTCCACCATAGTTATCCACCACTACAGCTGTCCACCATAGTTATCCACCACTACAGCTGTCCACCATAGTTATCCACCACTACAGCTGTCCACCATAGTTATCTACCACTACAGCTGTCCACCATAGTTATCCACCACTACAGCTGTCCACTATAGTTATCCACCACTACAGCTTTCCACTATAGTTACCCACCACTACAGCTATCCACTATAGTTATCCACCACTACAGCTATCCACCATAGTTATCCACCACTACAGCTATCCACCATAGTTATCCACCACTACAGCTATCCACCATAGTTATCCACCACTACAGCTGTCCACCATAGTTATCCACCACTACAGCTATCCACTATAGTTATCCACCACTACAGCTATCCACCATAGTTATCCACCACTACAGCTGTCCACCATAGTTATCCACCACTACAGCTGTCCACCATAGTTATCCACCACTACAGCTATCCACTATAGTTATCCACCACTACAGCTATCCACCATAGTTATCCACCACTACAGCTGTCCACCATAGTTATCCACCACTACAGCTGTCCACCATAGTTATCCACCACTACAGCTATCCACTATAGTTATCCACCACTACAGCTATCCCCTATAGTTATCCACCACTACAGCTATCCACTACAGCTATCCACTATAGTTATCCACCACTACAGCTATCCACTATAGTTATCCACCACTACAGCTATCCACTATAGTTATCCACCACTACAGCTATCCACTACAGCTATCCACTATAGTTATCCACCACTACAGCTATCCACTATAGTTATCCACCACTATAGTTATCCACCACTACAGCTATCCACTATAGTTATCCACCACTAGAGCTATCCACTATAGTTATCCACCACTAGAGCTATCCACTATAGTTATCCACCACTACAGCTATCCACTACAGCTATCCACTATAGTTATCCACCACTACAGCTATCCACTATAGTTATCCACCACTACAGCTATCCACTACAGCTATCCACTATAGTTATCCACCACTACAGCTATCCACTATAGTTATCCACCACTACAGCTATCCACTATAGTTATCCACCACTACAGCTATCCACTACAGCTATCCACTATAGTTATCCACCACTACAGCTATCCACTATAGTTATCCACCACTACAGCTATCCACTACAGCTATCCACTATAGTTATCCACCACTACAGCTATCCACTATAGTTATCCACCACTACAGCTATCCACTATAGTTATCCACCACTACAGCTATCCACTATAGTTATCCACCACTACAGCTATCCACTATAGTTATCCACCACTACAGCTATCCACTATAGTTATCCACCACTACAGCTATCCACTATAGTTATCCACCACTACAGCTATCCACTATAGTTATCCACCACTACAGCTATCCACTATAGTTATCCACCACTACAGCTATCCACTATAGTTATCCACCACTACAGCTATCCACTACAGCTATCCACTATAGTTATCCACCACTACAGCTATCCACTACAGCTATCCACTACAGCTATCCACTATAGTTATCCACCACTACAGCTATCCACTACAGCTATCCACTATAGTTATCCACCACTACAGCTATCCACTATAGTTATCCACCACTACAGCTATCCACTATAGTTATCCACCACTACAGCTATCCACTACAGCTATCCACTACAGCTATCCACTACAGCTATCCACTACAGCTATCCACTACAGCTATCCACTATAGTTATCCACCACTACAGCTATCCACTATAGTTATCCACCACTACAGCTATCCACTATAGTTATCCACCACTACAGCTATCCACTATAGTTATCCACCACTACAGCTATCCACTACAGCTATCCACTACAGCTATCCACTACAGCTATCCACTACAGCTATCCACTACAGCTATCCACTATAGTTATCCACCACTACAGCTATCCACTATAGTTATCCACCACTACAGCTATCCACTATAGTTATCCACCACTACAGCTATCCACTATAGTTATCCACCACTACAGCTATCCACTACAGCTATCCACTACAGCTATCCACTACAGCTATCCACTACAGCTATCCACTATAGTTATCCACTACAGCTATCCACTACAGCTATCCACTACAGCTATCCACTACAGCTATCCACTACAGCTATCCACTACAGCTATCCACTATAGTTATCCACCACTACAGCTATCCACTATAGTTATCCACCACTACAGCTATCCACTACAGTTATCCACTATAGTTATCCACTACAGCTATCCACTATAGTTATCCACCACTACAGCTATCCACTACAGCTATCCACTACAGCTATCCACTATAGTTATCCACCACTACAGCTATCCACTATAGTTATCCACCACTACAGCTATCCACTATAGTTATCCACCACTACAGCTATCCACTATAGTTATCCACCACTACAGCTATCCACTACAGCTATCCACTACAGCTATCCACTACAGCTATCCACTACAGCTATCCACTACAGCTATCCACTATAGTTATCCACCACTACAGCTATCCACTATAGTTATCCACCACTACAGCTATCCACTATAGTTATCCACCACTACAGCTATCCACTATAGTTATCCACCACTACAGCTATCCACTACAGCTATCCACTACAGCTATCCACTATAGTTATCCACCACTACAGCTATCCACTATAGTTATCCACCACTACAGCTATCCACTATAGTTATCCACCACTACAGCTATCCACTATAGTTATCCACCACTACAGCTATCCACTATAGTTATCCACCACTACAGCTATCCACTATAGTTATCCACCACTACAGCTATCCACTATAGTTATCCACCACTACAGCTATCCACTATAGTTATCCACCACTACAGCTATCCACTATAGTTATCCACCACTACAGCTATCCACTATAGTTATCCACCACTACAGCTATCCACTACAGCTATCCACTATAGCTATCCACTACAGCTATCCACTATAGCTATCCACTACAGCTATCCACTATAGACGACCGGGGATGGGGGAGAAGGGACCCAGTGCTTGCTGGGTATATTTATGTAGCTGGTACTCACCCATCTAGGACATGAGCGTCAGGATCTTTATGGGGCGTGCGATGTAATGCGCGCGTGCACAGATTAGACATTATTTTATAACTCTTAAGTAGCCCTTTTGCAGCTCAACAGCTGCTCCAAACTTAGGTTGAGGTTTGTGCTCTCATTAGCCAGCGCTGGAAATGTGCTGCTGCTCTCTGTGACGTTGGGTGAGAGCCAACTACAGCAACAACCTCACCACCATCAGTAACAGCAGCAATATCGAGCAGGACCCCGTTACCTGTTTACGCTTTCTTATCAGCAAATATTAAAACATTATCCTAGATTGCTAGTCCTCTCCTGCACGAGCAAAACGGGCAAATACAGCCTGATGCAAAAGGTGCATGTGCCATAGTATAATAATACTAATACTAATACTAATAATAATAATAATAATAATAATAATAATAATAATAATAATAATAATAATAATAATAATAATAATAATAATAATAATAATATTAATATTAATAATAATAATAATAATAATAATAATAATAATAACAATAATAATAATAATAATAATAATAATAATAATAATAATAATAATAATAATAATAATAATAATAATAATAATAATAATAATAATAACTAGAAGGGCAAACCCATATGATTCACATGCTCCTTGGAACTTGCAATATTTATCATGAAAATGAGTGCCCAGACAAAAAAAAGAAACAGTGGGTTAATATGCGAAGTAATACATGTACCGACTTTAATCTTTCTATGCCCTTGACCTTGAGATGACATTGACCTGCGGCTCCAAATACACTCTTGTAATATCAAATAAGCAAAAGCAAAAGTGGTATTAAAAACTGACCTTGGGATTACCTTGACTTAGGATGACCTTGACCTTACCCTGACCTCTCATACTTATGTATGATCAAATGACCCAATGTTGTTGCATACCATGGGTTAAATAAACAGATTAAACAAAATAAATTTTAACAAATGCTCACAGTGGTGAAGAAACAGAAACTCCGATGGTATGGCCACGTCACCAGAGCATCAAGCCTTGAAAAGACCATCCTGCAAGGCAGGGTGCGGGGAGGCAGAAGAAGAGGAAAGCAGAAAAAGAGGTGGGAGGACAACATTCAAAAATGGACTGGCTTGACACTGAGCGAAGCCATGAAGGTTGCTCAGGAAAGAGAAAGATGAAGTACGCTGGTTAAACGATCATCTATGGTGCCCCAACGACTTTCGAGTTATGGGATATGTAAGGAAAAGGGTTATTTCAGAATTGGCGTGTGTGTATGCGTGAATCTGCGTATTCTCCCCTCTCACAACGTCTCTAACTCGTAACAATAAACTACGTTGTCGCACCCTCTAATAGACAATAAACATAAATCAACACAATTGCATAAGGACAGAAATCAGCAAGAATCAAATGGAATAAATAACACTGCTTCTACTGGCGTCTTTCGCTGAATAAATCCGTTGAAAGAATAAATGTAAGCACAACTGAGGAACAACACACAAGTCCCCGTCACTCTCTAGTCTCTTCTCTGCCTACGCCCTCTTCTTTTCTCTGCTTCCCATTCTCACTCTCCTTCTCTCGCCTTCTCCGTCTCTCCTCCTTTTCTCCGCTCCTCCTCGTCCTCAGATTCCCTTCTCTCGTTCTCCTCTTCTTTCTCCTGCTCGTCCGCCTCTCCTCAGTCTTCTTCTCTCTTTCTCGTTCTCCCTTCCTTCGTCTTCTTCAATGTCCTCTTCTTCTACGTCCTCTTTGTCTTTTTTCCTCTTTTTCTGCGTTCTCCTCCTCCTCCTCCTCCTCTTCCTCTTCTTCTTCTTCTTCTTCTTCTTCTTCTTCTTCTTCTTCTTCTTCTTCTTCTTCTTCTTCTTCTTCTTCTTCTTCTTCTTCTTCAATGTCCTCTTCTTCAATGTCCTCTTCTTCTACGTCCCCTTCATTCTTCTTCCTCTTCTCTTTTGCTGCTGCCTCTTCTTCTTCTTCTTCTTCTTCTTCTTCTTCTTCTTCTTCTTCTTCTTCTTCTTCTTCTTCTTCTTCTTCCTCTTTATTCTTCATTTTCTTTATTCTTCTTCGTATCTGTAATATCATAAATGTTGACGACAAAGATGTGGTAACTCAGCTTAGCGATAAACAGAGAGTATTGAACAAAACTTGACGTTAATTTACAAGCTCTCTAAAGGAATGTTGGCAGTTATTAAATTAACCTCCTTGAGACGTTCACCCCCAATACCATCAAGCAGAACTCGCTAACCGGAATGTAATTTAGCCCACTTGGTCATCTGACCTGTGTCACTTGACCGTTAAGTAGCCACGCGAATCATATCACTCTTAGATCTACCCTGCGTTTCTCCCCTGACACTCGAAGTTGAGACGTAACAGATAGTGTCCCAGAAGCAGGACAGAAGAACAAAGGCGTCCGAGAAAAGATTCCCGTATTCGGGAGAACGAGATTATTGGTCGGAGATGACGTAGATTCCTTTATATCCCCTGTACACCCCGCAGTAACCGGGTAGTCTTACATGAAACGTAGAACCACGAGGGTCAAGGAGCGGACTGAAGTGAACAAAAATCCTCAGCCATCTCCAACAGAGTGATAGACTAGAGACGGTTTCACGATTCCCAGAGACTAGAAGTAAGTTAACACTAGTAGTTTACTCCTACTTGTATGTTTATATATTATATTGATCGCCATGTATTAGTATGTTCGTGTTATATGTATTTACAGAAACTGATTATTGTTTTTGACATGTTGTGTATATTGCTCGATATATCTTAGCCTTAAGATTCAGATATTGTAGTGCGCTTATGGGCACCTTGGCAAGTGTCTGATGCTATAGACTCCTTACAGAGGGCGCCACATACCAATATATCTGAATAGAATATTGTAGCCAGAGTTCTGGATTTTCCAGCTCAGCTCTGGGACGGTTTGTGGAGTCAACGCCTGACGCTTGCTCCCGTGGAAAAGAAGGAGATCAACTAGGATAGGATAAGATAGGAAATAAACAGCCATTCTATTGTATGATGACATTTTGTTTTGTTTTGTTTTGTTTTTGCAAGGCCTAAAATGACCTTGACCTTAAAGATCACCGCAAAAACGGAATATATAGGAAAGATCAATCTATCATCTCTAAATACACGTTTGGATATTATAGCTCTCATAGTTTAGGGTCAAGGTCACTTCAAAGCACCTATATTAACTGACATTAGACAGCTCCAATTAATTACCTTGACCTTGGCGTGAATTTGACGAAATGTGCATAGGAAGTGTGTTTCATTGATACTTATTATGCATCAAAGAATCATGAGATCAGTATTAATAACTTAGAAAAAAGTGAAACTTCGTGAAAAACTGTCATTTGTTTTACTAACATTTGTTGACCCCGTGACCTGACAAAAAGGCCATTCATTCACCGATCATTTATTATGTCTCACGGATAAACACCATCTTACCAAGTTTGGTTTTGATAGTTAAAATAGGTTCTGAGATATTAATCCACTTGCAAGTTTTGCACGTCCAGACGGCGGATGGCTGACAGACTGACGGACAAATAAAATTTAAAATTTAACAAAAAAGGAAGTAATTTTTGGACTATTTAGGACTCATCTCGCACCTATCCTATCCTATCCTGTCCCATAACCCGAAGGTCGTAGGGGCACCACAGATGATCGTTTAACCAGCATACTCCATCTTTCTCTGTCCTCAGCAGCCCTCATGGCTTCGCTCAGTGTCAAACCAGTCCATTCTCGAATGTTGTCCTCCCACCTCTTTTTCGGTCTCCCCCTTCTTCTACCTCCTTGTACTGTGCCTTGCAGAATGGTTTTTGCAAGGCCTGATGATCTGGTGACGTGGCCATACCATCGGAGTTTCCGTTTCTTCACCACTGTGAGCAGGTCATCGTGTTGTCCAATGGCTTGTGTGATGGTCTGTCGGACTTCGTCGTTGGTGATGTGTTGGGTATAGGAAATGCACAGAAGTCTTCTGTAGCACCTCATCTCCATGCTTTGTATTCTTCGTTGGAGATCTGCTGTGAGGGTCCATGCTTCGCAAGCATATAGGAAGATGGAGATGACCAGAGAGCGCAGCAGTCTTACTTTGGAATGTAGACTGATGGTTCTGTCTTTCCAAATGGGCTTCAACCTTGTCAGGGCAGCAGTTGTTTGTGCGATCCTGGAGAGGACTTCCTGTCGAGACCCATTGTCTGACACAATGGCTCCTAAATATTTGAAGCTGTGCACTGTGTTGAGGGATTGGCCTTGTACTTTGATGTCCGTGTTGATGCCATTGGTGTTGTTGGTCATTGTCACATGTAAAATGACAATGTATTATATTATGTAAAGTTTGGGAAATAAATTATGTGATATAATAAACCCGTGTTTGTCTGTTTGATAACTGTAGTGTATGGCCTAGCATGGTTTCTTCCGGAGGTTAAGTTTTATACGTGTAATTCGTGCAAAATGCAAGTTTTGAAGAAAGTGAGCGATCGATTTCGAAAGCGCAGTAAGAATCGGCACTTCTTTTCCGTCTACTAGAGTAGAAACACGTTGTAACACATTTGTGGTTTCTCGCTAGCTTAGCGAATATGTTTTTGTGAAAACTGGCGTTTGTTGTATTCGTTATTTATGCACAAATAACGGAGCGCTGTTAAAATTATAATTATATACTATTTCTGTGGCAGAGATAGGTTTGGTTTACAGCGTGTGCAGTTTTCAGTTGACTAAGCAAAGTGTTATGTAAAACTTCTGGACATTATTGCAGTGTCAGGTCAGGAACAGAGTGACAGTTGTGTCAGGACAGAACAGAACAATTTAGAATGAAAGCAGGTCTAGTCTTGTGGAATTATAGTAGGCCTGGACTATCTGTGACACATGCATCATTGGATACACTTTTATATAACAACATAATCTTTTGAGGTGAGAATTTATTATTTTCTTCTTTTCCTGGATCCCTTGCCTGGGGAGACCCCACGGATCCATTACCTTGGAAGGGGAAGGACCATACAATCATCCAACCCACCGACCACACCACCATCTACAACACCATCCAACCAACCAACCGACCATCCATCCGCTGCCAACACTGCCAACCATACTACTACCAGCCCACTCCTTCATCAGCAACATCATCCACTGCAGGGGCGACTATCACCACAGTACTCAGTTAAGTTCTCGACTTCGCTGAAGCCTACGGTACTTCCGATGTCCCCACCAGATGATGAGAAAGATCGATATGTCTGAACTTTAAAGAAATTGGGAAACTAATCAGGACTGACATTTAAAGAATATTTCAAGAATATTTCGGGTTTCTTGTACAGTTTTGAAACATTTTCGGCAGATTTTGTAAATCGTGGTCCAGTAGTGTAAATAATAACAAAAAGGGAAATTTTACACTGTTGTTTCGAGTTTCTTTATTTTTTCAACTCTACCTTTTATCTAAACTTAACTTGTTCTTGGAACGAGACGTAGGAGGGTCACTACACAAAACTCTCCACGTGACAATTATGGGGGCTCGTCCGGGATCAGCACCCGCTGAGATCAGCATCCGCTGAGATCAGCATCCGCTGAGATAACAAGATAGTTCATTATCCTGGGTATAGGTTAGGAATTACCTTGTGGCTTCACAAAGTTTGTTGTTCTTAAGTTAGATCGTTTGAAGGTAGTGCATGTAAATATGTTGATCGTTTGTTTTTGTTTTAGAGTAAGAATTTTATAGTCATTCATGTGAGTACTTGGATACTAAGTTTTGTTTTCAGGAGTTGCTGTGACGGTCAAGGTTGCTGACATTATTAATTGTTTAGCATATGTTGTTGGTTGTTTTGACATCTTAGGATAGTGTGTTGTTCGATCGTAGTCATGGCCGATGCCACTACTGACTCTCCAATTTCCGCACGGTTGCGCAAAACACAGAATGTAGCGTTAAGTTCTCCCGCGGTCCAGAACGCGCGACAGCATGGTAACGTAGATGCGAAGTCTAAGTCTGTTGGCGAGATTTCAGGTTCGGGTTTACCTGATCAAACTGAAGTTGTAGTTTCTCTTGGTCAACGCCTCAATCTAGTTGGACAAGAGTTAGCTGATTTTGTACGTCACACTTTAGCTGACCAGGCAAAAGCTGCTACAGAAGAGAGGCTAGCCAGGGAGCAAAGGGAGCGTGAAGAGCGTCTTACCCAACGGGAGTGGTCACTGAAAGAGCAAACTACCAAACAAGAGAGAGACTTGGAGTATAAATTGGAATCTATGAGACTATCTCATGCAGAGAAGATGGTGAAACTGCAGAATGCCAGTCATCAACCAGTGGCATCGAGTCGCATAGTCGTCGAAAATGCTTCTATTCCAGAGTTTGATGAGTCTAAAGATGATCTCGACGACTACTTGCGACGGTTCGAGCGTCTTGCACGTGCACACGAATGGCCTGAAACTACGTGGTCAGTGAAATTGAGTACAGCACTTAGGGGTAAAGCTTTGCAACTCTACAACTCAGTAGACGAGGATACCGCACTCAACTACCCGAAGTTGAAGAAAGCATTGTTGGAAAGATTTCAGCTTACAGCTAATGTCTACCGTCAGCGATTGCGTAGAGCAAAGGTGAGAGAAGGCGAAACGTACACACAGTTTATTGCCCGTTTACGTCGTTTTGCCGATCGCTGGGTGGAGATGTCCGGCAAGCGACAGAAGTACGCGGATCTAATGGAGCTGATGCTTTTGGAACAGTTTATGGAAAGTCTTCCCGCTGACACGGCGTCGTTTGTTCTGGAGCACGAACCCGACACTTTGGCAAGCGCTGCACACTTCGCTCAAGTACACAAGGAGGCACACCCGCAGCGGCACCGTAAACAATCGCCGAGGAACGGATCTTCCAGGGCTAACACTCAACCTAGGGAGAATGCCAAGCCAGCGAAGGAAGAAGAAAGGGGTTCGATTCAGGCACGATCAGCTGGGCAGGCTACTACAGCTCGTGTAACCTGTCACTACTGTCACCGCACAGGACACTTCAAGAAGGACTGTCCCAAGCGAGCAGCAGCCCAGCAAGGTACGCATGTTATTGTTTCAGGTGCGCAAGCAACCACAGAGGAGGATGGAATACCTGAACTGTGTGTTCCATGTTCGCAGAAACATTTCAACCCAAAATGCAAGGTTAGCATCGACGGACATCAAGCTGAAGGACTACGCGATACAGGAGCCGATGTGATGGTGGTTAGAGCATCGTTCGTACCGCCATGCGCTTACACCGGTCGTAAAGTGCCGATCACTCTAGCTGAAACCAGTTTGTGCAAGGATCTACCGATAGCTCGCATTACGGTGAATACTCCTTGGATCGAGGCTGAGATTGAAGCCGTCGTCATGCAGAATCCGCCCGCAGATCTCATCATCGGCAACAAAGTTTTGTTGGCTGATAGAACTTTGGTGAGCATTCCAGTCTACCGAGTGCCCAAGCAAGTAGCGGTACTGACCAGGCAACAAGCAGAGCGCCAGCAGCGTCCACTTCCTCCGCTTCCAGCAGTAGATACCGGATCGGGAAATATCAAGCCGAAGGACTTAATTGCTCTACAGATGCAGGACCAGTCTCTTGCTAGTCTGAGAACCGCCGCCGAGTCAGGACAAGAGAAGAAAGCTGGTAAACAAGGGTTCGCGTCTTACCTATGGACGAAAGGAATTCTCTACAGGAAATTCCGAACTCAACAAGACCAGTATCAGCAAGTTGTTCTTCCAAAGAGTCTACGGAGAGGAGTGATGTCAGTAGCACACGATTCAGCGTTCGGGGGTCATCTGGCAACCACGAGGACACTAGATCGCATATGGCGCCAATTCTATTGGCCAGGCATAGTTGGAGATGTGCGCCGTTTCTGCTCGTCTTGTGATCAGTGTCAGAAGATGTCGCCGAGAGGCCGGGTCAAGAAGGTTCCTTTGGTACCAATGCCGCTAATCGACGAACCATTCCGACGCGTCGCAGTTGACATCATCGGTCCTATCAAGCCCGCCTCTGACAATGGCAACAGGTACATATTGACTATGGTGGACTACGCTACTCGCTATCCAGAGGCGATGCCATTGAAATCCATCGAAGCTACCCGTGTAGCCGAGGCATTGTTAGAACTGTGGTCAAGACTGGGCATTCCAGCGGAAATCCTAACAGATCGCGGAACCCAATTCACAAGCGAGATCATGCGAGAGGTCAGTCGTCTCTTGGGCATCCGTCAAATGTGTACCACACCGTATCATGCCCAGTGCAATGGTTTGGTGGAAAGATTCAACGGCACACTCAAGTCCATGTTGCGCAAGTTGTGCCAGGAAAAACCAAGTGTGTGGGATCGCTATCTGCCAGCGGTACTGTTCGCATACAGAGAGTCACCTCAAGAGAGCACAGGTTTTGCACCGTTCGAACTGCTATACGGACGTCGAGTTCGGGGTCCTATGGCTATTCTTCGTCAGAGTTGGACAGATGAGCAGGCACCTGAAGAAATCCAAACCACCGCAACGTACATTGTGGACTCAGAAACAGGATCAAAGAAACCTGCGAACTTGCCCAGCAAAATCTCAAGAAGTCTTCGGAAAGATACGCGAAAGAGTTCGACAAGAAGGCCGCACCACGTACATTCAAGTCTGGAGACAAGGTGCTTCTGCTACTTCCGCAGCAGCATAACAAACTGCAGCTGCAGTGGCAAGGTCCGTACAAGGTCATTGAACGCGTCGGGGACTGGCGAGGTTCACCTGACTACAAGATTCAAGTCAAGGGGAAAGTCCGGATGTACCACGCGAATCTCTTGCGACGATACATCGAACGAGAGGAAGAAGTCAGCGCCGAGGAGGAGGAAGAAAATGATTCGTCGGAGGAGCAGAGGGTTGACAACATCGCGGTCGTCATCGATGAGACAGAGGTTGAGCTTGAGTCAGAGCAGGTACCTACATGCATCTTGACAGCAAAAGAGAGCCATGTACATGTCAACATTAATCCTGGCTCGGAACCAGACAAGAAGAAACAACCCAACGTTGTCATTTGGACTGAGGAATCAGAACAGGCATTCCAGACGTTGAAGCAACGCCTAACCAGTCAGCCCATCATTCGGTTGCCAGATTTGGAAAAGGAATTCATCTTACGTACAGATGCGTCCCAACAAGGGCTGGGAGCAGTACTATTGCAACAGGATGACGAGATTTTGATGCCTGTGGCATACGCTAGCCGCAAGTCGACCTCAGCAGAGCAGAACTACTCAACGGTGGAACAGGAATGTCTTGCTGTAGTTTGGGCGATCAAGAAGTTCGAGCAGTACCTATACGGTGTACACTTCACTCTTCAGACAGATCACCACCCGCTGCAATTTCTGAGGCAATCCAAACCAGCAAACGGACGTCTTGCCCGTTGGGCAATGTTGCTACAGCCTTACGAGTTCACTGTTCAAGCCATCGCAGGCAAGGACAATGTGGGAGCCGACTACCTGAGTCGAACCTTCAACTAGGAAGCAAGGGGAAGGATACAGAACAGTTTTGAATGAAACTCCCATGTTTCATCTTGTGTCGGAGGGTATTGTCACATGTAAAATGACAATGTATTATATTATGTAAAGTTTGGGAAATAAATTATGTGATATAATAAACCCGTGTTTGTCTGTTTGATAACTGTAGTGTATGGCCTAGCATGGTTTCTTCCGGAGGTTAAGTTTTATACGTGTAATTCGTGCAAAATGCAAGTTTTGAAGAAAGTGAGCGATCGATTTCGAAAGCGCAGTAAGAATCGGCACTTCTTTTCCGTCTACTAGAGTAGAAACACGTTGTAACACATTTGTGGTTTCTCGCTAGCTTAGCGAATATGTTTTTGTGAAAACTGGCGTTTGTTGTATTCGTTATTTATGCACAAATAACGGAGCGCTGTTAAAATTATAATTATATACTATTTCTGTGGCAGAGATAGGTTTGGTTTACAGCGTGTGCAGTTTTCAGTTGACTAAGCAAAGTGTTATGTAAAACTTCTGGACATTATTGCAGTGTCAGGTCAGGAACAGAGTGACAGTTGTGTCAGGACAGAACAGAACAATTTAGAATGAAAGCAGGTCTAGTCTTGTGGAATTATAGTAGGCCTGGACTATCTGTGACACATGCATCATTGGATACACTTTTATATAACAACATAATCTTTTGAGGTGAGAATTTATTATTTTCTTCTTTTTCCTGGATCCCTTGCCTGGGGAGACCCCACGGATCCATTACCTTGGAAGGGGGAAGGACCATACAATCATCCAACCCACCGACCACACCACCATCTACAAAACCATCCAACCAACCAACCGACCATCCATCCGCTGCCAACACTGCCAACCATACTACTACCAGCCCACTCCTTCATCAGCAACATCATCCACTGCAGGGGCGACTATCACCACAGTACTCAGTTAAGTTCTCGACTTCGCTGAAGCCTACGGTACTTCCGATGTCCCCACCAGATGATGAGAAAGATCGATATGTCTGAACTTTAAAGAAATTGGGAAACTAATCAGGACTGACATTTAAAGAATATTTCAAGAATATTTCGGGTTTCTTGTACAGTTTTGAAACATTTTCGGCAGATTTTGTAAATCGTGGTCCAGTAGTGTAAATAATAACAAAAAGGGAAATTTTACACTGTTGTTTCGAGTTTCTTTATTTTTTCAACTCTACCTTTTATCTAAACTTAACTTGTTCTTGGAACGAGACGTAGGAGGGTCACTACACAAAACTCTCCACGTGACAGTCATCATTTTGGTCTTCTCTGCACTTATTTCCATTCCATAAGCTCTGGAGGTGGTGTCAAGCCTCTGTACAAGCTGTTCAAGTTCTTGTTCCTCTCCAGCCAATCCATCAATATCATCCGCAAAACGAAGATTGGAGATTGCTCTGCCCCCTATGCTGACTGTGCCTTCGTGATCTGCAAGAGCATCTGACATGATGCGCTCTAGGAAGATGTTGAAGAGTGTTGGAGAGAGTAGGCATCCTTGACGCACACCGATTGTTGTTCTGAACCAGTTCCCGATGACGCTGTTATGGAGGACCGCACTGGTAGCCTTGTCATACAGGCTTTTGATGACTTCTATAATTTTAGGGCTGATGTTGTACACTTTCATGGTTGCCCATAGAGCTGCATGCCAGACTCGGTCAAATGCCTTCTTGAAGTCTATGAACACATGATATAGATGTTGTTGGTGCTGTAGGTATTTCTCACAGATTATTCTGAGGTTGAAAATCTGTTCAGTGGTACTTCGCCCTGCCATGGATCCTGCTTGTTCTTCAGCTATGATTTGTTCAGCTTGTGGTTTCAACCTGTTGAGTATTATTTTCAGGAGGACTTTGCTGGGATGGCTGATGAGGCTGATGGTGCGGTAATTTTCACACTCCTGAAGGTTACCTTTTTTGGGAAGAGTGATGACAAGCGACTGGGTCCATGGTGTAGGCCATTCCCCACTCTGCCAGATCTTGTTACAGATAATGGTGAGAGCATCAGTCATCGCTTCTCCTCCTGCTTTGTAGCAGTTCCGCTGGTATGTTGTCCACTCCCGCTGACTTCCCTTTCTTCAGCGATTGCACTGCTGCCTCAACTTCTTCCCGGAGAATTGGGAGGATTTCTTCTTCTTCTTTGCTCTCGGGACATGCTAGAACTGATGGGTCTCCATTTGGTGTATGGTTGTAAAGGTCAGAGCAGTACTCTGTCCATCTGTCCAAGACTTCTTGTTCTTCTGTAAGGCAAATGCCAGACTTGCTTTGGATAGTGGAGACTTTGGGCTGTTTAACACTTGTCAGCCGCTTCACAGTCTAGTAGGCCTTCTTGCTGTTGTTCTTGTTCAGATTGTTCTCTATTTCCTGGCATTGATCTTCTATCCAGTTCTCCTTTGCTGTGCGCATGCCTTTTCGGATGTCACTGTTGATTTTTCGGTAGACATCAGCTCCCTGTGAGGTGTTCTTTTTCTTTTTTAACTCTCTTCGTTTATCACACAGATCCAAAAGTTCAGGTGTGATCCAAGGGTTCTTCTTTGGTCGATGCTTGCCAAGGATCTCAGTGGCGGCATCTGTTACAGCTGAATTGAAGGTATTGGTCATGGTGTTGACATCTACTTCGCCTGCCCCCAAAATAAGCAGTGGTGCAAATTTCCCTCCAATTGTGGCCTGAAATATTTTTGCCACCTCCGGGTCTTGCAGTTTGTCCAGGTCGAACTTCAGCCTAGTGCACTTTGCTGTATTTACTCTCTTCAAATGGAGCCGGAAAGACATCACGAGATCGTGGTCACTTCCAATGTCTGCTCCTGGAAAAGTGCGTGTCCTGCCAATGTTGATGCTTGATCTGAAGCGTTTCTTGACCATGATGTAGTCGATCTGGTTGTGATGTTCCCCGCCGGGACTGTGCCATGTCCATCGTCTGGATTTTTTGTGGAGACCAAGCGTGTTTGCCAGTACCAGATTGTTGTATCTGGCAAACTCCAATAGCCTCAGACCCCTGTCATTTGTCTCGTTGTTGCAGTGGGGTCCACATGTGTCTCCCCAGTTGTGGTGCGCATCTTGGCCAACCTTGGCATTCCAGTCGCCTTGCACTATGACTATGTCCTTCTTCGGCACTTGGTCAAGGACCGCCTGTATATTTTCATAAAAATCCTCCACTTCTCTGTCTTAATATTCTGATGTTGGGGCATAGGCCTGGATGATGGTAATGTTGAAAGGGGTTGCTCTCAGACGGATGGTAATGAGTCTACTGGAGACTGGGCGGCAACCCATGACAGTGGCTAGAATGTTCTTGTGGACCAAGAATCCAACGCCGTGTTCGTGCCTGTCATCTCTACCGCTGAAATAGAGCTTGTGGCCTTTGTCAGTCGTTGTTTCACCTAGGCCTTTCCAGCGCAGTTCGCTGATACCTAGAACGTTCCATCGATAGTGGTCCAGCTCGTGGGCCAGTTCTTCTAATTTTCCTTCCGCAGTTAGGGTCCTGACATTCCAGGTTCCTATGACGATGTTGTTTCTCGTGCGGATCTTGCTAATTTGTCCATCTCGCACAGATTTGCAAAAATCTGGATTTTTATTTTTATAATTTAAAAAACAAAGTTTTGTGTGTCTGGTTATATTGCTATGCATGCGAGTCAATAATAATACAGGTTGCCTTCACGCCCTTCCCTCCCCCCCACCCCAACCCCAATCGAACGCAAAGCACGGCGATCCTAAATTTAGGGAGGGAGGAAACCGGAGTACTCCGAGAAACTCTCGATGTCCAGAAAAGTCTTGTATCTAACTTTCTTCCCATGAAAATATAAACCCAGGTCTAGTCTGTGCACGCACACATTCCATTGAGTGGATTTTAAAGATCCTGACGCTCATGTCGTAGACGGGTAAGTGCCGGCTACACAAATACATCCATAACGCACTAGGTCCCTTCTCCCCATCCCCGGTCGCCCAGGGTTGTGCTCAGTGGTCTGGGCGTCAGACTATGCGCCCAAAGACTGCAAGTGGGCGCCTCGGGCGGCTTGAGTTAGATCCTGTATCGGAACAATCCATGGCCAGCGCCTTGAGTGCTTGAGTTAGATCCTGTATCAGAACAATCCATGGCCAGCGCCTTGAGTGCTTGAGTTAGCTCCTGCATCGGAACAATCCATGGCCAGCGCCTTGAGTGCTTGAGTTAGATCCGGCATCGGAACAATCCATGGCCAGCGCCTTGAGTGCTTGAGTTAGATCCTGTATCGGAACAATCCATGGCCAGCGCCTTGAGTGCTTGAGTTAGATCCTGTATCGGAACAATCCATGGCCAGCGCCTTGAGTGCTTGAGTTAGATCCTGTATCGGAACAATCCATGGCCAGCGCCTTGAGAGGTTCTTGAGCTGGTAAAGCGCTATAGAAAAGAAGATTCAATAAATCATTAAGTCGCGGAAGTTGGTCCCACGCGGTATCACAGTCTAAAGAGACGCTATGTCATCATTACATCAATCAAGAGCTGGATTACGGAAGTCTGCAAATTGAGGAGGATTAGGACAGGAGTGGAGATGCAGATTAACAGTAAGAGGAGGAAATTTTGTGTTATGGCACGCTTCTCTGCACAGGGACATTACACAAGTTGGGTGCCTGTTGCTCTATAGCAAGACGGTAGATAGCACACAGGCTTACCTATGACACTATGAGATACTATCATTGGTCAATGAGATACTATCATTAGTAAGCCTAAGTGCTGCCTAACGATCTGCTAAAGAGGATCTGCTACACAGGCACCTAACTTGTGTCATGTCCCTGTGCAGTACGTAGATCAATTACAGTGTTGAGTGACGTGCGAAGCAGAAAGCAGGAAAAAGAGGAAGAAAGATAAGATGTAGAAACAGCGGTAGTATAGCAATAGTACACTTACCGTGCTGAAAGGGGCACAGTTTATAGCTATAGTACACTTACCGTGCTGAAAGGGGCACAGTTTATAGCTATAGTACACTTACCGTGCTGAAACATTACATTACATTACATTATTATTGCTTTAGGTCCAGCGGACTCTTCCGAGCCAAATCAGGACCGGACAACCCCCGATCCGCATAAAAGATCTGCCGAAACAGCCCTAGTGGTAAAACCAAAAGCTCTCCACCAGCCAGTCACTTTACAATAAAGACATCCCACGCAGGGGACGGCTGAGGCTTCACCCCAGCTTATCGAACCCCCGTTTACAAAAACAAAATAGAAAACAAACATCATTATAAATTATCAACAAAACACATACATATAAAATGCCTACATTGCTAAATAATAACATCATAGGATGCCCTAGTGACCACCTGGCAGAAAACATCCAATATTCCCAAGATGATCCAACAGACCTCATAAACAAATAAAGAGTCTTGTCCCGGAAGAGTTTTCAAGAAAAAAGATAGATGACTGGTCTAGCGAAGAAGAAGATAGTATAGCAGATTGATAGAACACAGTAGGAATGAGAAAGAGCAAATGAGAAAGACAGCGACAGTGGACATTTAAAGCACTAAATTTCCAGAAAGTGGGGATACTATTTGTGACAGACTGACCAGTTTACCCTGCTTACTTTACTATTTAGCCTTGTTTAGTCATTGTAATCTTAGAAAGTTAATGTAGTATATAGCAGACGATTACAGTATAACGGAGGTACACACACAGCGAGTTTGACGCAGGCAGTGTAGTGAAGTCAGCACTGTGTGCGTGGAAGCGGAAAGCTTATCCAATGGGACTCAGGCAGAGCGGTTAGAGCCGGTTCTGAATGGGTCAAAACCTAGCATAGATTGAGTCAGTCCTATGAAATACGCCGAAGTCTACACAGCTAGACCGGAGCAGAGAAACATCTCCACTCAAAGACCAGGAAGCAGGACTTTGTGAATCTTAGAATTCAATCAAGTAGATACGGGCCTGACTTTGTCAAACAGGTAAATGAACATACTTCTGTTTCATCGTGATATATTTATATTATTGTTGAAATTATGTTTGTGGAATTTGCTATGCATAGATTTGAATTGTTCGTCCAACGTTGCGTGACCACGTGGCGAAACACGACCGGTTTGGCCGCCATGTTGTATACCTGATGGAACCACTGTTGTTTAACCTATATGTATGTTTGCAGACCAGTGGCTGTACCAGTGAATGTTTATAATATTAGTAATTCTGTATGTGTATAGTTAGCCTCGATGTATATTTATGTATGTATAGGAAATTAGAGTTGAGATTCCAGTGGACCACGGACGTAGCAGAATGTTCGTCGCTTATGTATAGAGATGTGGAGCTATCACTGAGGGCTACTTTGGCTTTCAGTGAGACGCTCTGCACAGACCTATTATTCAAGGTTGTGCAGAATTTCGTCTCTTGTGTTACAGACGAACAGGCGAGATATAACGTGCGTCCAACTCCACAGAAAACACGAGTTGGCTGTTTAGTCTCTACAGCACAGAACTGAGACAGCAACCCTGGAAAACACCCTCCAAGACACCACAGCGTGTCAAGGGACCAAACTACACGACGACCCAGCGTGTACCAGAAGATACCGCAACAAAGGGCTTCAAACCCGCGACACACAAGCTAAGTGCCCAGGAATCAGTGCACTTAAACTGATAGAAAAAGGACCACAGTAGTCCACTCTTCAGAAACTATAGTAAAACGGACCACAGTAGTCCAATCTTCATGAACTCTAGTAGCCAGTGTCCTATGAAGACATAACAGCTGCCTAGACTATCAGCGATCGAATTATTTGCATTGACATAAATGACTTTTTAAGGTAGATTAGTACATCAAAGATCTTGTATAGAGTAGAAGAAATAAATGTGTGATTTTAACTGTTATCAAGTGGCTGGACTACATATGATTCATAGCCGTGTGAAAGCTAGTGTGACAGTAATATTTTACCATTTTTCTATCTATCTCTGTACCCCAGCCTTAACACAGACCGAGCTAAACAAATAAATTTATTAAAGTAATCCACAGGGTGACTCACTAGCGGTTCCCACAGGATAAAGCGTGAGGGTTACAGCATTCCATTGTGCAGAGCCCAGGAACCCATAAACCCCACGTGACACTATTTATACTGAAACCCCCGGCACCCCAACGGGGGTCCGTGCTGAATGGTGCACAGTTTATAGCTATAGTACACTTACCGTGCTGAAAGGCGCACAGTTTATAGCTATAGTACACTTACCGTGCTGAAAGGCGCACAGTTTATAGCTATAGTACACTTACCGTGCTGAAAGGCGCACAGTTTATAGCTATAGTACACTTACCGTGCTGAAAGGTGCACAGTTTATAGCTATAGTACACTTACCGTGCTGAAAGGCGCACAGTTTATAGCTATAGTACACTTACCGTGCTGAAAGGCGCACAGTTTATAGCTATAGTACACTTACCGTGCTGAAAGGCGCACAGTTTATAGCTATAGTACACTTACCGTGCTGAAAGGCGCACAGTTTATAGCTATAGTACACTTACCGTGCTGAAAGGTTCACAGTTTAAAGGAGACCGGGGCAGGTTGGGACACTTTTTTCCATTCTTGCTCTCACTCCAATATGAACACACAAATAACACATAAAATGATTTAAAACAAATGCTTATATAATCTGAAATAATAGAAAACCAGAAAATAATTAAAATTAGCAAGTATTTCCTGGTAATTGATAGTTAAAGCGACTGCTCAAAGTGTCCCAACCTGCCCCGATCCTGGGGCAGGTTGGGACACAATATACTTCTCCCCCCCAAAAGCTTCGGGTGTACGCCTGCTTATACACACATGGTAAAAAAAGGTAAAGGTAAAGGTAGTCCCATAGCCTTGTGGCCGTAAGGGAGCGTGATGTTGGAGATCACACTTATCTTGGGCCAGCGTAATGAGGGTGGTCCTCAGTCACAGTTGAGTCAACTGGGGGCGTTGTTATTTGTCGCTTCACATTTTGCGGTTATCCATCCAAGTGCTAACCGCACTGGACGGTGCTTAACTTGCGACACAGTAGCGAGTTCTCCAACCACTGCGCCCTCGCCTGCCATTCCATTGACAGCCCAGCTGGAGGGAAAACTGAGTTTGTTTCTCTCTGCCAGTTGATATGATAGTTTACTTATAGTCTTGGAATCAAGAAGAAAGCCAATCCGAGAAGCTTTCAGCACATATTCTGTCAGTTCTCTCTTTTTAAAAAAAATGCTTTATTGTCCCTTTATGGGGAAATTCTGGGCCGCCTCCCCTGTGAAAGATGCTAGTATAAAGAGGAGGAGAGAAGCCAGAAGGAGGAGCGTTCGCCTGGCACACCGATGACCCAGGTTGGAATCCCGTGGTGGGCGATATAAAATGTGGCCATTTTCACTGTCCATTTTAGCAGTATGATTGCTTTGGTGGTTCAGTGTTGATTCAGGTCCCTACTCCTCTTTCCCTGGGATGGTTATCCCCGTCTGCCATATCGCCAATGGTGGGTGTAGACGTTAAACCTCAATGTTCACTCAGAAGGAGGAGAAGCAAGAGGATGGAAGCCAGGGCCTATAGGAGGAGGCAGAGATAGGAGGCTACGGTGTACACAAGGTGAAGACGGTAGTGGGGTCAATTACAGTGCAGAACCAAGGCTCCAGCAATCCTGGCAAACCTAAATGTACCGGAACCACGTCACGGTGTAGAGCAGCCAGTTGTTCCACACACACACACACACACACACACACACACACACACACACACACCTACACACACACACACGCACACAGACATACGCATGCAACAAGCACACAGACGAACGCACCCATACGCGAAATCACCGAGAATACGCTCGAAACACGCATATCTTGACATACGCACGCACGCAAATACATACCTAATAAGTATAATTGTATAAACATACACACATATATACATACACACATACATACATACATATACATACATGCACAAACACACACGCACGCACGCTGTACGTTGACGTTTATATATAGTTACTTTCAGCTTTTCTCCCCTTTTTTCCCAGACTCACACATACGTCCCCGCATCATCACTCATCATCACTCATCGTCTTGAACATCTTTATGCAAACATTTTTTTTAACTCTCCCACTCCCATCTCAGTCCTTGACTGGGAACGATTAGGCAGAGAGGGAACGATTACTACGGATTAGGCAGAGAGGGAACGATTACTACGGATTAGGCAGAGAGGAAACCAAGACGGACATAGCTTTGATGCAGACAGCTGTCTTCCTCCCATAACGATCAAAAGGTAAGGGGAAAAAACCTACCACGTTTTACCCAGAAGAGACATTTTACGCCTAGACTATATCAGTATCACTTTTTTTTTCTTTCTGAACACTTGATAAGTGATAGGCAAGCTCTGGATTTCAAAGAGACTGCTCGGAAGTCCTGCGATGTTTTGTGCGCTGAGAGTGGGAGCAGGGTGAAGACAGTTGAGTGTGCTTTTGGCCAGACAGGTGATACTCCAAATGCCAGGTCTGTTTTTTCCATTCCCTATCCCAGCCATTCACTATAAACCTGCTTCCAACCTAGTGTTCAGTGCAACTGCCAGCCATTCACTATAAACCTGCTTCCAACCTAGTGTTCAGTGCAACTGACAGCCATTCACTATAAACCTGCTTCCAACCTTCCAACCTAGTGTTCAGTGCAACTGACAGCCATTCACTATAAACCTGCTTCCAACCTAGTGTTCAGTGCAACTGACAGCCATTCACTATAAACCTGCTTCCAACCTAGTGTTCAGTGCAACTGACAGCCATTCACTATAAACCTGCTTCCAACCTAGTGTTCAGTGCAACTGCCAGCCATTCACTATAAACCTTCTTAAAATCATAAAATTAAATTAAAATTAAATTAAATTAAATTAAAATTATAAATCTTCTTCGCTATACCAGTCTCCTACCTTTTTTCTTGAAAACACTTCCGGGACAAGACTCCTTGTTTGTGTATGAGGTCTGTTGGATCAGCTTGGGAATATTGGACGCTTTCTGCCAGGTGGTCACTAGGGCTTCCTATGATGTTATTATTTAGCAATGTAGGCATTTTATATGTAGGCCTAAGTGTTTTGTTGATAATTTATAATGATGTTTGTATTCTATTTTGTTTTTGTAAACGGGGGTTCGATAAGTTGGGGTGAAGCCTCGGCCGTCCCCTGCGTGGGATGTCTTTATTGTAAAGTGACTGGCTGGTGGAGAGCTTTCGGTTTTACCACTAGGGTTGTTTCAGCAGATCTTGTATGCGGATCGGGGGTTGTCCGGTCCTGATTTGGCTCGGAAGAGTCCGCTGGACCTAAAGCAATAATAATGTAATGTAATGTAAACACTGTGTAAGTGTGCCCACACACACACACACACACACACACACACACACACACGCACACATACTCATTTCTTTGCAAGCCTCCAGTTTCTCCGTTGTAACACTTTCTTTAGCTGCTCTTAAAAAAAAAAAATTTAAAACTCTTTACAGCACTCAGCAATTTTGCGTCTTCCTGTTCCGTTTTCCCTGCGTGTCTGTCAGTCTGTCTCTTCTCTGTTTTGCCTTCTTCTTTTCTAATACAATCTTGTTCTTTTCCGCTTCTTTCTTTCTTTTTCTTTTGCTCTTTTTTTCTAATTCTTCTTTCGCAAAATCCTCACCAGGGACTAAAACCATTCGTCACTTTCTTAATTACCTCCCATAGAAAAATACTTTTGCTGCGGCGGCTATTTACCGCAAATTGGGCAGAAAAAAGTCTGCTTGTTTGGACCGAGTGAATGCGCATTTCGTGGGATTGTTTGGAAGCCGGGACTCCGCTAATAAACAGACCCTCTCGCTGTGGAAATATACAGTATCGGTATCTGGCTCGCCAAGACCGCTAAAAGGCTCTTTTGTAGGCACGAGACAACACAGCTGGAGTACATATACCTCATGCAGTCACACAACCCCCAAATTACGTAGGGGGCTTCCTGCCGTGTATGTTCTCAATTTGAAACGAGGCCGATGAGGGGTTGCAAGAAGAAGAAGAAGAACTATTAGGTGACAGATAACAACTTCAACTCAACAGCAACAAAACCGAAGTCGTTCTGATAGGGACCACTTCCAAACTCTCAAAAGCCATCTCTGACTCTATTGAACTCGTCGACTCGTCTGTCTCTCTGTCTTCTACTGTCAAAAATCTTGGAGTTACCCTAGACAACACCCTATCCTATCTATCCTATCCCATAACTCGGAGGTCGTAGGGGCACCACAGATCATCGTTTAACCAGCGTACTCCATCTTTCCCTGTCCTCAGCAACTCTGATTGTTTCGCTCAGTGTCAAACCAGTCCATTCTCGAATGTTGTCCTCCCACCTCTTTTTCGGTCTCCCTCTTCTTCTACCTCCTTGCAATTTCCCTTGCATGATGGTCTTTGCAAGACCTGATGATCTGGTGACGTGGCCATACCATCGGAGTTTCCGTTTTTTTCACCACTGTGAGCAGGTCATCGTGTTGTCCAATGGCTTGTGTGATGGTATGTCGGACTTCGTCGTTGGTGATGTGCTGGGTATAGGAAATGCACAAGTCTTCTGTAGCACCTCATCTCACCCTCTGCATGAAAGAACACACCTCTTCTGTGTCTCGCATCTGCAACTTTCAGCTCCGCCGTTTTGCCACTATAAGCAAGCACATCACCAAAGACGCTACAGCCAAACTTGTCACTTCTATCATTCTCTCTCGTCTGGACTTTTGTAACTCCTTACTTGCTGGACGTCCCGCTTCTTCTATCTATCGTCTTCAACGCATTCAAAACAGATCTACCCGTCTTGTCCTCAAAAAGAAAAAGAAAGACCCCATCAAACCTCTATTGCAACAACTTCACTGGCTACCCGTCTCAAATAGGATCAAATACAAGCTCAACACTCTCACATACAAATGCATAAACATGCTTGCTCCTACCTATTTCTCTGATCCCCTCTCACTCTATCAACCATAGGACCTAATGCTAGTATCCAATTAAAGGTTTCGACTTCGACTTCGAAAACCTTCACGACCACTCCGCTCCTCAAACGACAACCTCAAACTCAACATACCTCATACAAAACTTAAAACTACAGGCCAACTCTTCTTTTCTTTCAAGCCCCCACCCACTGGAACTCCCTACCTCTCCCCCTCCGTCAACAACAGTCTTTAGAAGCATTAAAATCTGGCCTCGAGACTTGTCTTTTTCCTAAATAATCCTCAGACTACAGTGCCCCACCACACCACCTCCCCTCTCCCCCCAACCCACCTCACCGCAAGCCTACATCAGTGCAGTTGTAAATGGCCATACATGTACATAATCTTTATTTGAAATTTTCTAATGCTTATTTTTGAGTGCCGTATCTCTGTGTTGTTGCCTTGTCATCTTCATGTAATTTATGCGCAAGTGTTTATAAGTGTGCTTGAATTGTTAATGCAAAAGAATGTTTATGAGTGTCACGGACCGGTTTTTATAATATTTGGGTCCGATTACTTTATATTATTGTTAGTCTGTTTCTTGTGAGAAGATATTGTTAATTTTTTTTTAATGAGAGCTAAATTTTGATTGGTTGAGCTGGTCACATGACAGTTCACTAATGTACATTCAAAAATCTATTCATTGTTTTGACTATACTAAATATAGTTCTCATGGACTTCTCACAGCTGTGACTCCAGGTATATATTGTTTATTATTTGAAATGTTATATTATAAATGTAATAGTTTTATTAAATGATATTGTAATGTTATGTAATAAAGTTAATAATAAATAATGTTGATATTAGTGTGAATGATGGAGTGGGGAAGAGACGAACATGGTGGTTCACAGTAACATTTCAATAACGAATTGAATTCGGATAATTATTTGATTGGAAGTTGAAACTTCAATTGCAGTGTAAAGTATTAAGTTTATTTGTATGAATGAAATTAATTGGTGTCAATGACGTAATAATTAGTTGTTATAATTAGTTGTAGAATTTGTGTTTATGTTGTGAACTGTAATCGATATGGATGAAATTCGAATTTGTATTGCTGCACTGGTTTCGTCACAGAGGAGAGAAAGGTATATGTAATGGTACCAAGAAAGTTTATGTATCTAGAAACTTAGGTGGTTAAGGTAAAGGTGGTCCCATAGCCTTGTGGCCGTAGGGGAGCGTGATGTTGGAGATCACACTTATCTTAGGCCAGCGTAATGAGGGTGATGCCATCTCTCTCCCTCGCTGCTTTACCTTCCCCACCCTTAAGAGAGTAGGTACTCACTCAGTCACAGTTGAGTCAACTGGGGGCGTTGTTATTTGTCGCTTCACGTTTTGCGGTCACCCATCCAAGTGCTAACCGCACAGTAGCGAGTGCTCCAACCACTGCGCTATCCGACACCCCATCTAGAAACTTAGTTGTTAACTCCTTTGTCTGCACAAGTCTCTTGCTGCGAAGGCCTCAAGAATAAGCGCAGAAGAAGAAGAAAAAGAGGACAGAGAAGCAGACGAATAAGAATTAAGAAGAAGAATAGAAAGGAAGGAGAAGAAGAGAGAAGAAAAAACGAGGAAAAAGAAGGAGAAAGGGGGGAGGGGAACAGCAGCAGCAGCAGCAGCAGCAGCAGCAGAAGAAGAAGAAGAAGAAGAAGAAGAAGAAGAAGAAGAGTACGCAGATGAAGAGAACGCCGAAGAAGCAGAAGAAGAAGCTGAAGAAGAAGAAGAAGAAGAAGAAGAAGAAGAAGAAGAAGAAGAAGAAGAAGAAGAAGAAGAAGAGTACGCAGATGAAGAGAACGCCGAAGAAGCAGAAGAAGAAGCAGAAGAAGAAGAAGAAGAAGAAGAAGAAGAAGAAGAAGAAGAAGAAGAAGAAGAAGAAGAAGAAGAAGAAGAAAAAAAAATAGGGGAAGAAATAAGAAGAGGCAGACAAAGAGAAGAAAGAAGAAGAGGCAGACAAAGAGAAGAAAGAAGAGGAGGACGAGGAGGAGCGGAGAAGAGGAGTGGAGAGGGAGAAGGCGGGGTGAGGGGGAGGGGGGAAAGGAGAGTGAGATTAAGAAGCAGGGAAAGGAGGTGGCGTAGGCAGAGAAGAGACTAGAGATTGGAACATAACAACAGTGAGACTGATTATAACTACAATGACACTGATTATAACTACAGTGAGACTGATTATAACTACAATGACACTGATTATAACAACAGTGAGACTGATTATAACTACAATGAGACTGATTATAACTACAATGACATTGATTATAACTACAGTGAGACTGATTATAACTACAATGAGACTGATTATAACTACAGAGAGACTGATTATAACTACAATGACACTGATTATAACTACAGTGAGACTGATTATAAACTACAATGAGACTGATTAATATAATACAGTGAGACTGATTATAACTACAGTGAGAGTGAGACCAAAGAGCTTAATGATAGAAAGAGGGGGAACTTGGTACAGAACCGCGAGATGAAAAGTACGAGTTATGCTCCCTTGTCGACATGCCGAAAATGGCTCGTGACAGAAAGTCAAAAGGCGACCCAGTGAAACAGGGCGGTGACTTTTGCACAGCCATCAATTGCCATAATGCCAGATACAAGAAAAGTTGTGTTGGCAAGTCCTTTTTCAAATTTCCAAGAGACAAAGAAAGGTAAATTGCAATTGAAAAACTTCATTTTTGTGTGTTTATGTAGGCCTAAACTAAGACCGCTGCAGTGTTGTTAGTGTTAAAACAATCGGAGAGCGGCTTGAATGATTCATGTTATACCTATGTGCTAAATCAAATCAGTTTGCTTGCTGACAGTTTGCGTTCAACAAGTCGCTCACTGTTTACGTTATTGCTAGGTTGTTTGACTATATTTGTGCTTATATTTCAAAAGTAGATGTCAGATTGGCAGTTTGGCTTGTCAAACTGCTTATGTTAACAAGTTAAATTAGACTAAGTCTGTTTTCTCCTCGTGATCAAATACTGTGCAAGATAACCCCTTACCTAGGCACAAAAATGGTCCTTGATCTGTTGTAATCCCTTTTCGTTTGAGTGTAAACGGGAAAAAAAACTGTAATGTAGAAACTCAGTCCTTGTTCTGATCTGTGAATTTCTGCGCATTAGA